>JAHZTW010000001.1:389083490-389183511 GCA_020283515.1 Alliaria petiolata
TTGCGACGGACCCCTCGCAAATCCGTAGCAAATCTTGTACATGTAAAAAATACACAAAGTCTATATACGTTTGTTTTATATTTCATTTGTAAGATGATTACGATTGATAATACATCGTATGAAAATGTTATATATCTACAAATTATGCAAATGTTTTTAAAAATATAACAAGTTACACGATTTTCATATATCCTATATACATCTTTATAACTTTTTACTCTCTCTATGTTAAAATAAATGTTGGTTTTGTTATCAAATTTATTTCTCCATCATATGATATCTTTAAAACATCAAGAATATACTTTAGACACATTTTAGAGCCTATGACATGTTTTCCAATTTAGGGTATAGGGTTTGGCAATAAACCAAGATTTGCGACGGACTTGCGAGGGGTCTGTTGCAAGTCTGTCGCAAAATCACTATTTGCGACAGACTTGCGGCGGACCCCTCGCCAATCCGTCGCAAATCTTGTAAATATAAAAAATACACTAAGTCTATATACGTTTGTTTTATATTTCATTGGTAAGATGATTACGATGTATAATTGCACATAATTCAACTACTGTATATCTCCTCGCAATTCCGTCGCAATTTGCGATGGATTTGTGATTTTCTTGTTGCCCGCTTCATAGGTGTCGCAAATGTGTTATTTTTTTAAATACATCTAAGATTTATTATAAATATTGAATTTTAATACTAATATGTGAGATTTTGAATTTAAACAACTGATTTTGCATTTTATTTACTTTTTTCGTTCAATTTTTTTATTAAGTTATTACATACGTAATATATAACATAATACTTTTCGAAAAACTTTAAAATCATCAACATTTTTATCAATACAATTTTGTAACACTAAACAAATAATTTATAAATAATGCATGAATCTATACAATTCTTATTTATTAAGGCAACAAATCAAAGAGTTATGAATACAACGAGGTTAATACGTTATTTCCATTGATATAGTTGGTTGATTATTCGTTGATAATAACTCTATAGTGACTAGTAATATATAATGTGCATGAGTTAAACCAGTCATTGCCAATTGATAATATGTTAAGCCCACAAAATTTAATATTGAAATTTAAAATCAATTTGTTTGAGTTGGATTACTCATCTTTCAGATAGGCAAATTTTTTTTTTATCACAAACACAAACATAACCATCGAGAGTAAGAGGTTCATCTTTTAGGATGAACATTAATTTGTTCATCTCTATCTGATTTTGCTTTTGTTGGTGAAGGAAAAAAAATTGAATTTATTTCCTCCTTTTTTTTAACATCCATCTTTATTTATATAAAACTAAAAATTACATCAAAAATACACAAACTAATAGAAATACAACCATAACTAAAGTTATGAGAAAAAAAACAAAACAAAGTAAGTAAGATTTGAAGTTCCTTTATTATGAGTGGCCTCGTTTAATTTTCTTCTTCATAATCACCTTCTATCAAATGCGATCTTGATATTTAGCTATCACCCATAAGATGAAATTCCAAATTCTTCGTTGCAACAGTAAAATCAATTTCCTTTGTTATATAATATTGGCCAAATTCCAATTTCGTTTTAGAGATGTTCTTCGATAAATAATCCAATATATTTATTCTTACGATAGAAAAAAAAATTGGGGCTGCCAACTTTAAACGATTCTACAATATCATCATGCAATAAAGAGAATGCATCTCTCCTTATATATTATGTTTTTCTTTGAACGTATTATTTTATTTTATTGTTTGAACTTAACCAACATTTGATACATAAATAATGATAATACTCAAGCTGAACGAAAATGTGTAATTTAATACTTTTCCGCTTAACTCAATGTATGAATCTAGAGCATTATTTATGTTTAACCTAATGCATAAATATTATTATAAGAGATAAAATTTTGAAAAAGAATGCTACAACTTACTTAACAACATACTTTATTGATTAAACAACTTCATGAAAATATTTGTTTGAAAACAAACTTGATTAAATATTCACCAAATGCTCGATTTACTGTGGTGAAACCTTTTCAAGTCTTGAAATTATGTGGATAAAGTTTAAGCATGGAAAATTAAACAATTACCGCAT
The DNA here is from genome assembly GCA_020283515.1 of Alliaria petiolata. NCBI lineage: Eukaryota > Viridiplantae > Streptophyta > Magnoliopsida > Brassicales > Brassicaceae > Alliaria > Alliaria petiolata. The sequence continues at coordinate 389,085,569 of JAHZTW010000001.1, forward strand.
TCATAAAAGATTTCATTTGGGACATAAATGTCACAAAGAACTCTAAAAGTTGACTTGATTGAGTAGAGAAACTAAGAGAAAATACCAATGATATATCTTCTAACAACATGCCAACAATTAATTATTTATCCTAGGTTTTAACCGCATCTGACACCAACGTACATGGTAGATTCTCTATTTTAATTAAGAAGACATGCCACTAAATGACTATGTGTGCGAAAAATAGATAATCCACCATGTAGCTTGTGTCATACGCGAGTAAAACCTATATCTTTTGTTTTATTTTATAAAAAACAAGTCTTGTATAAATGAGAGAGAAAAAGTGTTAACAATCATTGTCTCCATATTTATGAAGTTAATGTTTTTATTCTCATACAACTCCATGTATTTATATCCAAAATGTTTTTTAAGATTAAAACAGAAATTGACCAAATGTACTTAATTACTAAATTCCAAATTTCTAAAGTCAAGGTCAACATCTTACAATTTCAAAATTTGGCGCGTAATTTAGTGTTGATAATAAATAATTTGGTGCCCTTTTTATTTTTGCTTATAAATAATTTTGGCGCGTAATTTATTTATATTAATATGTAATTTTGGCGTGTTATTTATTTTAGGTAACAAGTTAGAATTTTAAAACGGAGTTCTTAAGTATTAAAATACGTATATGTTATTTTTTTAAATACATCTAAGATTTATTATAAATATTGAATTTTAATACTAATATGTGTGATTTTGAATTTAAACAACTGATTTTGCATTTTATTTGATTTTTTTCGTTCAAATTTTTTTATTAAGTTATTACATACGCAATATATAACATAATACTTTTCAAAAAACTTTAAAATCATCAACATTTTTATCAATACAATTTTGTAACACTAAGCAAATCATTTATAAATAATGCATGAATCTATACAATTCTTATTTATTAAGGCAACAAATCAAAGAGTTATGAATACGACGAGGTTAATACGTTATTTCCATTGATATAGTTGGTTGATAATTCGTTGATAATAACTCTATAGTGACTAGTAATATATAATATGCATGAGTTAAACCAGTCATTGCCAATTGATAATATGTTAAGCCCATGAAATTTAATATTGAAATTTAAAATCAATTTGTTTGAGTTGGATTACTCATCTTTCAGATAGGCAAAAAAATTTCTTATCACACACACAAACATAACCATCGAGAGTAAGAGGTTCATCTTTTAGGATGAACATTAATTTGTTCATCTCTATCTGATTTTGCTTTTGTTGGTGAAGGAAAAAAAATTGAATTTATTTCCTCCTTTTTTTTAACATCCATCTTTATTTATATAAAACTAAAAATTACATCAAAAATACACAAACTAATAGAAATACAACCATAACTAAAGTTATGAGAAAAAAACAAAACAAAGTAAGTAAGATTTGAAGTTCCTTTATTATGAGTGGCCTCGTTTAATTTTCTTCTTCATAATCACCTTCTATCTAATGCGATCTTGATATTTAGCTATCACCCATAAGATGAAATTCAAAATTCTTCGTTGCAACAATAAAATCAATTTCCTTTGTTATATAATATTGGCCAAATTCCAATTTCGTTCTAGAGATGTTCTTCGATAAATAATCCAATATATTTATTCTTACGATAGAAAAAAAATTTGGGGCTGCCAACTTTAAACGATTCTACAATATCATCATGCAATAAAGAGAATGCATCTCTCCTTATATATTATTTTTTTTCTTTGATCGTATTATTTTATTTTATTGCTTGAACTTAACCTACATTTGATACAGAAATAATGATAATACTCAAGCTGAACGAAAATGTGTAATTTAATACTTTTTCCGCTTAACTCAATGTATGAATCTTGAGCATTATTTATGTTTAACCTAATGCATAACTATTATTATAAGAGATAAAATCTTGGAAAAGAATGCTACAACTTAGTTAACAACATACTTTATTGATTAAACAACTTCATGAAAATATTTGTTTGAAAAAAAGCTTGATTAAATATTCACCAAATGCTCGATTTACTGGGGTGAAACCTTTTCAAGTCTTGAAATTATGTGGATAAAGTTTAATCTTGGAAAATTAAACAATTACCGCATTCATAAAAGATTTCATTTGGGACATAAATGTCACAAAGAAATCTAAAAGTTGACTTGATTGAGTAGAGAAACTAAGAGAAAATACCAATGATATATTTTATAACAACATGCCAACAATTAATTATTTATCCTAGGTTTTAACCGCATCTGGCACCAGCGTAACACTAAGTAACACTACGTAAATAATCTATAAATAATCATCAACATTTTTATCAATACAATTTTGTAACACTAAGTAAATAATCTATAAATAATGCATGGATCTATACAATTCGTATTTATTAAGGCAACAAATTAAGAGTTATGAATACGACGAGGTTAATACGTTATTTCCATTGATATAGTTGGTTGATTATTCATTGATAATAACTCTATAGTGACTAGTAATATATAATGCGCATGAGTTAAACCAGTTATTGCCAATTGATAATATGTTAAGCGCATGAAATTTCATATTGTAATTTAAAATCAATTTGTTTGAGTTGGATTACTCGTTTTTCAGATAGGTAAAAAATTTTGTTTTATCACACACACAAACATAACCATCGATCGTAAGAGGTTAATCCTTTTGGATGAACATTAATTTGTTCCTCTCTATATGAATTTGCTTTTGTTGGTTAAGGAAAAAAATTTGAAATTATTTCCTCCTTTATTTTAACATACATCTTTATTTATATAAAATTAAAAATTACATCAAAAATAAACAAACTAATAGAAATACAACCATAACTAAAGTTATGAGAAAAAAACAAAACAAAGTAAGATTTGAAGATCATTTATTATGAGAGGCCTTGTTTAATTTTCTTCTTCATAACCACCTTCGATCTAATGCAACCTTCATATTTAGCTATCACGCATAAGATGAAATTCTAAATTCTTCGTTGCGACAGTATCACCAATTTCGTTTGTTATATAACATTGGCCAAATTCCAATTTCGGTCTAGAATGTTCTTCGATGAAGAATCCAATATATTGATTCTTCCGATAAAAATAAAAATTATAATTGCCAGCTTTAAATGATTCTACGAATATCATCATACAATAAAGAGAACGCATCTCTTCTTATATATGATTTTTTCTTTGATCATATTATTTTATTTTATTGCTTGAACTTAACCTACATTTGTACAGAAATGATGATAATACTCAAGCTGAACGAAAATGTGTAATTTTAATACTTTTCCGCTTAACTCAATGTATGAATCTAGAGCTTTGTTTATGTTTAACCTAATGCCTAACTATTATTATAAGAGATAAAATTTTGAAAATGAAATTTATAACTTAGTTAACAATATACTTTATTGATTACACAACTTGATGGAAATCTTTGTTTGAGAAAAAGTCTAATTAAATATTTTCATCAAATGCTAGATTTACTGGGGTGAAACCTTTTCACTGTTGTCGTTGCTCCCGTCATCGTCGTCGCTGCCGTCGTCGTCGTCATCGCTGCCATCACCTTCGTCGCTGCCGTCGTCGTCGTCATCGCTGCCATCATCGTCGTCGTTGTCGTCTTCGATTCAATTGGTGTTTGCAAATCGTTGTCGTCGTCGCGAGAGAGAGTGATGTTTTTTTTAGGAAGCAGGGACAAAATCGAAAATCAACATATCTTAAGTGACAAAGTTGGAACATTTTCAGCGTCCCTGTCATTTTAGGCACTTAAACATAATTATGTGGCAAATATAAGAATTGCTCAAAACTTATTTATAACTATTAATACCACTTTTTTATTTTCTCCTTATTCAAGTTATATGTTACATTCACCCTGTTTTATATGTTTTTTTTTGAACAAATGCTTTATATATGTTAGTTATTAGTTGTTATGATAAAATGATAATGAATTAATGCGCAAAGATTAGATAAATAATTGTAAATTATAATTGTTGACAATGCATGTATTCTAGTAAGTTATATTCATTCAGTTATATTCTTTTACTACTTTAAAAAAAAATATAATTTGTATATATTTTGCTTATACTTATTTTTATATATCTTTACTATGTTTTCTCTATTTTTACTAAAGTGTTCTCTTTGCCTTTATTTCATATCTTTAATATTGATTGCAATAGTAGTAAAATGATTAACTGAATAATTAAAGTTAGCATTCTTAAAAAGACCAACATAGCTTTACGATCAGGCTCACAAGTATTCTGTATCCACATGAATCAACTCAGTAAAGCTTAAGATCTAACAGAAGGAATGTGTCGGACTTTGTAATAATCTTCTCCTCCTCCTGACAATCTCTCCTCCCATTCCTTTCCCATACGACAAGTCAATTCATTTAAGGAAGTGATGAATCGTAGCCCATCAGGAACCTCCTTTAACTTTCGACAACCCCAAATATCAAGAGTATGAAGAAGAGGCATGGAGCCTTCTTCTACTATCCACTCTTCCCACTCATGTAAAGAAGAAAACAACAGCTTCCGCAATTGAGGAAATCCACCGCGCGAGCAAACTATTCTCCTCCCACTGAAAGATTGAGTCCACAAAGTAACTTTATTTAAGTGGAGCAGCTTCTCTAGAATCGGCATCGGATCGTTTTTCAGGCAACAATAGTCTAGAGATATCGTTGTAAGGTGAGAAGGCAACTGTTGCTCATCAAGTAACTTTGGCATATATATCACCAACCACAGCTGTTTGAGATTAATGCAATCCAAAACAAATCCTTGAGCGTTCACCTTGGAACCATCTATAGTGAGCTTTTCCAAGTGGCTCAATTCCCTTAGAGATGAAGATAGAGTTTCCATACTACACCCCTTACCTCTGATATAGATAGAGAGGGCCCTGAGTCGTGTCATACCTTGGAGATCACTCACACTCCCATGCTCTGTTGAGAATTTTTCCAACGTCTCCAGGTTGACTAAATTTTTCAATTCCATCTTTACTTTCCTATGTATTCTCCACGGAAGATGCAGATATGACAAACCTCGCATATCATTCAAGAAATTGGGCATGTACATTGGAGATCGATTGTCTACACATAAGTTTAAATAGAACAACAACTTTAGATTCCGCATAGAAGAAGGTAGATGACTTACATATGCAAAATATAAACTCAAGTATCTCAAGTGGATGAGCTTCCCAATGCTAGAGGGTAACTTACCTCCCTCAAACTTGGCCCCACAGAGATCTAACACACTGATCAACTGTAGCTTTGTAAAGCATAAATCTGATGCCATCAACTTGGTCTCCCAGAGCAAGAGAGATCTAAGTTTTGGATTCTCTATACGAAATGTATGATCACAAGAATGTATGACGAGTCTGCGGGACTGAGAGTTTGCAGTGGAGGTCACGGTACTTGCATCAACAATTTGTAGGAAATTCTCATCTTCAGCTTTACGCAGACAAACTTCTCTCATCATGTCATGCAACTGGCATGTATCAAATCTTGAAGTACGAACATCTCTTTCAGAAATAACCATGTTTCTTTTCACCAATTCTTCTATGTATCCCTCCGCGACATCTCGAATGCTCGCTCCATCGTAATACCTTGGTCTTGGTATTCCTTCTGCAGCCCAGTAATAAGACAATTTCCCCACATCTATTGAATAATCTTCTGGAAAATGAGCGAGGTAGAGGAAGCAATGCTTCAAATAAATAGGCAGCTCTTCAAAGCTCAAATACAAAACATGATAAACCGAGCTGATATTTTTGTCATTGAAGCTAGTCCCCCCAACGATGTGAGATCTAATATTCTCATATATCCTTTTCCACTCACGTAATGTGTATTGCGCTGCTAACAACCCGCCTAACACCTTAAGAGCCAATGGTAGACCTCCACAATGTTTGATCATCTGCTTTCCCATCTCTTCCATTTCTTCATCAACATTATATTCTACATGAATGTCCGTAAGGATTAGACTTGTTGGAGAGATATTGTTAAGGAAAATCGGATTATGATCAATATGGAAAACAAAGATAAATTAAACTGTCTTGTATAAGCTTACCGGTAATGTTTGGAAATGCTATCCTTCGAAAAAGTGTCCAACTATCTTCGAGAGTTAGACAATCTGGCTTAAAGGTGAAACATGTTGGATCTGCTCGTAATGCAACACCCTCATTGCGAGAAGTAAGTAGTATCTTCCAACCTATACAAAAATATTTTTTTAGTGAATCAAAGCCCTTATGCACTTTATGACTAATAATGTGTGTCACGGTCTCACCATTGTCTTTGCTTTTTACCAGAACGGTAAATATTAAAAAAAAAAAGAGTTATAATATGTCACCTTTTTCCCGTGGAAACATCGGTTTTATCATGTCCCAATCTTCTTCTCTCCATATATCATCAAGGACAACCAAAGCCTTTTGTGTTTCCAACACTTGAAAGAGTTTATCTTGAAGTTCGTCTTCTGTCATCTTTGAAACTTCACATCCTGGCCTAAGTTTCTGCAAGATTGTCCGCCACACATACTCCCTTGTAAACTGTTGTGAAACACATACCCACGCGAGTCCTGCAAAATGACTTTTTATTGTCTCATGTTTAAAAGCTTGTCTTGCGAGGGTGGTTTTACCAATACCGCCCATCCCGGTTACAGAAACCACTTGACTACTGCTACCTTCCTCTACCAAATAGCCAACCAATTTATTAACGTGTTCCTCCAGCCCCACAAGAACGCTTTCATTGTCGTTAGAAAATGTTTGTCGCATTCTCCTTTGCCTTTCTTGTAGAGACTGCGTATACACTTCATTGACAATGACCTGTTGTACGCCAAAACTCTGCATATCACGGATCGCCTTAGAGATCCTATATCTTATGGCCTTCATATCGAAAGCAAGTGCCCTGCGTTCCACAATACTCGAAGAAAATCTTCTCACTCGGTTCCTGATGCCACTTTTTTTCCCAAGCTCTTCCTTTAGAAGAAAGGTTTCCACTATAGCTTCTGCGTCGAAAACAATTTCTTTGATATCTTTGATAGTGTTTCTCACCATGGCACTTGTATGTTTCTTTGCATCTGCATCTTCTAGAAAACACCTTAACATATCCATATCACTTTTTAACCCATTGAACTGCTCTTTAACTCCCTGAAACCGCTCAGATTCTCGGACAAGGAGATCCCAAAGCTTCTCCACTCCAAACGACAAAAGTGTCTCAGCCATAGGTCTCCTCCTAAACCATGAAACTAATAATCAACAATCACTAGAGGAAGATCCATGAGTTCATGATTAGGATAATAGTTTTTTTGCAAAATTTACAGAATTAGTATACTATTTTGTGGATTTAATCCACAGATATTAATACAAAGACATGAACAATATTGAGATAAAAGAATTGCAAAATAGAAAAGATCAAAGCACCTGTGTCCACAGAAATAAAAAATAATAATCACCTCCTGGAAATCGCTTCTCGTCCAACTGATCTTAATAAAGAAAGTGGCGATGTGTTTTTTTTTAGTGTTTTCGATTAGAACTCTGCTAAAGACCCATTAGTAGAAACAGTTGACTCCAAGTCAACACCAACCGACAAAACCAGCTTTAGCGACGATGATGTGTGTGAATCCTTTGGCTACAAAGTCTTAAGGAATATCAACTGTAGCTACTTCCTACTTGCCACGTGTTTTACATTCTGATCCCAAAGATAAGGAGGAAAGAAAATCTACAATGATTTTTATCTTCCCTCTAATGAAATAAAAGTTGAGATGCTACCATTACTGTAAACTTATCCCCAACATGTGCACCCACGAGATTTAACAAATTTGCTACGTGACGCTTATGTATTAATGAGCCATATAGGAATCTTACATCTCAATTTTACCAAATCCAATTCTTGCTACATAAAGATTGCGAGTCCTTTTCTTGCATTCTGTCCTTGGGAAAATCGATGCTTAAAGCTGGTCTAGGAAGCTCGGGAGGGACCTCCTCGACATATGATTTAACCACACATGAGCAAACACTTTAAAACTATCGACAGAGGAGTTACGTGAACAACACTCCACAACAAACTGGACTGTCAATATAATTACAGTCACTATATAACAGTTCTAAGACGAGGACAATGGAAACGAGAAATCATAAAACCTGGAAAAAAAGTTCAGGGAACAAACTAAATGAAGCAAAAACAAAAGACTGTTTTTATATGCACGACCATTAGAAATTCTTCCCTAACTCAGACTGTAAGAAGAGACACCTACACATAAAACATAGTCTCAGCATCACTTGAAATTGAAAACCAGAAAAGAACCCATGCGCTAGGAAACTGAGAAAGCTTTCCCTCCAAATCTAACAGAAGGGATGTGTTGGACTTTGTAATAATCTTCTCCTCCTTCGCACAATCTCTTCTTCCATTCCTCTCCCATACTCAGATCCTTTAAGGAAGTGATGAATTGTAGCCCATCAGGAAGCTTCTTTAATTTCGCACAATAACTAATATCGAGAGTATGGAGAAGTGGCATAGAGCCTTCTTCTACTATCCACTCTTCCCACTCCTCTTGGCTATGTAGGTATAGCATCTTCAACTGAGGAAACCCTCCCTTCGAGCAAACCATTCTCATCCCACAGAAAGATCTTTTCCCTAGATCAACCTCTTTCAAGTGAAGCAGCTTCTCTAGAATCGGCATTGGATCCTCTTTCAAACGACAACAAATTAGAGATATGGTTGTAAGGTGAGAAGGCAAGTGCTTCTCATTAGTTAACCTTGGCATATGTATACCCAACTCCAGATGTTTGAGATGAACGCAATCCAAAACAAATCCTTCTTCACCATTCGTGGGAGCATACATCTTGAAATGATTGTAATCTATACTAAGATTTTCCAGGTGTCTCAGTTTACTTAGAGATAAAGATAGTGTTTTCACAGCGCACCCCTTTTCGTTGAATACGATTAAGAGATTCCTTAACTTTGTCATACAATGAAGATCCGTCACACTGCTATGCTTTGTTGAGAAAAACTTCAACGTCTCCAAGTTGATTAGGTTACCTAATTCCAACTTTGTCTTATCATGCATTCTCCCCGAAGGTAATGAAAGGTATCTCAATTCTTGCATCCCTTTCAAGATATTAGGCACATAAAGTGGAGATCTCGCAGATAAGCATAGGTTTAAGTAAACCAATAGCTTCAGATTCCGCATAGAAGAAGGTAGACGAGATACATGCGCCTTATATAAACTCAAATATCTCAAATGGATGAGCTTTCCGATGCTAGAGGGTAACTTCCCTCCTTCAAACTTGGCCCGAGAGAGATCTAAAACCCTCATCAACTGTAGCCTGGAAAATAATAAACTTGATGCCATCCAATTTGAACCCAAAATAAACAAGAGAGATCTAAGGCTTGGATTCTTCACCTCCCTCTCCATATCAAATGTTTCATCAGGTCGATGTATAGCGAGTCTGCGAGATTTAGAGTTTGCAGTTGATGTGTGGTGAACAATTTGTAGAAAGTTCTCTTCTTTTGCTTTAAGAAGACAAAATTCTCTCATCATATTATGAAAGCGACAAGATTCAAATCTCAAAGTCCTACCATCTCTTTCAGATATAACCATATTTCTCTTAACCAACTCTTGTATGTAGACATCTGCAACATCTCGAATGCTTGCTCTTACATAGTAGTCAGGCTTTGGTATTCCTTCTGCATCCCAGCAATAAGACAATTTCTCCACATCTATTGGATAATCTTCTGGAAAATTGGCAAGGTAGAGGAAGTAATGCTTCAAGAAAATAGGCAACTCTTCAAAGCTTAGAGACAATACATGGTGAACTGAATTGCGATTTCCATCACTTCCTGCCAGATGAGATCCAATATTCTCATAAATTCTTTTCCACTCACTTAAGCTGTGTTGAGAAGCTAACAACCCTTCTAACACTTTGATAGCTAATGGTAGTCCTCCACAATGTTTTATCATTTTTTTACCCATCACTTCCATTTCTACATCAACTTTAAACTCTGCACAGCCAATGGTATTTAGGATTTAAAATCAAGATACAATACAACCAGACTTAAAAGAGTGTTTAATTTTCATTAACGTGAAAAAACATATCTTAGGTTGAAGGCTTACCTGTTGTGTATTTCCTAGGAAATGATATCCTCCGAAAAAGTGTCCAACTTTCTTTGGGGGTTAGGCATTTTGGTTTAAAAGTGACGCATGTTGGATCTGCACATAGTGCAACGTCTTCGTTGCGAGAAGTAAGTAATATCTTCCATCCTGAAATGTATTTCTCTAGTTATAATGCATAAACAAAGGAAATATATCTCAAGCGTGTATCTTGTAACGCTCTATATTTTTCTTAATCAATTTTTAGAAAATATATACTAGCCTTAGGCATGTAGCATTAGATGTCACCTTTTGTTGGCGGAAACACAAGCTTAATACTATCCCAATCTTCTTCTTTCCACATATCATCCAGGACAATCAAAGACTTGCGGGTTTCCAACAGTCGAAAAAGTTTTTCCTGAAGCTCATCTTCTATCATATCCGAGTCTCTATGTTCATCATGCTTCAAACTAAGCCTCTGCAAGATCGTCTGCCACACGTACTTTCGTGTAAACTGTTGTGAAACACACACCCACACAACTCCATCAAAATGGTTTTTTACCATCTCATGATTAAAAACTTGTCGAGCAAGGGTTGTTTTACCAATACCGCCCATCCCACATATAGAAACCACTTGAATGTTCTCATCCTCTACCAAATAACCTACCAATTTCTTCACGTTTTCCTCCAAACCCACAAGAACACTTTCGTTGTCACTAGGAAAAGTATGTCTCATCTCCCTTTGTCTTTCTTGAAGAGGTTGTGAACACCTGCCATCGACAATCATCTGTTGCACCCCATAACTCTGCATATCACGAATCACCTTGGAGATCTTCGTACTTATGCCTTCCATGTCGGACGCAAGTTCCCTGCGATCCACTATGGTGAAAGCAAGCCTTCTCATGCGCTTCCTGGTCCCACTTGTTCGTCCAAGTTCTTCCTTTAAAAGAAAGGTTTCGATCACATCCTCTGCGTCAAAAACGATATCCTTGATCTCTTCCACACAGGTTCTCACCAACGCACTTGCATGTTTCTTAGCATCTGCATCTTTCAAAAAGGACCTAAGCAAGTTTAGATCAGTTTTGAGCTCAGTCAGTTGCTCACCCACTCCCTTAAATCGATCAGATTCTCGGGCAAGGAGGTCCCAGAGCTTCTGAACTCCAAACGACAAAAGTGTCTCAGCCATTAATTTCCTGCTTAACCAAGAAAGGAAAGTAGTAATAAAAAAATCACTAGAGGGTCCATGAGTTCATAATTCAGATAAATACTATGCACAATTTTGCAGAACAAAAATATACTATTTAGTCACATGGTTCTACGAAGACATGATTGATTAAGAAAAAAAAAAGCAAAAAACAAAAGATCAAAGAAACATAATTTTTTTTAACAGAGTTAGTATACTATTCTGTGGGATTTAATCCACAGATCTTTGTACAGAGACATGAACAATATGGAGTAATAAAGATATGCAAAATACAGAAGATTGAATCGAAGCAATTGAGATACCTTAATTGCTTCCTCCACAGAAAACTAAAGAAATAAAAATAATAATCACCAGCTGATCTGTAGAGAAAGTGTTTTTTAGTGTTTAATTTAGAACTTTGCTAAAGATCGATTATAAGAGTTGACTCCAAGTCTATTGTCCAACAACAAGCCGTAGTGAAAATGATGTGTGAATCCAAATTATTTGGCAAGAAAGTCTTAAAAGCAATTATTGTAGCCACTTCATACTTGCCACGTGCCATTTTACATTTTGGTTCAAAAGAACGGAAAGTGAGTGTTTATATTTTGGTTGACTTCGGTAAACACCCTAAAGTTTTTCTTCCCAATCTATTTCTCCATAGATTTTTAAGCTGATCATCACTACCCATGTTTTCATAATGGTGTCTCAACAACCTTTAATTTTTAATAAAGGTTATTCTACTAGATCTCTTCACGAAATATATATCATTTCAACCAATTTTTCCAGTATAGTTTCTCTGCTGATTAAGAATGGAAGAGAAATTTTACTTGATAGTCTGTTCTTGTTGATAGTCTAAACTCTTGGTCAAAAATAGACAAATTGAAGAAAAGGAATATGTTGGACGTGAAACATGAAAGCTATGAACAGAGGAAATAAGCAGAATAAGACTCCTAACAACAAGTTTACTGCGGCTGAGATCTAATAACGAAAAGATTATTACATGAAATTATAAACCCTGGAAACAAAAGATCAGGGAACAAAATAATGAGGTAAAAATGTCTGTCTGCTTATGCATGGCTATTAGAAATTATTCCTTCAACTCAGACCGTAAAAGAGACCGTAAAATAAAGGTTTGTAAAATTATTTAATTAGAAATTATAATTAAATAATTTAATATATAATATTAAGAACAATCTAAAAAAGAACAAAAATAAAATTGGATTTTTAAGCCTAAACTAAAAAAACATAAAACAAATTGAGCTTTAGGCCCATATAAAAAAAACAAAAAATTCAAAAACATGGTTGAAAAAAGAGACTTGTTCTTGGGTTGAGCAAAACATAGAGAATAATGATTTTAATCCAATGAGTTACTGACTTTAATGAAAGCTTGCCTACAATTATAATTTATATTTTTAAGGTGGGTCAATGATGCTTCACAGTCACAACGTGGATCCGCTTCTGTTTGTAACTCAATTAAATTGGTCCAGCTTCGAGGGTATCATATTTCAAAATCATAACACTAGTTAAAAAAATATTGTGTCTTAATTATAATCACTTCTTTAATCATTTTTCCATAGAAACAAGATAACATGAGTATATATATATATATATATCGAAACAGAAATTGTTACTATGAGCACCAGCAACAATCACTTCTATTTTAAGCATTTTCGGCTATAACATATGTTTCAGATTTTTATTTGTGATTGTTTCTACGGAATGAAAAACAAGTAATAGACGCTTCTCGTTTTACTATTATGAGCTTCAAATGACTATTTTTAGTCTAGTTACTCTATTTTGTTTGTATGATTCATTAAAAGTTCGTTTAACCATTTTCGGCTATAACATGTGTTTTGGATTTTCATTTGTGATTTATTCTACGGAATGAGAAACAAGTACTAAACACTTCTCGTTCCACCATTATGAGCCACAAATGATTATTTTTAGTATAATTACTCCATTTTGTTTGTAAGATTCATTAGAGTCTGTTTTATGCATTTTCAAATGTAACATGTATTTCGGATCTTCATTTGTAATTGCCTCTTCGAAATGAAAAACAAGCCTTAAACTCGAAATATCCATTGACGTTGAATCTCGCCGTCGTACCATTGAAAATCACTAATAGACAAAGATGATCTTTTCCAATTACAAACAACAAACGAAACCGAAGCTCATAAACAAATCAATACTCAACCAATCTACAGAATGAATCAATAAGCAGATCGTAGCCTCTTGCATCGTCAAACACTGAATGTCACGAAACCGAAGCTCACAATCAAATTAAAACTTCAACACATACAGATCTAAATAGTGGAACAATAAAAAAAAATTGTGACCTCTTGGTAAGAAAAGACCGATCACAAACAAAAACTAAGAAAAAAACTATTTTGCTTTGTCATGGCTCCGGTTGAGCGTGTTGGTTAAGAAAAAGAACGTATGGCAGTGATCAATTTTGTATATCACATAGGGTTTGATATTAAAGTAGGTGATATATATATACCAATGATTTGAGTTTTTATTGCTAATTAGGTTTGGCTGAAAAATAAATAAGTAGGTTTAGCCCCAAATACAAATACCTAACGGCAACGAGATTAAACTCTGATTAGATGGAAATAATTAGGGCTTTTTATTAAGAAATATTTATTTTTAAATTATTAAAAAGTCATAATTATGCAGATTATCGAATTAAACACTTTAGTATTTGTACTCATTAAGGGATAAGCAATATTCAGTTTTTAACTTGCAAGGAGAGCTCAAATCACTTCAGATCATAACTGACTTTACTAAATTAACCCAAGTTTTTTTTTTTTTTTTATGAAAAGGGCTTTCATATTTAATGCATAAAAAGTGTAAAAATATTACAAGCCCTACGGACTATAGTGTTGGTCGAGCAAATGCCCAGTAACGGCCCAACATTAAATTAAAAAGATCAGAAGATCCTAATTGAACCAGCCCAATACCTTAATCGGAAGAACTATCTCGAAAGTGAAAGATGGTCAGGGAGTAGAAACGACAGACGCATGCAGCTCACCTTGAATATTATGTCGAGTGCCATAGTTGGAGTAAAGCCGAAGCCAGGGATGGATTTCGATCCCTGAAGCTTGCTATCCTGTTCCGAATCTGTCGATCAATTAAAAGAAGTATCGCATCAGCCGAGCGGAAGATTTGTCGATGTAGACGCCCATTCCATTCAGTCCAAAGCCAATAAATGGAAGCTTGCCACCCGATAAGAGTTAGCCAGTTTGCATGTTTTCCACCAGAGAGAGTTTGCATCTGTTGCAACGAGTTGCTCCAATCACGATGTGGTTGTAGGTTACATCGCCGAGCAACAGCCGCCCATATCGTCGAGCTGAAAGTACAATCAAGCAAGAGGTGATCTCTACTCTCACTATTTGTGTTACAAAGCAGACACAGAGGATCCGTTAAGAGGCCCCAACCAATGATTCGATCTTTTGTCGGACATCGATTCAAGACAAACAACCAAGCTAAGAAGTTATGTTTCGCGATGCCTCCAGCATTCCGATCACCCTGGAGATAGGTTTCAAGGTTACCAAAAGGAGACCAGTTATCAGACCAGAACCTGCAATTTCGACCACTCTCAACCCGGAGCTTGATCCAAGGGTACACATCATCTCTTACCTTCAATAATTTGTTTGCCAGCCATGATCGATCCTTATGAGGTTTAAAAATCCAGAAATTGTTGAGTGTGCCCTTCAAAACCTCCTTTCTGTACCAAGCCACCCAAACAGAACCCGCTTGGAAAAAGAGTAGCCAGATAAGCCTTAGGCAGCACGCTCTATTCCAAGTGGTAAGATCACGGATTCCCAAACCTCTCTGACTTTTTGTTTTAGTTACCTTATCCCACGATACTCTAGCTGAGTGATGACCCTCAATATCTCCTTTCCACAGGAAAACACTACATAGTGAATTGATTTGCTTTATGCACGCCTTTGGTAGGATGAAAGAGGAGCACCAAAATGTCGAAATGCCAGCAACCACCGTTTTAATAAGGAGAAGCCTCCCTGCAAAAGACAGGGACTTCACACTCCAAGAGGTAATTTTCGATTTCACTTGTTGGATTAACATTTCACAGTTACTAATACTCAACTTCTTGGTGCATAAGGGGACACCTAGGTAACACACCGGAAGAGTTCCTTGAGGCATACCAGTAGAGAAGGAGATGAGTTCAGTCTCAGACTGTGAGAGACCAGAGGCAAAAAAGCTAGACTTCTGAACACTCACAACAAGACCTGACCGAAGCTCAAACTCACGCAACACTTGAAGAACATTCTGGACCGACTGCAACGAACCCTCCATGAAGATCAGAAGATCATCAGCAAAACAGAGATGGGTGAGATTTGAGCCAGAACAGTTTTGATGGTAAGTAAACCTTCCTTCCTCTGCCGCCTGATTTAGCAATAGTGAGAGGCAGTTCATAGCAATGACAAATAGGTAAGGGGAAAGTGGGTCTCCTTGTCTTAACCCTCTTTTTCCTTTGAAGTAGCCTTGAACCGTGCCATTGTAACCTATTGTGAAATTGGTTGTGCAGATACAAGCTTAAGCCAGCTGAGATATTGAAAAGGTAACGACAGGCCCTCCAGACAGTTGAAAAGAAATTCTCAGGAGACACTATCAAACGCCTTGGCTATGTCTACTTTGATGGTAATTTTTTTTCTGCCCTTTCCCTTTGTGGTATCCATTCACAAGTTCTCCTGCTAGCACCGTATTCTCAACTAGTAACCGATCCTTCACAAATGCTGTTTGGTTAGGGACAATAACAGTTGGGAGCAGCGGTTTTAGCCGAGAAACCAGAAGTCGTGAGATGACCTTATACAAGGTGTTAAGACAGGAGATTGGCCTGTAGTCAGTTATTAATGAAGCACCTGGTCGTTTTGGGACTAAGGCTAGGATAGTAGAATTTGTGGAAGCAGGCATGAAAGCAGACTGGAAGAAGTGTGAAATCGAGGTAGTGACTTCAGTTCCCAGAATATCCCAGCTTGCCTTATAGAAACGAGGACAGACCATCAGGACCAGGAGCCTTGTTAGGGTTGAGCTTGAAAAGAAGTTTTGTAATTTCGGCCACCGTAGGGACAGCTGTCATCGCTTATTGCTGAGCAGAGGTGCATCTAAATGCAGATAGGGACTGGAACCATTCAACCGGAGAAGAGATTGCAAGAGGGGGAAGACAGTCTGGCCCTAAGATGGACTTGAAATGCTTGATGGCATGAGAGCTCATTTCCAACGGATCAGACAACACCACACCCGAACACAAGAGGAAAGATCTAATGGCATTATAGCTTGCTCGAGTTTGACATACCCGATGAAAGTAAGTTGTATTTAGATCTCCTTCTTTGAGCCAATTTATCCTTGATTTCTGCCTGAAATAACACTCCTCAATTTGCCTAAGAAAATTCCATTCGTCATGAAGTACACGTTCTTGCAGGAACAGAGTGGGGGACGGCGACTGAAGAGCTTGAACCTGCACAACTTGTAACAAACGGTTAGCCTCACTAATTCTCCTTTGAATTTGTGAAATTTTTCCTCTATTTAACTCTTTTAGCGCTCTCTTAATGATCTTTTGTTTCCAACACAGGTAAGTGAGATTGGAACCAAAACTTCCGGCCTGAATCCAAGCCTCAAGAAACACGCTGTGAAAGTTTGGGTGTTTGGTCAGGTAGTAATTCTTTTTTTTTTAAATTAACCCAAGTTAATCAAAAATAAATTATAAAAAATCAAATATTTGGTTAATCAAAAATAAATTTTAACAAAAATTTAATATAATTATGAATTTTATTTAAATTAAAAGTTTACCACACAAATAAAACTTCATTACATAACTAGCTATTGCTATTGTAATTTTATTTAAGTATAAAAATAAAAAATATATCTTTTTGTTTAGTTACAAAATAGAAACATATCAAAATTAAAAGAGTGTTTTGTGAAAAAAAGTTTTACTCCAAAAAAATAGAGATCTTTATATGTAACTCCAAATTTGGAGTTACATATAGAGATCTCTATTTTTAGAGTAAGATATAGAGTACCATTGGAGATGGTTTTACTATAAAAATAGTCTCATTAGAGATGCTCTTAATCGGTTGTACTAATCCCTTCACTCTCTATAACCCTAGCACAAAAAAAGTCACTACCTTCCCCCATATCAAACCACGCACGTTGTTCGGATACGATCCCGTTGGTGCTCAGTTTAAAGCAATGACCCTGGTCACTTGTCCTTACGAGAATCATGCTTTTCTAGTGCACGAGTTTCTAACACTTGGAGGAGGAGGAGAATCTGAATCTTCAGGGAGACGCAAAAGGCTTGCCACCCCGCCTTATGACACTGCAACTGAAGCAATATCCATCAACGGTTTCGTGTATCATGGTGCTTGGACCCCAACCCGATCTACGAATCCTGTGATTGTGTGTTTTGATGTTAGATGTGAGAGGATAAGTTTCATCAAAGCCCCTAGGGCTGCTGTTTGCTGGGAATCAATATTGATAGAATACAAAGGGAAGCTAGCTTCCATTGCAAGACAACCTTTTGCTTCTTTTCATGCTTTTGATTTATGGATACTAGAGGACGCCAAGAAACCTGAATGGTCAAAGCAAACCTTTGAGCTTCCCTTCTCTCTGGGGATGTGTGCGGATATGACTTCCCCTGGCACCAACAAGGCTGGTGAAATCATTTTTGCCCCCAAAAAACTCACATATTGTCCAACCCTTCTACATTTTCTACTACAATGTAGAAAGAAAAGACCTGAGAAGAGTTAGGCTCTTAGGAATTGCTGACGATCAAGAGTTTAGGCGCGTTAATGGAATGATTGGAATCATGGAACAATGTCGCGTCTATATCTCACCTCAACACGTTGAAATTATTGCTTCTTTATGATGTGCTTTACCAAGGATCTTTAGTGTATAAGTTTGGCTGGTTTCCTAGTTTGTTTCCTTACTTACAGATGATTTGCATTTGCTGACATGCGTATTTTTTTTCTCCAAGTGTTACTCATATTTTAAGTATTTTTCTCAATTTCATATTCGTTCCCATGTCTCTCTGGCTGAGTCAATGTTGTTGTTTCCTTAGGACAATGCATAACCAATCATAACAAGAAGAGACTCTTGTTCTTTCTCTGCATAAGTAAAAAAGAAATGCCCTCAGAGGAGAAACAACACAGAAGACTAAATTCATTTAAGCTGGATAGAGGAGATCACAAGAAACAAGATTCTTGACAACAAATTTTAATAACAAATTTACTAGATTAATCCAAATTCATCCAAAATCATTTATAAAATTCAAACATCTCAAAATATTTGGTTGATTATTGGCTTTTGACCTGAGCACTTATCACTGTACTACAAGAAAAAATCTGACCTTGAAGGGTATCAAGGAGTCAATTGACTTCATGACCGAGGCTGGAATCAAAACACAGTTAGATTTGGTTTCGTTCTTTAAACCGATGAGATCAAGTGGTAATAGGAGGATCAGGTCGTAGCAAGTTTTCGCCTTTTTCTGTTAAAGCACGACATGTTTGAGAAAATGCTTTACGGAAGAACAAAAGTACAACTGCTGGTATCTCCAATTGCTTGTTTAGGGCGATAATGCTATACGGAAGAACAAAAGTACAACTGCTGGTATTTAGGCTTTAAAAGAGTGTTTAATTTTTATTAACGTGAAAATACATATCTTAGGTTGAAGGCTTACTTGTAGGCCTGGATTACGGGTCAGATCCGCCCCGTTTGACCCATCCCGCAGCGGATTTTAAGTTTTTTAGATCCGCTTCGATCCGCTCCGCAAAATTTTTAGACAATTTTTTTTTGACCCGCCAATATTTAAATAAAAATAAAAAATAAATTTTATATAATTTTTTTTAAAAAATCTATTAAAAAAAAATCCAACAAGATAAAATATAAATATACAACATATTTAAAATTATAAAAACAAAATTGTTAGCGAATTTATACAAATATTACATAATATTTTAAAATTTTAATAATTTTGTCAATAATTTTTTTAATAATTAACATTTAAAAAAATATATATATATATTTGGCGGGTAACACGCGAACTCGCAAAATAAATTTGAAACACCCGCACCCGACCCGCATTTTAAAAATACGCGCCCTGCAAAACCTGCTTTTAGAAAAAAAAAAATTTCGATCCGCACCTGCCCGCGGCGGGTCAAACGGAGCGGATCCCCCCAGCTAATGAACCAAATTCCCAGGCCTACTTGTTGTATTTCCTAGGAAATTAGTAATTAGTAATAAACTTTAAAATTACTAATTTAGAGAAGAAAAAACGCAGCGTTTTGGTCTGGAAGGCGATTCTAAGGGAGATTGGGGATCTGGGTTTCAACACTTTTCAGCAGTCTTCAGCCGCTGGTTCTGGCCTTCCTCACGGAGGGGATGGCCTCGCCCGAAGTCATCGGAGGTTCGGGGTATCACTCTCAACATCTAGATTCAGCCACGACCCAAGGTGCAATGAGAACCGGAGTTTTGTGGGCAAATGTGGTCGCGTCGAAGAAATCGTTAACAAAATACGACTTGGAGGTTTCAGTTCAGGATGGGGTGGGTTCAGTCAAGGTACCAGAGGAGATCTTTGAAGATTCATCACCGCTTTAGGAAGATTTCTTGATTGGCAGATTCTTAGCGACGGCGCCGCACGTTGCAAAGGTCCACCTAATCATCAATAAAATTTGGGCTCTGGGTGATCGATCACAGATGATTGATGTCTTCGTGGTCAATTCTACAACAATGAAATTTAGGATCTGCAACCCAAATACGAGGAACAGAGTCCTTCGAAGAGGTATGTGGAATTTGGTTGAAATCCCAGTTATTATGTCAAAGTGGTCTCCTTTCACAGAGGAGAAATCAACGGAAGTTACATCTGTACCATTATGGGTTCATCTCAAACACGTTCCGATAAACATGTTCTCATGGAAGGGTTTGAGTTTTGTGACGAGTGCCGTGGGCGAGTCGGTGAGGTTACATCCAGACACGGCACAATGTTTGGACCTCAAATTAGCAAAAGTTTTTGTCAAACCTGATCTTTCAAAAGAGTTGCCAAAATCGATGAATTTCAACTACCAAGGGAAAGATACTTTGGTGAATTTCACATACCCGTGGCTACCACCAAAGTGCTCAAAATGCGGCAAATGGGGACATCTAGCATCGGTTTGTCTAGTCAATGCACCGCAGGAAGAGGCTGCTGTGGAACAGAGTACACTACCGATGGTGGAAAAACCTTCAAATGAAAATCAACAAACTGTCACAGAAGAGTTACTGGTAGAGACTCAAAATGATATTGATCCCATTCAAAGAGAGGACATAGAAGAGGGAGAATGATCAACATTGACACCAACGAAGGCTAGTCGAAGTCCAACCAAGCTGCTGAGGGACTTAACCTATGGGTAGGTCTCCATTCTATCACCATCTCGATTTGAAGTATTGAGTAACACTGAAGCAGAAACAGATCAAAACCACACAGAAGATAAGACTACAGATCAAGAAAAGGAAATAAAAGAGAACGACCAAATTGAGGAGGATCAGATTGTGGAGAATCAGATTGAGGAGGATCCTCCACTTGAAACTCAAAACCAGTTTAAAAAAAGGGGATGCAAGCTTTGCCGACTAGAAAATCACTTCATCGCAATTCAAAGGAGAACCACAATATTCTTAAAAAAAAGGTTACCACTAAAAAAACCATCTAATGTCGGGTTTCTTCTGGAATGTTCGTGGGTTTAATCAATCAACAAAGCATTCTGTGGCTCGGGATTGGATAAAACAGTGTGGTTTTCAGTTTGGTTGTCTCATTGAAACAAGGGTGAAAGAAAGAAAAGCGGCGAGGATTGTCTCATCAGTATGTAAGGATTGGTCTTATATCTCTAATTACGATTTCAATAGAAGAGGAAGACAGTGGGTTGTTTGGAGCCCCCCAGGTGCGAGTAACACCATGTTTTACTAGCGCACAGTTAATCACATGCTCAATCCTACTAGAAGGAGCAGAGGAAGAATTCTTTTGTTCTTTTGTTTATGCATCCAACTTCGTAGAGGAACGGAAAGAGCTATGGGCTGACCTAAAAAATCATCAAAACTCTCATTTGTTTAGAAATAAACCTTGGATGATTTTGGGTGATTTTAATGAAATTTTAGAAGGGGAGGAGCACTCAAATTTCACTCCATCACCTTCCGTTCCTGCTGGCATGAGAGATTTTCAAGATCTCGCAAGGTATTGCTCTCTTACGGATATGAAGTATCATGGTCCGCTGTTCACTTGGAGTAATAAAAGAGATGAGGATCTGGTTTGTAAAAAGCTAGATCGAGTGTTGATAAATGATGCGTGGTTGGCTGTTTATACCCAGTCGTATAGTGTCTTTGAACCCGGCGGATGCTCTGACCATATGCGGTGTCGCATTCATATAAACTCTGAGGGTCCTATGCGTCGCAGGAAGCCTTTCAAGTTCACAAACGCACTTACAAACACACCTAGATTCCTACAACATGTAAAGTCGTATTGGGAAGAGACTGAGCCTTTATTTAACTCAACCTCCACCTTGCATCGAATATCAAAGAAACTAAAGAATTTGAAGCCAAGTATCCGGAAGCTAAGTAAGGATCTGCTGGGAGACTTAACTAAGCGAACAAAAGCGGCTTACATTACGTTATGTGAGTGTCAAAAGAAGACATTATCTCAACCATCTCAGCAGGTTATGGAAGATGAAACAAGAGCTTACAATAAATGGCATCATTTAGCAGACCTTGAAGAGCGTTTCTTGCTACAAAAATCCAAACTCCATTGGTTGCAGGTGGGAGATGCAAATAATCGTTATTTTCACCAAGCAGCGAAAGTAAGGGAGGCAAGGAATTCAATAAGAGAAATTGAAAGAGATGATGGCACTATTGCAAATACTCACGAAGATAAGAAAAAAGAAGCTGAAGGTTTTTTCAATCGATTCTTGTCGAGGAAACTAAACAATCAATGAATAACAGAGGAAGCTCTTCGTGATTTACTTCAGTATGAATGTAATGAGGTTGATAGAGAGTTACTAGACAAAGGGGTAACAGAAGAAGAGATTAAGGGCATGTTGTTTGCAATGCCAACTAATAAATCACCAGGTCCAAATGGTTTTACTACTGAATTCTTCAAGGAGACTTGGGTGATTATAGGGAAAGAGTTCGTGATGGCTATACAATCTTTCTTTGATCAATGTTTCTTGCCTAAGGGAATAAATTCTACAATTCTTGCACTAATACCAAAGACTACATAAGCAAAGAAAATGAAAGACTATAGGGCAATCTCCTGCTGCAACGTCCTCTATAAGGTGATATCTAAATTACTAGCAAACCGGCTGAAAAGAGTGCTTCCACAGTTCATAGCTCCGAACCAATCCGCTTTCGTTACAGATGATTGCTTATGGAAAATGTCCTTCTAGCTTCTGAGCTTGTGAAAAACTACCACAAATGTCTCTCCACGATGCGCAGTAAAGATAGATATTTCAAAGGCATTCGACTCCGTCCAATGGCCATTCTAGTTATCCACTCTCTCTGCTATGAAATTCCCGGTGAAATACATTCACTGGATTCGACTATGCATTACCACTGCTTCATTCTCTGTGCAGGTGAATGGAGAGTTAGCTGGCTATTTTCAAAGTGCAAGGGGGCTTCGTCAAGGTTGTTCCCTCTCGCCCTATCTATTTGTGATACGCATACATGTGCTGTCAAAAATGCTAAACAAAGCAGCTATGGATAGGAAAATAGGCTTCCACCCTTACTGTAAGAACCTTCGGCTCACTCATTTATGCTTTGCGGATGATTTGCTGGTGTTCTCCGATGCTAAGCAGCAATCTGTTGAGTGTATTCTCGAGATATTTAAGGAGTTTGCAGATTTCTCGGGACTAAATATTAGCCTAGAAAAATCCACTCTATATTTGGCGGGGGTATCTGAATTTCAAAGGGACGCAATTCTGGAACAATTCCCTTTTGCTACAGGTGTTCTCCCTGTTCGGTATTTGGGACTCCTCTTGTTGACAAAGCAGATGTCTGTGCAGGATTACTTGCCTTTGCTAGAGAAAATCAGAAACAGAATGACCAGCTGGACTGCTCGATGTCTGTCTTTTGCAGGTCGTCTTCAGTTGATTGCATCAGTGATTCAGAGCCTTACCAACTTCTGGATCTCGGCTTTCCGCTTTCCCAAAGCGTGCATCAAAGAAATCGATAAGCTTTGCGCTGATTTTCTATGGTCAGGGCCTGATCTAAACCCGAGGAAATCAAAGATGGCTTGGAAGGATGTGTGTTTGCCAAATAATGAGGGAGGCTTAGGTCTTCGATCTTTGACTGAAGCAAATAAAGTTAGTTGCCTAAAACTCGTATGGCGGATTATTTCGACACACTCATCACTTTGGGTAAATTGGATTAGAATGTACATCATCCGAGAGGGATCCTTCTGGTCGGTCAAGCAGTCATCTTCTCTAGGCTCCTGGATGTGGAAAAAGATTTTAAAATTTAGAGATTTAGCGAAGTCACTTACAAAGATGGAGGTAAACAACGGAAGTCACACATCTTTCTGGTTTGATAAGTGGGCACAACGGGGAAGACTTATTGATCTCACGAGAAACAGAGGGTGTCTTGACATGGGGATTAGACTAAACTCTACAATAGCATCAGTCCTTGCTACGCACAGAAGGAGAAGGTATCGAGTGGAGTTATTAAATGTGATCGAGGATGACATTGAATCGCTCCGAGGGAGAGTGGATTCACAATCACAGGATCGAGTTCTTTGGAGACACGGGGATAAATACAAACCAAAATTCAGCTCAAAGGAAACTTGGAAGCTTACTCGGGAGGCACATCCAATATGCAACTGGTACAAAGGGATATGGTTCAAACACTGTACTCCCAAATACTCTTTCATAACATGGCTGGCCGCCCGCAATAGACTCTCCACTGGTGACAGAATGATGGCTTGGAATAGCGGAGGAAACTTATCATGCATCTTCTGCCAAGACCCGAATGAAACAAGAAACCATATTTTCTTTCGTTGCAGATACACAGGGAAGGTATGGAGACATCTCACTCAGAAAATGCTTGGCCCTGATTATACGAATGATTGGGATGGAATAATGGAGCTCTTAATAGACGACTCGTGAGACAACATTTATCAGTTCCTCCTGAGATATGTTTTTCAAACTGCTCTTCACTCAATATGGAGAGAACGGAATTGTAGAAGACATGGTGAAACTCCTACTCCATCTACTCAGGTAGGCTTCCGGGTCGACAAGCAGGTGCGCAACAGATTATCAACGATTCGAACAATAGGAGATCAGAACTATGAATCGGGTATGGAACGGTGGTTCTCGACCAGATGATTTAAATCTTCCTTGTAATGTAATCAGTTTTTAAATACTGTTTCATCAACGTTGCATTTCATTGTAAAAACGGTTTTTGGTTCGATTAATTTAACATTTCCATTCAAAAAAATAAAAAAGAGAAAAGAAATGCTATCCTCCGAAAAACTGTCCAACTTTCTTTGGGGGTTAATCATCTTGGCTTAAAAGTGACGCATGTTGGATCTGCAATGGTTACCTTTCAGACCGAGGCAAATGCGATACAGAAGGAGGGACATCCTTGTCTAGCCCTAAGCAGCTAGCATCAGATGAAATTTCACATAACAATCTCTATAAAATAAAGTCTGATATTTACAAGTTTTTCAATATTGTTATGTTCATTGTCCTTACCATCGGATGCTAAGACAGAATCAAGAATACTTTCAATTCATCTTTGCCATCAACATTTATTGCCCAATAATAAATATGCCAGATATATTTAACCACTACAAGAAAAACAGTGTATAGCCACGAATTAAGTTGTAGATTGAGAAATAAATCCGTGGCTATGTACGCAATAGACACAGATAGACACAGTACGATTTGGTGGCTATGAGCTCGTAGCTATCGATCTTTCGTGGCTATTCGCGAGAATCGTATCCAAGCCTGGCGACGACAATATTCGTGTCTAATAGACACGAACAAGACACAACTCCATTCGTAGTTATTATAGCCACACTTAAACACAAACAGTTCGTGGCTAAGAGACACAAAATTAGCCACGAGAATTTGTAGCTATTAGATACGAAATATCCACAATTCTAACCGTAGCTAAGCTACAAACTATCAACAGTTTTATTTGTATCTAATGGTGCATATAGCTACGAAATGTCCACAATTTAACCGTAGCTTAGCTACAAATTATCAACAGTTACTTTGTATCTAATGTCGTTATAGCTACGAAATGTTTTTAGGAATACCTACATGTAGACACAATCGATATTATGTCTTAGCCACAATTAGATATGACCAATTTGTGACTATTCATAAATTTTCAAAAAAAAAAAAAAAATCAGAACCAAATAAAATCATTAATGAAATTGCAATTTAAAAGTTAGGAATTTAAACATTACACATCAAAAGCCTAAAGTTTAAGAAGATTCAAAATACAAAACCAAAAACTACTTAGTCGATACTTTAATACATTAGGAAGTCACTAGACTTCCTCCAAAAAATTGTCCTTCCATTGTTTCTAAAGGGGAAGAGAAGTGAAACCAGCTAACATAGCTGAGTAGGATCATGAGCAGAGTCAGACTGAGGACTTAGAGCAGATGACACATCTTCAGTACGTCAAACTGGTTGAAGTGTGACCGGATCTACTCCATTGACCCGTAGAAGCACTTCCATGGCACGTTTGAGGTGTGCCACATCGTCGTTCACACCACCTACTTTGTCTTCTACACCGGTCAGACGCATATCAACATCCAAGTGTCTACGTAGAGAGGCAGCAGCAGACTCATTTGGATCAACATCAAGGTATTGAAGTGACCCGAGACCATATACATGCCCTTTGCTGTTCATTGCGATCTGCTAGAAGAACATAAATGATCAAAAGAAACCAGAGCAACACAAGTTGTCTGAACAATCAGATAATTACCATAATTACCATAATTACCATAAACACAAACAAGAGAACCAAAATCAAAACAGATTTCTAACAACCATTTCAGACAGAACACACCTGAAACAAGACAAAATTCTAATAACCATTTCAGATTAAACAAAGAGAACACAAGACTTAATTAAGGTTGAACTTAAACTGAAACCGCAAATTACAATGGCTTAACTTAAATAAAAACATAAAAATTTATAAAAAAACAGAAGACAAGACTTTATCATTTCTAATGTGTTAAACACTTATCACATGACAAATTTTATCTGCAATTTAACCAGAAAGAAGCAAACAAAGCAGAACTCATGATAAAGTAGAACGTGATACATCAATGTAAGCCTCAGTTAGCTGCTGTGGGGAAGGTCCAATGACAGTTGATCCATTCTCGTTGTCAGAATTTGCTTCCTCTAAACGCTTCCTTGCTAATTCCTCAGCAGCAAGTACACGAGCCTCTGCACGTTTATCAATGAATGTGCCATCCTTCTTGGCATGTGTCCTTCGTACAACCTCAGTTGCTGGTGGTGGTACACCACCATTCTCAAGGGCCTACGAGAAAAAAAGAGTTAATAAAAAGTCAAGACATTAAACTAGATGTAAATAAAGTCAGACTTACCGTTTCATGAGCAACTTTTGCGTGTTTTTTAGCTCCTGAAACATGACGGTACATGCCTAATCCGCCAGGATTAGATATACGGTTTCCAGAATTGGTTTTGCTCTTCTTCTGCTGTGGCTCTTGGTCCCAAAGCTCTTCCATTAGACCCCAATCTGACTCGCCAATGTAAGATTACTTCTTTCTGTTGTGCCTCCTCTTGCTACGAAGGTTACGGATTGACTCCTTCAAACAGTGTTCCCACTTAGCAAGAACCATATCATGATGCTCTGGTTCCCAAAAGTATTTTTGCTACAACCAAAAAGCAGAGGTATTAGTAATGAGGTAACCAAATCCAATGAAATTAAATCATAGAAAAATCTATAACTTATCACAAAGGATGTCCACCATGAATCCTTCTTGCTCTTTGGGACCATTCCATAGTTCCACCATGGTCCCCAAAAATCAGCTTGCCATCCTGTGACAATGGATTTGTGCATGCAAACGTGAATGTCAAACCTGAAAATGAAACAAACAGAATTGAAGTAGACAGTATCCAGATTATTGTGAAACTGTTGCTAAACCCAACCAAACAACAATCCATATTAATGTCAAGGAATAACTATGTCAAAGCAGATAGGTGTCAAACAAAAAACAACAATCCAACATGAAAATCTGTGTTAAATACTAAATTTTCACATTCATATTAGTATATTTTTGTTTGAAAAGTAAAAGAAAATGGATGTGCACAAAAATAAATAATAATGATTTATGCCAATGCTTTAGGATCATTACTATTATTACACGGATTTAGGATCATTAGTGCTATTGCAAAACTAAAATGTCATTTTTATTGATTGATGAGTAAAGCTACATCTAGTGGTATGAAAATGCTTCCATGCCTCTCCATCTGAGGGATGATGCATTTCACCTTAAGGGGACAAATGTTCTGCATGCCATCTCATCTGTGATGCTGTCTTTTTTTATTGGTACAATCTTTTTAACCGATCCGCAATTGGTAGATAAAACATTCTCTGTTTTCGTATCTTCTTCCCCGACTGACCCATGTTTGGTTCGTAGCGATCTTTACCACAAAACCGACAACGATCCAAATCATGGTCTTCACCCTTCCAAAATAACATACAATTATCCTCACAGACATCAATTTTATGGCATGGCAACCCTAGCGACCGTGCCAATTTCTTCGTCTCGTAATACGATTTCGGAGCTTTATTAGGAGACGGAAGAACAACTTTGAACGTGTGAGTAATATCGTCCATGCATTCCTCCGGGAGATTGAATTTGGTCTTCCAGTTCATCACTTTCGAGGTTAGGTACAACTGAGAAATCCCATCAGCACATCCTTCGTAAAGGGGTTGTCTTGCCTCTTCTAACGCCTGGAAAACGCTATCTTGGGTTTCCTCGTAAACTGGTTCTTGAATGTTTTCGGAGAAGTTGACACCGACGAAAAACATGTTAACATCTCCACTTAGATCATGATGTTGATCGACCGGCACTTGAGTGTTACCATAACCACTCCATGTTTCTTGTCCGTCCATGTGATGACTTGTTGATGCTTCGACACCGTAATCACAATTTTCTCCATGATGTGTCCACACATAATAATTCTCCGTAAATCCCTTCATATCTAAGTGGTTCGCCACAGTATCAGCATCACGTCGCCTTTGGTTCTTGCACTTCTTACACGGACATAATAAGTCGTTACGCTCTAAGAAAGAAACTTGACTACGAGCGAAAGAAAGAAAAGTGTTTATTCCCTCAACAAACTCATATGAAACACATTTACGGTTAGAATCTGAAAACCGTTTATACATCCACTCTATAGATTCTAAAAAATTTGACATTTTAAATTTGAAGTTTTTTTCTTGCTTCAATATAGTGAGTTCGTTGTGTATTTATAAACTTTGTCCCAGCCACGAATAGCCACGATCTCTATCGTATCTCACACGAATATATTCATCGAATATATTCCCTGCCAAAGCTTATCGACGAGACCTCTCTGCATAGACGAGACTACATAATATATTCTCTGTAAAGCAAGTGATGAGCCTTTTATCTACGATTAGCCACGACGTACTTTGTGGCTTAGTTTAAAATATCTACCATAGCTACGACTAGCCACAGAAAAGTTATGGATGTGAAAATAAAAGTTCTGATCCGTGAATCGTGTTATATGCCTAGTCGGCAATCACTTGAAGCTATAGTTAGCCACGACGTTATTTGTGGCTTTCTTTAAGATATCTACGTTAGCTACGACTAGCCACGGAAGAGTTGTGGATGTGAGTAACTTTTAAAATAAAAGTTTTGATCTGTGAATTGTGTGATATGACTAGTTGGCAATCAGTTGTAGCTATGGATAGCCACAAAATTGGTCGTGCCAATTAGATACAATTCGATAGAAACGATGTTGTGTCTTTTTATTGCCACAGATTGGTTGTGGCTAGTTGGTTATTTTATAGCCACACGCTTAGTCGTGTCTAAGCGTATCAAAGTAGCTACGACTAAACACAATGTTGCGTCGTGTCTATATAGCTACGAAATAGCTACGTTTTAGCTACAAAAGTTTGAAGTTTTGAAATGTATTTGTTTTGTGGCTTTTAATTTAGGAAAAATGATTGTTAGCTACACGAACAAGACCCCATCACATGGCTACACATGCATACTAATTTATTATACGACTAGCTACACGAACTATAAGTTTTGCATGAGAACATGCTGTGATTAGCACTAATTATGTAGCCAACATCACAAGCTTTATTTTCTTTGCCCAGAACAGTGAAATCGACGATGCGACACGACATCGTTCGATTAAATTCTGATAAGACATTAAAAAGACCCAAATCCGACACAAATTAGAGACCTTCATCAACATTGTCATTCAACAATTCACCTCTGAATAACTCACCCACTACTCCTCCGTCGTCTTCTCCTCGCCCGCTCATTTCCTCATCACTGTCCATAATTAAAAGCGATGAAGATGATGATCCGTGCTCCTGACGATTGTAGGGAGACATATTCATTCCAAAGTATAAGAATTTGAAGCATTTGCAAAGAAAAATCAACTTCCGAAGCTGAATTTTGCAAAATTCATAGTCAAGTTTCTTCTCCATAAACTTCCTCTTCTTCAAAAGATTCCTCTTCTTCGGGTATCTTTTGAAGAGATGGGTTTAATTTTTATTTTATTTTAATTGTTTGAAATTTGATGATACGAATTGATTTCGCTGAACTTATCAATACGAATTTTCGTCGCAAACTTTTGTTGAAGAGTTTTGATGTGGTCAACGTTAGCAATTTTCGTAAACTTTTAAAATCCATGTTCTCTATTCAAATTATTCTTCAGGCTGTTCTTCCTCTGTCGTCTCATCCTCGCTCGCTCCTTTCCTCATCGCCGTCTGTGAAAGCGATGAAGACGATGATCCGTGCTCCTGACGATCGTATGGAGACAGATTCCTTCTTCTGCGGCAATTGATATCTGCAGCGGAGGAAGGGAGGAGATCGTGGATCGAAAAAATTGTGATGTCGGTACATAATTGAAGGGGTAAGCTACAACGGTGTCGTATTGCTCGTCTTCTTTCTCTCCTCCAAGAGTCCCAGCTCTCTTCTTCTCCTTATACGGCGACGTGACAGCTCCTTTCGTATTGCTCTATTTTGATGGGTTTTTTTTTTGCACTTCTTATTGATCTCGTGGTTCCGGGATTCTCGTTGATCTCGTGAGATGTGTTGAGTTCGAGCTTGAGACTGAGAAATTTGGGTTTCTTCGTCTTTGTTCTGACCTTACGAGACGTTTCAAGATTTGAAGGAGACTTGTCCATGGTTGTTAATTCTCTGTTTTTCCTCTTCTTGATCCTCTTCCATGTTCTCGTACTCTGTTTTTTCTTCTCCGACCAGACTAGTTTTGCTACACATTTCAGATCTCTCTCTCTCTCTCTCTAAATGTGTATATCACTCTAACTCTTCTCTGTTTTCTAATTCTCTCTCACGAGAAGTATGTATCATAATTTAATCGGACACACGTTGTAGATTTCACTGTTCCGGGCAAGAAAGATAAAGCTTGTGATGTTGGCCACATAATTAGTGCTAATCACAGCATGTTCTCATACAAAACATATAGTTCGTGTAGCTAGTCGTATAATAAATTAGTCTGCATGTGTAGCCATGTGATGGGATCTTGTTCGTGTTGCTAGCAATCATTTTTCCTTTCATTTATAGCTACGTAAATGTTGTAGCTATTTTGTGGTTATAAACAGTTTTTCTTGTAGTGAACGGAGACACAGATGATAGAATCAATGCCTTTGGCCTTAATGTTATCAAAGTGGATCTTATAGTTATACTCTTTGCGGCCAATCTGCAAGGTTCTTTCAAGGTTATGTGGGTGCCTTCCGCGAGCTTTGAGAAACCCGATCCCGCTACTGTTTGTGGCCGGCCAATCCCAGAGCCGATAAATATCTTAGCTTCGTAAGAGACATCATAGCCATCTCTGAAAATGACGACCACCCACACACTTTCAACTTCTTTTCTCAAAAGGCTGAAGCAGAATTCAATTAGGGTTTAAGCGTATTTTTCTTAAAAGGCTTGTGCTGTGTGTCCATGGGTCTATCTATTTTTGGTAGGCTAGGTGCGGAGCGGATATCCAGAATTTTTAGCATTTGTGGGTTGCTACATTTTTGCGGGATAACTAATTTTGTGATTTGTTTTGATTTGGAAAGATACATATATCTGAAAATCCGGTTATCTGAAAAATTTACGAATATCTATAGATATCCGGGTTGCTCCGTTTAATACAAACAAAAACGAAAAATATATACATTTTTATAAAAATAAAATTATTTTATCTAATATGAACTATCAATTGAATATAAATGATGAACTAGCTTTATTTTAGAAAAAATTATAAAAATAAACCTATGAAAAATTAAAATGGTTGAAAGGAGATATAACGTTTTGTATTTTTTTTATAAAAAATAGTAACTACTAAAACTCTATATAGTAGCTTTTCTAAGTTTTATTGTTAATATTTATTAACTATTATATAGTTTTTATATGCATTTTTATTATGCATATTATTTTTAACTTTTTCTATTTATTAAAAGAAAAATAAATTATATATAAATATTATAAATTTATAATATAATATGTATATATGTAATTGAAGGATCAGATATCCATCTTTTCTAAAATTAGTATTTGAGCTTTGTTTTTAGACGGATACTATTTTTTGGTATTTGATTTGATTTGAATCATTATGGATATTCAGATTTTTTTAATATTGAATTGAACGAAATACCGAATTGAAGCAAATCTAACGGCTAATATACCCTGCCCTAATTTTTGGGATGGAAAAAGGATGACGAGAGAAACACAAAATTATTATAAAAAAATACTTATTCATTATTTATGAAAGTTCTATATATTTCGAAAAGAAAAAGAAAGATAAAGAGCGTGACATTTTTTTTGTTTTTTTGGGTAAGTGAACCTTTCAATATTGTAACAAAACAATCCAGGACATGTTGGATATTGGACAAACGGACGATCTCTTGAGAGAGGAGGAAACACTGATTAAAGAGTTTGATGTTGTTCTGGAACAAGAGGAGGTTCTTTGGTTCCATAAGTCACGGGAGAAGTGGATCACCTTAGGAGATTGCAATACGAAGTATTATCACACTTCAACTATTGTACTAAGAAGGCGAAATAGGATTGAAATGTTGAAAGATGATAATGGGGTATGGATCTCTCAGCAGAAGGAGCTAGAGATACTGGCCATCGATTACTATACCCGACTTTACTCTATGGCAGACGTGGATCTGGTTGTTAACAAATTGCCACAGGGAGGTTTTGAAGCGTTAACACAGGCAGAGCTAAGGGAATTGAACAAGCCGTTCTCGGAGATGGAGGTTGAGAAATTGATAAGGAGCATGGGGAGATATAAGGCTCCGGGCCTGGACGGTTTTCAGCCTGTTTTCTACCAAGATTGTTGGGATGTGGTGGGGACGTCCGTAACTCGTTTTGTACTGGAGTTCTTAAGGACGGGGACATTGCCGATTGGGACAAACGATGCTATGGTAGTCCTAATAGCAAAGGTGTTAAAGCCGGAGAAAATTACGCAGTTTCGACCTATTAGTTTATGTAACGTTCTTTTCAAAACGATTACCAAAACTATGGTCATACGGTAAAACAGTTTATGCCGAAACTCATTGGTCCGGCTCAGGCAAGTTTTATACCGGATAGATTGAGTGCGGACAATATAGTGGTGGTACAGGAAGCGGTCCACTCGATGCGCAAAAAGAAAGGGAGAAGGGGTTGGATGCTACTGAAGCTAGATCTCGAGAAGGGCTATGATCGGATTCGTTGGGATTTTCTAGAAGATACGTTGCGGGCAGCGAGACTCCCGGAAACATGGGTTAGATGGATTATGCAATGTGTTACGGGTCCATCTATGAGCTTATTGTGTAATGGAGAAAAGACAGATGCTTTCAAGCCCCTACGTGGACTTCGGCAAGGAGATCCTTTGTCTCCATATTTGTTTGTACTTTGCCTTGAGAGGTTATGTCACCTAATTGAGCAATCGATTGCTGTGAAGGAATGGAAGCCGATCAGCTTATTTCGGGGTGGTCCAAGATTATCCCACATCTGTTTCGCGGATGACCTGATCTTGTTCTCAGAAGCGTCGGTGAATCAGATCCGTGTGATAAGAAGAGTTTTAGAGAAGTTCTGTCACGCATCAGGTCAAAAAGTAAGCCTCGAAAAATCTAAGATTTTCTTCTCTAGTAATGTGAGTCGAGAGTTGGCAAAGACGATTAGTGATGAGAGTGGTATCCTATTGACGTGTGACCTGGGGAAATATTTGGGAATGCCAATTCTACAGAAATGAATAAATAAGGATACATTTGGAGATGTTCTTGAGAAAGTATCCTCACGATTAGCAGACTGGAAGGGATGCCTATTAAGTTTTGCAGGAAGACTAACGCTTACTAAAGCGGTTCTCTCATCAATCCCAATGCACTCGATGAGCACTATAGCTTTACGGGGATCGATAATTAAAAGCTTAGATAAAACTTCGAGATCCTTTTTATGGGGAAGCACCACGGAGGAACGAAAACAACATCTGGTAACCTGGAAAAGGGTTTGTCTACCAAAAAGTGAAGGGGGATTGGGAATTAGACTCTCTTTGGAAATGAATAAGGCCTTACTCGCAAAATTGGGCTGGCGTCTACTAACGGATCAAACTAGTCTCTGGGCAAAGCTAGTACGGAGTAAGTACAAAGTACATGATGTCCATGATACTTCATGGAGTGTAGGTAAAGGTAATTGGTCATCGACCTGGAGAAGCGTGAGGATGGGAATAAGGGAGGTGGGGCTACCCGGTTTGAGTTGGGTGCTTGTAGATGGGCGTACAATCCGATTCTGGAAGGATAAGTGGCTGCTTAATGTGCCGATATCGGAAATCGCAGAAATTGAGATTCCAGAAGGGCTTATGTAACTAAGTGTTCGAGAAGTATGGAGGAATGGAGTAGGGTGGTTGCTACCTCAGATAACACCATACATATCCCTGAAGACGAGACAGCATCTCGCGTCTGTTGTGGTCAACGATGTCACGGGAGCAAAGGATCGATTGTCATGGGGGGAGACTCAGGATGGGAGATTTACGGTGAAGGCTGCCTATTCTTTTATCACTAGAAATAAACAGCCAAAACAGAATAACCAAATACTGTTTACCCGAGTATGGCAGGTGGCGGCGCCGGAGAGGGTGAAAACATTCCTGTGGTTAGTAGTGAATCAAGCCATAATGACCAATACAGAGACACACAGGAGACACCTAAGTGATACAAGCGTGTGCCAGGTCTGCAAAGGGGGTGAAGAATCGATCATCCATGTTCTTAGGGATTGCCCTGCGATGAAAGGTATTTGGACTCGGATTGTACCGTTAAGGAGCCGTAGTAACTTCTTTGCGACGTCAATTTTGGAATGGATTTATGGGAATTTGGGGGCAAGCGCAAAAGTAGAAGGATGCCCCTTGGCCTACAGTATTTGGAATGGCAGTATGGTGGGGATGGAAATGGCGGTGCGGCAATGTATTTGGAGTAAATGGGTATTTTCGAGACAGAGTGCGTTTTGTGAAAGATCTCGCGAAAGAGGTGTGGCTTGCACATTCGAATATGAGAGTAAACACGAATGTGAGTACTGAGATCGAGCAAATCATATCGTGGAATCTGCCGAGTGCAGGTTGGGTAAAGCTTAACACTGATGGTGCGTCACATGGAAACCCTGGACTAGCTACTGCGGGGGGTGTATTACGAGATGAGGAGGGCACTTGGTGTGGTGGTTTTGCCCTTAACATCAGTATATGCTCGGCACCGCTGGCTGAACTCTGGGGGGTGTATTACGGGTTGTATATCACTTGGGAACGTCGGGTCACGAGACTAGAATTGGAGGTGGACTCGGCGATCGTGGTTGGTTTTTTAAAGACAGGGATAAGTGAGTCTCACCCTCTGTCCTTCCTAGTACGTTTGTGCTATGGCTTTCTTAAAAGGGACTGGATAGTCCGGATTTTTCATGTGTATAGGGAGGCTAATCGTCTAGCAGATGGATTAGCAAACTATGAGTTTTCGCTTCCTTTAGGTTTTCATTCGTTTATTTCTATCCCAGAGAGTGTCATTTCGGTTATGTCGGAAGATACGAATGGAGTAACAAGAACACATCGTGTTCGGATGATGTAATTTGGTTTTGTTTTGTTTCTTTCGCTTTTGAATAAATTTAGAGGAGACATTGTCTCCTCATTCCTACCAAAAACAAAAAAAACAAAACATAAACTAGTTATTTCATAAACGCTCTGAATGATGAAATCAATGTGGTCTTTTAGTTAAGTTTAGTTTTTTTTTAATTCTAATTGGTTTAAGTATTTTATATTGTTTCGAATTTTTACAACTTTTCTTTGGTCAACGTTTCTAATTCTTTTAAACCATTTTTGCATTTATATATCAGAAAAAGAGAGATAAGCATCGAAAATATAGACCTGATTGGCCAAAGCACATTCTTCCTTTTTCAAAATTTCATGACATTCGTGATCATCTCCTTCTCTTGATTCTCTCCGAAAACAAGAAGGAACCGAGAAAAAAGGAAGAATGCGCTAAATCGATGAATCAAGTCATAATAACCAAGTGTTATTAGCTCGACTGTAAAGTATCTAAATTTCCATTCATCTCTCTCTCTATTACATGTAATCATCAAGTTCTGTGTTTATTATGTTCCTTTATTGTTTTTGGTACCACTTACAAGGAATGATAAAAGATCTTGCTCTTGTTTAGTATAACATGAGAAGACTTAAACGTTAAAACTTCATTTTGTCAGTTCTGACTTGTCTAAGCTTGATTCTGTGTACCTACTTCAATATTCTATAAAAGGTGGGTGCTTGGGTTTCCATAGAGTGGGCATGTAGAGTGGATATCTACCTTCTACATTTAGGTTTAAATAGAGCAACAACTTCAGATTCCTCATAGAAGAAGGTACTTGAGTTATATTTTCCATAGACAAACTCAGATTTCTCAAGTGGATGAGCTTTCCAATGCTAGACGGTAACTTCCCTCCCTCAAACTTGGCTTCAGAAAGATCTAAATTCCTCATCAACTGTAGTCTTGTAAAAATTAAACCAGATGCCATCCACTTTGACTTCTAAAGCAAAAGAGATCTAAGTTTTGGATTCTCTATACGAAATGGATGATCACACGATTGTACGATGACTCTGCGGGATTTACAAGCAAGTTGAGAGTTTGCAGTTAGGTTCATGGTACTTCTTGCATCAACAATTTTTAGGAAATTCTCTTCTTCAGCTTTAAGAAGACAAATTTCTCTCATCATGTCATGCAACTGGCATGTCTCAAATCTTGACGTAGTTAGGAACATGTCTTTCAGAAATAACAATGTTTCTCTTCACCAATTCTTCTATGTATCTATCTGTGACATCTCGAATGCTCGCTACATCGTAATACCTAGGCCGTGGTATTCCTTCTGCGGCCCAATAATATGACAAATCTCTCAGCTCTATTGCATAATCTTTTGGAAAATGAGCCAGGTAGAGGACACAATGCTTTAAATAAGTCGGCAGCTCTTCAAAGCTCAGAGACAAAACATGATAAACAGAAGTGATATTTTTTCATTGTAAGTAGTCCCACCAACGATGTGAGATCCAATATTTTCATGTACCCTTTTCCACTCATGCAATGTGAATTGCGCAGCTAACAACCCTCCTAACACCTTAATGGCCAATGGTAGACCTCCACAATGTTTGACCATCTCATTACCCATCTCTCCATTTCATCAATGTTAACTTCTGTACAACATTATCAATTATATAATCATCATGTCAAGATATGGTTCAATTAAAAGAATGTTCAAAAGGATCATATACCTTGGAGATATTTTAGTCAGTTTATTAAATGCTAAGAACACCATTGTTTATGATTTACATGAAAAACAAAATCCTTATAGATTGTCCTGGAAAGCTTATCGGTTGTGTCTTTACGAGGAAAAGCTACCCTTCGAAAAAGTGTCCAACTTTCTTCAGGGGGTTAGGCATTTGATTTAAAATGATACATGTTGGATCTACATGTAATGCTACTCCCACCTTGCGAGAAGTAAGTAATACTTTCCAACCTGCAATATATTCAAATTTTAATAACCCCAAGAAATATTGAACTTTAGAAAATGACGGCCTAATGTATGCAACAAACAGAAGTTCACCTTTTGTTGGTGGAAACACAAGCTTTATACGGTCCCAATCTTCTTCTTTCCACATATCATTGAGGATAATCAAACATTTCCTTGTTTCCAACAGTCGAAAGAGTTTGTCTTGAAGCTCGTCTTCACTCATATTTGACTCTTTATGCTTATCATGTTTTGAACTAAGCTTCTGCAAGATCATCTGCCACACATATTTCCGTGTAAACCGTTGTGAAACAAACACCCACAGAACTCTGTCGAAATGTTTTCTTATTGTCTCATGATTAAAAATATGACGAGCCAGGGTAGTTTTACCAATACTGCCCATTCCACATATAGAAACCACTTGACTGCTCTCTTCTTCTACCAAATTGCCAACCAATTTCTTCACGTTTTGCTCCAAACCCACTAGATGGCTTTCATAGTCGCTAGGAAAAGTATGTCTCATCTCCCGTTTTCTCTCTTGAAGAGTTTCTGAATACCCGTTGCCATCCACAATCATTTGTTGCACCTTAAAACTCTGCATATCACGGATCACCTTGGAGATCCTCTTACTTATGCCCCCCATATCTGAAGTAACTTCCCTCCGGTCCACTACAATGCAAGAAAGTCTCCTTAGACGCTTCTTGATTCCACCTGCTTTTCATAGCTCTTCCTTTAGAAGAAAAGTTTCGATTACATCCTCCGCATCAAAAACAATTTCCTTCATCTCTTCCACACAGTTTCTCACCAACGCACTTGCATGTTTCTTAGCAACTGCATCTTTTAGAAAGGATCTAAGCAAGATTAGATCACTTTTGAGTGCAGTAAGTTGCCCATCCACTCCCTTAAATTGATCAGATTCTCGGACAAGGAGGTCCCAAAGCTTCGGAACTCCAAACGACAAAAGTGTCTCAGCCATAAGTCTCCTGCTTAGCCAAGAAAGTAGCAGTTAATAATCACTAGTAGATACTATTCTGTGGGATTTAATCAACATATATATGTACAGAGACATGAACTGATATTGAGATAAGAAAAGAAATGGAAAATACTAGAGATCGAAGAACCTTCCACCACAGAAACTAAGGAAAGAAAAGTAATAGTGTCAACAATAATCATCTCCTGGAAATTGATTTTCGTCCAGTTGATCTATATAAATTAATATGCGACCTGCTTTTCTTCCAACTAAACTGTATAAAGAAATATGAGATGTGCTTTTCTTCCAGTTGATCTGTATAAAGAAATACTGTATGCGTTTTGCTTTTCTTCCAACTGACTCCAAGTCTTATAGGCAGTCTACTGTAGCTACTTCTTATTTGCCACAAGTCATTTTACATTTAGGTTAAAGGAAAGTAAGGTATCAAGAGTTTGTCAAATATATTTCAGACAAAAATCTTCATCGTATCCAGAGTTTTCTTTCAAGTATGTCTTCCAAACGGGGATCCATAGCATTTGGGAAGAAAGAAATACTAGGAGACAAGGTGAGGATCCATGTGACATCCCCGGTCTTAGATTTAGGGGCAGTTTTTTTTTTAAGGTTTTCAGGTTAGTTAAAAATAGGATTTAAGTTAGATAAATCTACCCCATTTCTTTCAAAGCCTGAGTGTAATTCTTTTAAACCAAATCCATGTTCATTTTAGCCCATTTTCTTTCTTTGAAATCCCTAAAACCTCATTTCCCTTTCCCTATATAAGGATCTCGTGGTTATGGAGAGAGGCAGAGATAAATCACCTCGGCGAAGCCCTGCAAAAACTGAGCCACATCAGCCACCTTGAAGGAGGAGCAACTTAGAAGGCCAAAGGAGGCAGTTCCGACCGTTTTGGTGCAGTAGAGAAACGGCTAGTCAGATCAGATTTTTTTGGCGTGAAACATTGAGGATAAGTACTCCATTTCCAGATCGATCTATAGTAGAAAACAGTTCATCATTTGGAGTTTTATACTGAGAGTTATGCATATTTTCCCGAGACAAACTTTGGTAGATCGAACCTCCGAGACGCCGATTTTGGAAGCATTTTCCCGACGATCCAGAGAGCTTCAGGAGCCGATCTAGATACAGTTCGAAAGACCTTTCTGTCATCTTTCCAGATCATCTTTCTGATCGTGATTCCCAGGTGTATCCAGAGAGTTGTCACCGTTTCTTTTCCGCGTTTCAACATGTCCGAATCGTATTTTCAACTAAAAGCAAAGGTGAGGATTGGTTTATGATTCCTATAGATGCATTAGTTGGATTAGTAATATTTGTATCCTCGATATAAGGATTAGATTTTATTGATGCTTGATGTTGATGAATGTGGATTGCTGATTGTGTTTTAGTAATTATTTCGTATACTAGTTTTTGATATTTGCACCACTGATCCTTCAGTTCAGTGTTGATTGACGGCTTACAACGAGAGACTATTGTGAAGTTGTAGTGATTGACGAGCCGTTGTCAAACCCTATAATGGGCAGTGGCACCTTATGACTCGTCAAACCCAATTTGGACAGTGACAAAGAATGAGTAACTTGGACTGTTAATCCCTGAGAATGTGATATAGACTTGCTAGGCTGATTGATGTGTTGCAAATAGTCGAGTATGAAAATGATTGAACTTGTTACGTGGAAATGTCAGAAATTCTATGTAGGTTGTTGCTTACTTGAAATCTATTTTAAAAAACATATATAAATGACTGATCAAGTAATTTTAGATTTTGAATAATTTTTATAAATACTAGATCCAATAAAAAGAGATTTAAAAAAAAAAAAAATTCTCTCAAAATATTGAGTCAATATACCCCCGAAAAACCTTTTGAGTTTAATCCTTGAAGATGGGAGGTATTATATACTTTTCTAGACTCTAGTCTATATATATATATATATATATATATATATATATATATATATATTTATTTCAATTCTCAAAAATTAATAGTAAATCCTAAAATTATAACGATATAGTCTTTCCATAGTACACCCATTACCTCTGATATTGATAGAGAGGGCCATGAGCCGTGTCATACCTTGGAGATCACTCACACTCCTATGCTCTGTCGAGAAATTCTCCAATGTCTCGAGGTTGACTAAATTACCCAATTCCATCTTTCCTTTCTTATGTATTCTCCCGGAAGATATAGGTGTTGGACCAGAATATCACCTAACTAAATAAGCAATAGAAGGTTGTGGGTCTAAGATAACAAGTCTTTATTAATTGCTCAAAGCTCGAAGGATTACAAGGCTTGCTTGGCAAGAGAGTATTGCCGAGCTGAATTTAGACGAACAAAGTTTAGAAAACTCGCGGCGATTAGATTTTGCTCTTGAGTTCTCCCGTGAATTATGGATGGTCTTCAAGTTATGGGGAGCTCGTTTATTTATACTGCCCAAGAGTCAGCTCCTTCTTCCTGCTTTTTCTTTTCTCTTTTGGATCTTTTCCTTCTTGTGTCCATCCTTTCCTTTATTTCGGAGATTCATCTTTATCCTCGATATTTCCT
This sequence comes from Alliaria petiolata, assembly GCA_020283515.1. Taxonomy (NCBI): domain Eukaryota; kingdom Viridiplantae; phylum Streptophyta; class Magnoliopsida; order Brassicales; family Brassicaceae; genus Alliaria; species Alliaria petiolata. The sequence goes on from JAHZTW010000001.1 coordinate 389,126,569, forward strand.
TTTTTCTTAGTCGGCTTAATCTCGGCAGTCTCGATCTTATGGGCCATCATTAATGAGGGGAGTGCCTTTTATACAACGCGTTCATTCTCTTTCTAACAATAAGTCCCCCCAGTTAGCTAAGTTGGCTAAAGTCAACTTGGCAAACTTCATGTCAAAAGTTGGTTCGCCACTCATTAATAATGGTATTTTAAGGACCCCATCTTCCGACTTCGGCATATCTATCTTAGATCCATATTGCGGAAATTTCTGAGCTCGCCATCATTAAAAACTCCTTAAAGGGCCTTGAGTTGAGCCCATATTCAATTAGGGTTTATCAAGCCATAAAACTAAAAATCTTCTTACATGCAAATCGGGAATTTTCCACGTGTCTTTATATGGAAACCGTTTGGATTTCCCGAATATTCATTTTGGTCTTTTGGTCTTTTATTTCTTCATTTGGGCAAATGTATTTCTTTCTTATTTTCCATGTCTCTGCTTCGCTACTTATAAAAGATAGCTTCTCGAATTTTATTGTTCCCATCCGATATCACCGCTCGGCGTGTGCCTATTAGATGCACCACGTTTCATTAATCTCCTTGTGGGGCTTCTATTTTCTTGTCGTTCCCATTTTAGGCTCAAATTCGATTAGGGCTTTTTAAGCGGGAAACTGAAAGGTTTGCTGGAACGGGAAACGAGACGCCTCCCAAACGTCCTCAAGGTGACTGTTCGAATTTCCTCAAAGCTTAAACATGACTTTCAATTCTGCACCTCCCCATCCGATCAAGGTACGATTTTTATTTTCCCCTAACTCCCCGATGTTGATCCTCTTGTGATTGTTGTTGTCACTTTTTCCATTTTACTCTTAGAACGGATTATTCTATCGCTGTTGATTTTCCGATTTCTAGGGTTCCTTCTTAGCTCATTGCTTTTAGTCTCGTTACTTTGAAATTTGTTTCACCATCCCTAGCACCCCCATTGATCTTCTTGATTTGATATTAGGAATCGTTCCCCCTTTAGTTACTTCATGACGGGACCTATAGATAGAAATGGGAAAAGAATTGTGACTGACAACAACGCGATTCCCACCTCGAGGGTAAATTGTGTTTCGAGATTCCTTGACTCGTCTTTTTGAAATGCTCTGCCAGAAGCATACGCCTCCGCAGACCGACTGATGAGAAACAAAATCACATCTCGTTAAAACATGGCTCATCCTGATTCAGTCGGTATCAATTCGTCTAGGTTGGAAGGGGAAAATTCCGGAAACCAAGGTATCATCTCTGGCGACAACCCAGATGCTGTCAATGAAGAGGATCACGGTAAAAAGGACAAAGATACCAAAACATGAGGAATTCCAAAGAGGATTGTCATGCCGAGGCGTTTTGCCGGGGTGAAAGATGGGAGGTCGTGGTAGACTGTCGATATTCTAAACAAACTTTGGAGGCGATGTCAGTTCCCGAGGGCTAGATATTAGAATCCCCTCTTCGAATGATAGACCGCAGAGAGTTCCAGAGGGTTATTTCTGTTTCTACGAGTGCTTTTTCACCGAGTTTTGACTTAATTTTCCTATAACCCGGGTTCTGCTTGACTATTGTGAACAACAAAGACTTCCCATCTGTCAGCTCTCATATGCTACGATACGTTTCTCCCGATGGGGGCAGAGGATAACATTAAAGACACCTCGGCAAGTCTGTGGGGTGAAGGGGTTCGTCAAGAGCCGGCAGAAATTATTGCTCCTCGGGTTAACAACGAGGGGGCTAGGGCCGAGCTTGAAGACGTTAAGGAAGCGCAGGACGATCATGCCGAGCCCAAGAAGGAATTGGACAAGGAAGATTTTGGTTGTGGATACAACCCTTATTCTTTCAGAATAAAATGGGATGGTAACTCTCCTTGCATGCATGATGAGGATTTTTGCACAAAGCTAATGAGGCGGTGCAAATCGAATCCGAGGTCGGGTACTCCTGTTAATCAATTGAAGTACGCCTAGACATTTTTTGCTATATCGAGTCATGTTGTCCAGGTTAGTGGTTCTCATTTTTAAATGTGGCAGCTCCTTTTTACATCCACCTAGTTTCAATCAATAAAATCCCTTAACTTGGTATCATGAGGGTATGGGCATTTTTTCCTCGATGGTTGATTCGTACAATTGCGACCTCGCATCAGAAAGTAAACGTCTCGTTGAGGCTAAGGACAGCGTGTCTCGGCTTCATGGCGCTGCTAAAAGGGTGGCAGAACTGGAAAAGACCAACGCGATGTTTCGAGTGGAGGCTCTAGGGCTCAAGTATAAGGCCTTAAAGGCGAATCAACTCCAGGTCGAGAAGGCTGATCTTGAGGCTAAGATTTTTTCTTTGGAAAGGAGAGTTGCCGACAGTGCTAGCGAAGCGGCGGCTGAAGGAGAGAGACTTTGCCGGTCCAGGGAGGATATGACTCAGCTCACCGCTGACCAAGCTTTCAGGGATGTCGTTGCTTGGTTTGCCCCCAAATTTGAGCGGATGAGAGCATCCTTCTCGCAAAAGGATGAAGTCAGAGATGTCATGGTAAGCTTGGCGGAGAATGAGGCGATGGTAGAATTCCTTCACCGATGCGAGGCCGAGGCTGGGACGTTCCGCCATGCACAATTTTATCTTTTGAAGAAAAGGTAGAGGATTGGAAACAGAGGAGCGAAGCTATTAATGAGGTCGTGATCGGAGATGGGGACTTCGCCATGCCAGAGAGGTTGGTTCCTTTGTTCTCTCTTGATGACTTTCGCTTGGTAACCTCAGCGTTATTTTTCTGACCATTTGGGTGCACTTATTGTTTAGGCCTGCGCTTGCCGATCTGTTTGAAGAGTCGTTAAAGTTCGTCTCGAGATAAACTGATGCTGATAAGGACTGAGTGCGGGACGGTGCTGCCAATGGTGGAGGATTAGATCTTATATCTTCTACTGTCACTGCTTAGTCCGGCTCATTTTTCCTTGTCCAAACAATATTACCCGGGAGTGTTTTTTTATCCATTGTTTTCGCTACGAGTTTGATGGAGTGAAAGTTTGCTTTCTGTCGGGATATTCCTTTATTTTCGAAGATTACGGAGTCAGTATTCCTTGACTCATATTATGAGATTATGCACTTCGGCATATATGAAAATGGAGATTCGTCTGTTTGACTTATATGTGTTTGTTTTACGAGCTTCACCAAACTATATTCAGCCTTTATCATTCTAGCGAACTGATGCTTTAAGATTCGTGATGCGGGACCGTGCTTTTTGGTCGAGACCGAGGCGAGGGCAATTTACTCGGCTTATACCGCTAACGAGTTCCTAATCATGCAAAATTTTCCAAGTTAAACTTCGGCACAAATGTTTTACGTGAGTTGGAATCGTGCGAGGTATTTAACCTCGGCTTTCGGTCATTTAGCTCGTTGCTTTTTAAGATTCTAAGTCGTGTGAAATATTCGGAGTTGAACTTCGGCCCAAATTATTTCATGTGACTTAGGATCGCGCGAAGTTCTGTCTCGGCTTTTCTGTTTTTCTGGAAGGATTAATGCTTTCTGATTTGTAAGGCCATGCTCTTCGGCCTGACGGAGGCGAGGGTTATCAGCTCGACTTATACCGTTAACGAGTTCTTGGTATGCAAAATGTTCGAAGTTAAACTTCAGCCCGAATTTTTTGCTTGACCTGGAATCGTGCGAGGTGTTTAACCTCGACTTTCATTTTGCTTCTGCGACTTTAAACTATGTGAAATACCCAGAGTTGAACTTCGTCCCAAGTTACTACATACGACTTAAAGTCGTGGGAAGTTATGTCTCGGCTTTTCATCAATTTTTTTTTTTGGAGAGTGATGATTCACCGTGTTTTCTTGAGGAAACTGTACGTTAGGTTAGGACGCAGAAATTATTCCAGATACTTTTGCATGGATGATTTATATGAGAAGTTGTTTCTATTTGGGTGTCTTGTTCTTTGTAGGATATTTGTTTTTTCGTTGCTGAGCTGATGGTTTTTCAAAATATAATAACTTTATTAAGTCATAGATGCACCTGGTTAAAGGCTGCCTACGTACCCGAAGAGGGATCAAGACATTCGTAGTTCATAGTACATAATATATATATATATATATATATATATATATTTTTTTTGCCTATGACTAGGTATGATACTTCTTCAAGTTCATGGAGTTCCACACTCGCGGTACTGGCGTTCCGTCTTGTTCTTCCAACCTATATACTCATGGCTTGACGATAGGGTCCTTCCCAGTGAATTCCAAAATTTCCAGCAGTTTTGGCTTTAGTCTTGTCAAAAACTTTTTTGAGGACGAGGTCGTGCAGGTCGAAGTGTCGATTGCGTACCTTTTTGTTGTAGTAGCGGGTTACTTGCTGTTGGTAATTCTGCATGCGAAGCAATGTTTGATCTCTTAGCTCTTCGAGATTGTCAAGACTATCCATGAGGTTGATGTCGTTGAGTTTGGAGTCTTTCACCATCATGCTTCGGCGGGCGGTTGCAACGTGCATTTCGGCTGGTGCTAATGTCTCACATCAGTATGATAGGGAGAATGGTTTCATGCCGGTTGCTGTTCGTGGAGTAGTACGATGTGACCAAAGGACGCCGTCGAGTTCATCAGCCCATGCCCCCTTGTATTTGTCAAGTCTTTTCTTCAATCTGTCGATGATAGTTTTATTGGTTGCCTCGGCCTGGCCATTACTTTGAGGGTAACGGGGTGTCGAAAAACTTATCTGAATGTTCCATCGTTCGCAGAATTCTCTGAAGATTTGCTAGATGAATGGGGAGCCGTTATCGGTGACGATCTCAGGAGGTAATTTGTGCCGACATATGATATTCTTCCAGACAAAAATTTGGATATCGGAGGCTATGATTACGGTATATGCCTCGGCCTCCACCCATTTTGTGAAGTAATCAGCCATGACCAAAATGTACTCGTTTTGCCGAGCTTTCGGCATGGAGCCAATGATGTCCATCGCCCATTGCATGAACGGGTAAGGTGGAACGACTATTTGGAGGAGTTCGCTAGGTGCATTAATTAGGGGGGGGGGGCGTCTTGTTCACACTGTTTGCACTTGACGGCGAATTTTTCACAGTTTTCGATCATCTTTGACCAGAACAGGCCGTGCCTCTTGATTTTCAACGCTAGAGCTCGGCCGTCGGAGTGTTGGCACCCGCTCTATCGTGGGTTTCGATCATAACATTTCCATCTTCTTTTTTGTTGCAACTTCTGAGTATGACCTTGTTTGCTGTCCATCAACAGAGATTTTCTTTCATTAAGAAGCAGGGGGCGCATTTTTTACACAAGCACCGTGCTGCCCATCTATCTCGTGGGATGGTCTCTTTGTCGAGGAAGGCTTTGATTTTGTCCTGCCACGAGTTGGTTAAAGTTCAGGAGACTAAGGCGCTAGGAAAGGGTAATTATCAGGTTGAATCAGAGAATGCAGAAATTATAATGTCAGGAAATTATTTAAGAGCCGTCTAGAACTCGAAACACTAATTTAAAACCAATCAAATCTCGTTGCACAAGTTATTTATGCCTAAATTCCAGAATCCCAAATCTCTTTGCAAATTCAAACAATTAAGGCAAGCATTAAAAACAGGTTCGATTGTTCACAAAGTCTCTAAACCAAATCTCTTTGCGAATAGATATTTTGCTCATCTATGATTAGGTCAAGTTATCAATAATGCTCCCGCATCTATTAAAGAACCTAGGGTTTGATTTCTAAGTGATCAGTTTCAGAAATCAATATAAGCACAAATAAAGATGAAGATCCAAGTGATTTTGCTAACAAAATAATAATTGTACAAACTCATCATCAACCCTAAATCACCCTAACCTAACTAGCAAACTACTCAGACATAGAGATGAAAACACAAATCATGACTGAAATAAATTGCATAAAATAAGAAAAGAGAATGATACAGGGGTTCAAAAACTTATCAGAAGAGTATATAATTGTCTCCCCAAAAAGCTCAGGATCAATCTCTCTCTAAGTCTCAAAAACAGAAAATAATGATAAGGTGTATTTCTAAACAATGCTTGAAAACTATTTATAGAGGAAGATTTTCGTCAGGGGCAATCTTGTAATTCTTCAAAACTTGGGACAATTTCCTTTTCTTGATGAATGTCGCGAAACTTGGTCGGCTTGATCGGTGTCGATCAACACACAGTGATGGTGTCGATCGACACCCTGCGTGAAATTCAGCTTCGACTTCATAACTTCGGCTGCTTCTCCAAAATGTTTCAATAATCTCCAGAATCTTCTATTAAGCTCCAAATGCACTACATCCTTTAAAGACTCTAATAGGACTCTAAAAATACCAAAATACTTTATAAAACGGACTTATATTATGGTCAAAAACCGGTAAAAACCATGATATATCAGAGTCGCAGAAAGCTTGGACATTCCTAGCACATATCCCTTTCGCGAGTCGAAGTACTGCGATCAATGCTTCGTACTCTGCTTCGTTATTGGATGCGACAAACCCGAGCTTTAATGACTGTTCTAATATCTCACCAGTAGGCATTTCCAACTTGATGCCGACGCCTGATCCTGTTTAGATGAAGCTCCATTGATGTGTAATATCCACTTCGGTGTGGTTAATGCTTCTTCGGCGGCCAGTCCGGAGGTATTTCGATGATGAAATCTGCGAGAACCTAGGATTTAGCAGCTGTTCGACCTCTATATTCAATGTCATATTCAGACAGCTCAACTGTCCATTTGGTCATTCGACCGGATTGGCTCGGACTATGTAGAATGGTGCGAAGCGGTTGGCTGGTAAGTATTGCGATCGTATGTAACTGAAAGTATGGTCGTAGCTTGCGGGCTGAGACCACAACGACAAATGCCAGTTTTTCGATAGTTTGGTATCTGAGTTCGGCTCCATCCAAGGTTTTGTTGACGTAAAAAATGGGCTTATGCTTGCCGCGGTCTTCGCGAACCAGAACTACGCTTACCGCCAAAGTGGAAATTGCGATGTAGAGGTAGAGGATTTCTCCGTCTTCTAGTTTTGCTAGGACTGGCGGGGTAGTGAGGTATTCCTTCAGTAGCCTAAAAGCGCTTTCGCATTTATCGTCCCATTCGAAACGTTTGTTACCTCGAAGTAGCTGGTAGAAGGGGAGACATTTATCCGTTGATCGTGAGATGAATCGATTCAGTGCTGCGATTCGTCCGATTCAGATGGGAGATCAAGTATTGCCGAGATCTGTCTTGGGTTTGCCTCTATTCCTCTTTGGGTTACTATATAACAAAGGAATTCCACCGAGATGACCGCGGATGTACATTTGGCCGGATTGAGCTTCATTTCGTACTTGTTGAGGGTATTGAAGCATGGGCCAAGCTGGTCGGAGTAGTTGGATGAGCTTTCTTCTAATTTTGTCGTTGAGATCGCTGCCGATGATGACGCACCGTTCGGGGTTCGCATTGTCGATGCACCCGTTTCGGTTTAGGTCTCTGGTGATACGGGAGACGCGGATCTATTTCTTCGTTGATTGTACAAGGCGAGGTGGATCGCATTTTTTTCTCGCTAACGAAGCAGGCGCGGGATATTTGCTGGTTACCTCGGAAGGTGAAGATTTATGTCGGGATATGGAATTTCATGCATTGATGGTACGGCGATACGATTGCCTTCATGTCGTGAATCCAAGGCGTGCCCATGATTGCGTTGTAGATTGTTGGCTTGTCAATCACGGCGAATTTTACCGTCTTCATTATCCCGTCGAACTATGTTGAGGCTAGCGATGGATTCACTCGTGAATCCCGTAAAGGGGTTTTGGGATCGCACTTATCGCTTCCTCGCCGATGTCCATTATTTTAGTTTCTCCTTGAATATGAGATTGCATGTAATGCCGGTGTCGATGAGGATTCTTGGTATTTGGCGACCTTTCACGTAAAGCTCGACCACGAGCGGATCGGTATGTGGCGTATGAAGTCCCTCTGTATCGTTTTCCATGAAAGTAATAGCAGCTCTGTTGTTCGGGTTTGGAGATCGCTCTCGGAATTCTGTTGCTCCCCTTTCGTATTCCATAAGAACCTCGGCGGAATCGTCCTAATCGGTAACCCTCCGATGATCATATTGACCATTTCTGTTAATGATGCTTTGCGGTTGTCGTGCCGTTTGAATGCTGGGGCTCGGTTTCCGACGCGCTTCGGAGATGACATCCTCGAGCTTTCGGTTTTTGGAGGGCTTGTTCCCTACGTCCCCACAGACGGCGCCAATTATTGAACCATAATATCACCTAACTAAATAAGCAATATAAGGTTGTGGGTTTAAGAAAACAAGTCTTTATTAATCACTCAAAGCTCGAAGGATTACAAGGGTTGCTTGGCAAGAGAGTCTTTCTGAGCTAAATTTAGACGAACTAGGTTTAGAAAACTCGTGACGATTAGGTTTTTCTCTTGAGTTCTCCCGTGAATTATGGATGGTCTTCAAGTTATGGGGAGCTCGTATATTTATACTGCCCAAGAGTCGGCTCCTTCTTCCTCCTTTTCCATTTCTCTTTTGGATCTTTTCCTTCTTGTGTCCATCCTTTCCTTTATTCTCGAAATTCATCTTTATCCTCGATATTTCCATTTTCTTTAGTCGGCTTAATCTCGGCGGGCTCGATCTCATGGGCCATCATTAATGAGGGGAAGGCCTTTATAGAATGTACTCATTCTCCCTCTACAATAGGTATAGCAATTCTCGCATCTCTTTCAAGAATTTGGGCACCTAGAGGGGAGATCTACTGGCAACACACAGGTTTAAATAGAACAACAACTTCAGATTTTGCATAGTCAGCATAGAAGAAGGTAGAGGGTAATTTCCCTCCCTCAAACTTGGCCCAAGAGAGATCTAACACTTTCCTCAACTGTAGCTTTGTGAAGCCTAAACCTGATTCCACCCATTTTGACTCTCGGAGCAGGAGAGATCTAAGTTTTGGATTCTCTAGACGAAATGTATGATCACACGAATGTATGACGAGTCTCCGGGATTTACAATGACACTGCGAGTTTGCAGTGGAGGTCAAGGTACTTGCATCAATAATTTGTAGGAAATTCTCTTCTTGAGCTTTACTCAGACAAACTTCTCTCATCATGTCATGAAATTGGCATGATTCAAAACTTGAATTACAAACATCTTGTTCAGAAATAACAATGTTTCTCTTTACCAATTATTTTATGTATCAATCTGCAACATCTCGAATGCTTGCTCCATCATAATACCTCGGCCTTGATATTTCTTCTGCGGCCCAATATAATAGGACAAATGCATCACCTCTATTGCATAATCTTCTGGAAGCTTACTTAATAGCAGGATTTTTCCACTTTCAATTAATCCATACTACTCATATCATTGTAGCACTTAGGGTATCGAATCCACAGGGAACTAGAGATCTAAGACACTAGGAATGCACAAAATTCCTTAAGCTAAGCAAATAGAAAAGACTTGGTTTTAAACTAACAACCTAAGTGAAATGAAAAGCAAACAACCAAACTCAAAAGGTAACTAACAACTTAAGCATTTGAAAATAAGCAACTAAAACAAGACAAGAAACTAATCAATACACTAAACTAGATTAACAATACAAAAATCGAATCAAGGGATGAGGCTATGGACTTTGGGTGATCTTAGAGCTAACTTATGATGTTCAAACAATGACATAAATGCTAATCCTTAGGTTTAGAACTTTAATAAGACTAATCCACTCTCATGGCACTAATCCCTTTGCTAATTATCTAATCAAGAACAAACTTTCATTTGTGAAAAGATAACAACCAAGCATTAAGATTCAGTTCTAATCTACCAATAAACACCCTAGACAATCACTCTCATGAGCTAGGAATGCAAATCTCTTGATTTAGTTGGTTAGAGAATTTTATCAAACACCTTTTGGGTGAGAAATTCCCTAAGATCTAAATCACTTTTCTCAAAGCTAATCTAGCATTAAGATCACTAAACAAGAAAGGATCTAAACATTATAATCTCTAAACATCAAAGATTAACTCTCTAATCACCCTAATCTACCTCATCCAAAGATTCTAAAAAAGACTACTCACTAATCATAGCTAAACCAACAATTCTCATGAAAGAGATGTTGGTAAACATGATTAGAGAAGAAGAAGATAAAAGATTAAGAAAGACAAATTTCAAATTGCATATCTTACAAAATATCTTACAAAATCACTTAAAACCAAAAGAGAAAGAGTTTTTAAGCAAAAACAAAAGATGATGAATGTAAAAGAATTTAGAAAAAATGTGTAAAAGAAGCTTGGCCTCAACAATGGCCAAAAACAGAGATATAAAGGCCAAATTTTCGTTCTTTGGTGGAGAAATTAGGTCAAACCGGGTTTAAACCGAATTTTCTTTGATTTTACACTTGAACCAGCTGGTTAATGAACAGGGATCGATCGATCCCCCAATGGATCGATCGATCTGACATCTTACGGTTTTGAAGCTCATCATGGGATCGATCGATCTGAATCAGATCGATTGATATGTCTTAAAATCGCCGTATGTCTTGAACCGCTTAACTGTTTGACTTGAAACCACCACCAAACGAAAGCTAACTCAATTATCTATGACTTTCATGAAGATCTCCGAGGCCAAATCGGAATGGAAACCCTTCGTCAAGGCTGATCTTTCAGTTGATCAAAATGATCGATCAAAACTTTCAGGCGGATATGGGTTTGCTAAAGGTTCTGTATCTCTTTAACCACTGATCATAATGATTTGAAACAACCACCGTACGAAAGTTAACTCAATTATCTATGAATTTTATGAAGATCTCTGAGCCTGAATCAGAATGGAAATTCTTTTTATGGTCTGATCTTTGAGTCACTTTAGGCGGCATGGACTTGTATCGGCTGCAACATCTCGGTACAACAAGTCGTTATGGTGCCAGATGAGGTTTGCTTGCTTCTTATTCTTCTCTACTTGGTCCTAGATCATCCTCCAAGATTCAGCAAGTCTCCATATGATCCAAATCACCTGAAATAATACTCCAAATGCAAGGATATGCAAGAAAATGCAAGACCTAAAGCTAAGACTTACTAACTCTAAAATGGATGCAAACTAGACTATATGGACAAATTATATGCATGAAACAATACAAATGCTACACTAAATGGATATTAAAATGGTGTAAACTTGCCTTTTGCTTGTCCTCAAGCAAATTAATATGACAAATCCAAGAGAGATGTGTGAAAGTGGGAGCTCAAATCCAAACATGCCAACAAGAGAGATCAAGCCATTGTCCAAGTTTATAATACTAGGATGCATATCGAGTTTGTTCTACTTTAAAAATTTTAGCCACACTCATCACAAACATGAAATGAATTCAAGTCTAGCCTACACAAGCCTTTTTATCCTTCATTCCTTTAACATTCATTCAATTTGTAACCATGGATCATGCTTATGCACTGCAAGTGAACTTATTTGGTTAATGGAAAAGGTTATGAGATAAAAAATGATTTCATTCATGTGGGTTTTTCATTACAAGGGATCTCTCAAGAAAGAATGAACTTTGGCAAAATGCTAAGGGTAAAGAACAACTTGTGCATACAAGGACAAACTTCCATCTACCCAAGTACCATTTGCGATTTTAACCCTTATCTCTGAACCCAACAAAGTCCCTCCTATTCTACCCTTTTCTTAATGCATTTTGCCTTCTTGACCCACACAATCTCCTCTTATTCACTTCCATTTAAACTCTTAGGAGAAACTCTTCTTCAAACTTTGGTAAACAAATGGTTTTGGCTTTTTACTCTCATTACTTAACTCTCATTTTACTTTCTAGGTAAGCCAATCTAATCATCCTTTAGATGCTTTTGCCATTTTGGCTTCTTTTCTTTTCTTTAACTTAGAGGCTTACCAAACATTTATACTTAGAGCTATTTTACAAATTTTCTTTGCCAACCAATCCAAAATTGTTTCCCCTTATACCTTCTCCAAATCTTTTCTTCTTTTCCCACTTGTTTTTTCTACTTTAGACAACAACCCAAGCCCCTACTTAAGCTAACCAACCTACCTTATGTGTAGCCCAATTATGTGTGAGCTAGTTCTACATGGAAGACTCTCCTTGTCGTGCTAAACCCAACACTTTTTGGTAAGTTCATTCAAAAATTAGGCCTCATAACACAGACAAGAGCTTTTTGGCTTGAAAGAAGGTTTGGTTAGGGGTGTGGTAAGCTACTTGTGATAACAAGAGAGTGGTAGAAAAGAATAAGACATCCCAAATTTGTATATGGTATCCATGAGTCACTTACCAATGTATAAACATGATAATTGCAATGTAAGATTAATGGTTCTTATAAATAGGAATGAGTTCAATTCACAGCAAGCTTCAACCAAAACATGAACATCAAGACATGAATTCCAAGTGTGATGCTATCTTAAATTCAAACTCATTTAAATGCATCAAACAATTATGAACGTGGGCAATGGTTTCATCTCAAAAATCAATATTTTACAAGGAAAACTTATCATTGCTCCCTATGCAATATGAATGCAAGCCTACATGAAATGCAACTAGACTCAATCCTAAAATGGAAATACAACTTCTAAATGCTTCTTTTTGGTAAATTTTCAAATTTTTCAATTTTTCAATTTTTGTGATTTTTTCTATGCCTTAGATGAATGCATGAATACTCAAATATGTAAAATATAAAATAAGAAACACAAAACATAATGGCAAATAACACATATCTCTCCCCCAAACTTAAATTGCACAGTCTCTTGTGTAATAAAAATCTAAGAAAGAGTCAAAACACACACAAAATGAAAAGTAAGTGGTATATACAATGCAATGGAGTTAGGACCATACCTTGGAGTTTAGGTTTGTGTAGAGTTAGATGAAGCTTTGGAGTCTTTTGCTTGAGAAAATTCGATTTTGTACCATGCTCCATGACCTTAAACATCCCTTACCTGCAAACATGAAACAAAGACATAAAAAAGGAACCAGAAAAGAACTAGAAATATGTATAAGGACAAACATGAGAATGCCTCCCAAGAGCGCTTGTTTTAAGTCTCTGGCTTGACTTTTGAAGCTTGGATCACCAGGATCATATTCATCATAGAACCATCCCCTAAACTCTTGCATCCTAACCTCCTCAAAGGGTAACTTCCATGGATCATACATGCTCTCTTAATTGGTGGAGATTAAACCAAGATGCTTGTCAAAGGGTTGTGCCATTGGAGATTCTTCTTCTTCACCCTCCTTGGAGGCTTCTTCAATTTGACTCTCCTTTTTCTCCTTCTTGGAAATGGGTTGCACATGTGTTTCCTCCTTGGTTGAGAGCTCATTTTTAACAATTGAGCCCTCACTTGCATACTCTATGCATTCAAAAACCAAACCACCTTCACAAGGATCTTCAAAGGTTATTCCAACAGCCCCTACTCTTTCCTCGTTGCTCTTGGTTGAATCACTAATGAGTGCCACAGGGACAACTTGTTCCTCATATCTTATCAAAAGATCAAAATCAACCGTACATCCAAAAAGAAATTCAAGTTCTTGTAGGAATTCATCCTCGATTCGAGCATTCTCCTCAAAATCTTCCCCAGTTTCATTGGAAAGTATCATCTCTCTTAGCTCGGTTTCATGAAGAGGAATGCTTTCTCCTTCTTTTTCCTCATTCCATTCGGTAAGTTCGGTGTTAATGGAATCCACATGTGTTGCCGCAGCAACCCTTGAACTTGGAGTATGAGCGCCTATATCGAAAATCAAGCATGCAAATGCTCTCATTATACTTCTCTTGTTCTTCCATAATCAACTTCAGCAAGTTGAGATTCTCTTCTTCATTGGACATTTGGGAAGAATATGTTGCTCCATGATCATCCTCCATGTCCCAAGATTGGTATCTCTCACCATATCTAGATTGGTTTCCTTGGGCAAAGTTTCCATCTGAAAATCCTCCTTGATAGGTGGATGAGCTTTCAAAACCATGGTAGCTTGTGGGGTTCCTAGCCATCCCTCTCTCTTGAATTTCTAACATAGCCTTCAACATGGAAGTTATATCAGAATCCATGCTTTCTCCCTTGCGATTGTTACTTGCTAAAAGAACAAACACTTGAAAGAAAGTTAGTAACCAAAGAAACAGAAACAAAAGAAAGCTTAGTCTCAAGAAAAATTGAAATCCTAATGATAAATCTACTTAGTTCCCCGGCAACGGCGCCAAATTGATAGCAGGATTTTTCCACTTTCAATTAATCCCTACTACTCATATCATTGTAGCACTTAGGGTATCGAATCCACAGGGAACTAGAGATCTAAGACACTAGGAATGCACAAAATTCCTTAAGCTAAGCAAATAGAAAAGACTTGGTTTTAAACTAACAACCTAAGTGAAATGAAAAGCAAACAACCAAACTCAAAAGGTAACTAACAACTTAAGCATTTGAAAATAAGCAACTAAAACAAGACAAGAAACTAATCAATACACTAAACTAGATTAACAATACAAAAATCGAATCAAGGGATGAGGCTATGGACTTTGGGTGATCTTAGAGCTAACTTATGATGTTCAAACAATGACATAAATGCTAATCCTTAGGTTTAGAACTTTAATAAGACTAATCCACTCTCATGGCACTAATCCCTTTGCTAATTATCTAATCAAGAACAAACTTTCATTTGTGAAAAGATAACAACCAAGCATTAAGATTCAGTTCTAATCTACCAATAAACACCCTAGACAATCACTCTCATGAGCTAGGAATGCAAATCTCTTGATTTAGTTGGTTAGAGAATTTTATCAAACACCTTTTGGGTGAGAAATTCCCTAAGATCTAAATCACTTTTCTCAAAGCTAATCTAGCATTAAGATCACTAAACAAGAAAGGATCTAAACATTATAATCTCTAAACATCAAAGATTAACTCTCTAATCACCCTAATCTACCTCATCCAAAGATTCTAAAAAAGACTACTCACTAATCATAGCTAAACCAACAATTCTCATGAAAGAGATGTTGGTAAACATGATTAGAAAAGAAGAAGATAAAAGATTAAGAAAGACAAATTTCAAATTGCATATCTTACAAAATATCTTACAAAATCACTTAAAACCAAAAGAGAAAGATTTTTTAAGAAAAAACAAATGATGAATGTAAAAGAACTTAGATAAAATGTGTAAAAGAAGCTTGGCCTCAACAATGGCCAAAAATAGAGATATAAAGGCCAAAATTTCGTTCTTTGGTGGAGAAATTAGGTCAAACCGGGTTTAAACAGATTTTTTTTTTGATTTTGCACTTGAACCAGCTGGTTTATAAACAGGAATCAATCGATCCCCCAATGGATCGATCGATCTGACATCTTACGGTTTTGAAGCTCATCATGGGATCGATCTGATTTGAATCAGATCGATCGTTCTGTCTTAAAATCGCCGTATCTCTTGAACCGCTGAACTGTTTGACTTGAAACCACCACCAAACGAAATCTAACTCAATTATATATGACTTTTATGAAAACCGCCGAGGCCAAATCGGAATGGAAACCCTTCGTCGATGCTGATCTTTCAGTCGATCAAAACTTCCAGGCGGATATGGGTTTGCTAAAGTTGCTGTATCTCTTTAACCACTGATCATAATGACTTGAAACAACCACCGTACGAAAGTTAACTCAATTATCTATGACTTTTATGAAGATCTCTGAGCCTGAATCAGAATGGAAAGTCTTTTTATGGTCTGATCTTTGAGTCAATTTAGGCGGCATGGACTTGTATCGGGTGCAACATCTCGGTACAGCAAGTCGATATGGTGCCAGATGACGTTTGCTTGCTTCTTATTCTTCTCTACTTGGTCCTAGATTATCCTCCAAGCTTCAGAAAGTCTCCATATGATCCAAATCACCTGAAATAATACTCCAAATGCAAGGATACGCAAGACCTAAAGCTAAGACTTACTAACTCTAAAATAGATGCAAACTAGTCTATATGGACAAATTATATGCATGAAACAATACAAATGCTACATTAAATGGATATTAAAATGGTGTAAATATGCTAACTATCAAAGCTCTATGTATATATATATGTATTTGGCAGAGTGTGCATGAGGCGATCCTTGCGAGCAGAAAAGATGAAAGAAGGTGGAGTTACTTGGGAAGAACACAGACACAAGACAAACTAATGTTTAGAAAAGCGGTGAATGATGTGGAAATCAAAGGCAAAGTAGTAGTAATTATGTGGCACTACTAAATTGTATATAGATTTTTGTTTATAGGAAAAATAAAAAAACAATGCTGACATTTTTGTGGGAATATTTGTGACAACAAGATATATAATTCCAGCAGGTTGGATAGTGATGAACCTTCGCTTGTTCATTTTGATCCTGAAATATATTTTAAAGAACTTATATAAATGACTAATCTGACAATCTTTGATTTTGAATACTTTTTATTAATAGCAGATCCAATAAAAAATATTTAGAAAAAAATGAAATTCTTTGAAATCATTGATCCAAAATACCCTCAAAAGTCTCAAATAACTTTGATCGGAGACACCGTCTTATTATAGGACTTTTGGTTTTTTCATACATCAAGAGTACGAAAAATGTCAGATCATACATCAATGATAGTGTTGGGCTATTACATACCCTAGTGAATAATCTCGTTCAATTCATACATAAAATTATTAAAATCAGTCAATACATACATATTCTTGTTCAATTCATACACCAATAAATGATCTTTTAACAATGTTAGTTTCGCCGTCAGTTTTAGTCGTTTTAGACAAAACTGTAGTTAAAAAAAATTGTTTACAACGACGCTTTTTAAGATAAAATGAAAAAAAAATATTACGAGGTTTATGTTTGTTTGCCATTACAATAAAAATTGAATATGGGTCATCTCTTTATTAGATTTTTTATTTTATCTCAAACGGTGTTGTTTTAAACAATTTTTTTTAACTACAGTTTTGACTAAAACGACATTTGGCATCTGAGTGAGCCTAAACTGACGGCGAAACTAACATTGTTAAAAGATTATTTATTGATATATGAATTGAACAAGATTATGTATGGATTGACTGATTTTAATAATTTCTGGTATAAATTTAACGAGATTATTCATTGGGGTATGTAATAGCCCAACACTATCATTTATGTATGATCTGGCCTTTTTCGTACTCTTGATATATGAAAAAACCGAAAGTCCTCTTATTATATCATACCATCTCTTTATTTGTCTTCCTTTTTTTCCCTTGTTTTATCCTTAAGATTATTGTAATAATGTGAACTATATATCCACAACAACTCTACGATTTTAATATCTTATTTGAAGTTTTACTGTAGTAATAAAAATGTAATAATACAAATTACAGTAAAATATTTATAAATTAATAATGTTAGAACTTTAAAAATTTACTATTTTATAGATTTATCAATTAATTGATATTGATAAAATAATAATTTTTTAGTTTATAGAGATATTTTTTGGCTCAGACTTGTATTGTTCATCAAAAGACAATAATTTTTTTTTGACACTAGAAAATTGTTCAGAATATGTCGTATCAATAAATTTGGAAGATGAGTCAAACAATATTCATGAACTTGAAAAAACAATAGAATCATATTTTACTAATTTATCTTAGTTATATATGCCTAGATTTATAATTATTAATTTATTTTATTATTGGGATCATATATTTACATTGGAGTTTCAAAAAAATCATTATCTTATTATATTATCGAATATTGTTAATTTTTACATTTACGCGACTCGAAATCGAAAAAATTTAATAATTTATAATAATTATTAATTTATCAAATATTAATTTATAGATTTTTTACTATACATTGTAATCATCATTTACAAATAAGAGGTGGCTGGTGGCTGGTGGCCGGTGGGTTAAATTGAGTTTAGGAATGAAGTTTTGGCAACAGGTTTTGGTCATAGCTGAAGAGTTTCAACGTCAACGAAGTTTCAGACGAAGAATCTCAAGGCTATACAAGACAAAAATACAAAAGAAAATATTAAGAAAATACTAATTCGAGAATATAACAATGCTTCACCTCTCTCTCTTGTTGTCGTCGAAGCTGAGCACGATTTCAATAAGGGTAACAGATATGAATCAAATCGCCCATAACTTCACTCAGGGAAAATCAGGAAATCAAAACATCTAACAGATATGAACAGTAAGATTCTACCTGGTACATAGTCTGCAGTTGCTCAAAGCCAGCTCATTTATAATCGTTTCATTCCAATGTAACAGAAGGGATGTGTTGGACATTGAGGGTACCCTTGGGCAACATATTTCTTTTATATTTTTCATATATATTAATTCAACAAAAATATTGAAAACAATTTGTGACACAAGGCATTTAAGCATTTTATAGAATAATACGTGCTAAAAAACAGTTCAAAATGATTCTCACTAAAAAAACCCTTAAAATATTACATAAAATTTTAATCTATATATAATAGCAAAACCATTTTTAGGTCATGCTGACATCATTTTTTTATAGGAAAAAAAAAATTTAATCAAACGATTGAGCTTGTCCGGATTTTGTATCTAACGGATATGATTGGTTTTGCTGATGTCACTAATTTTTAATAAAAAGAAGAAACTTCAATCTAACGGTTAATGTTCTTTGTTTAAAGATTGAACGGTGAAGATTAGATTTGTTTTATTTACCGAACAGACACACAATTGAAATGTTGCAACTTTTGTGAATCATTGTGATTTTTCGTAAATAGATGTCAATGAGGAGAAGCAACTTTTTAAAAAGTCAAATATCAATCATTGTGACTTTTCACAATAAAAACTATATATATTACCATCTCTGTTTTCATAATTTCTTCTTGTTTATTATTTTTGGAATTCTCTTGATCAATGTTGGTGACTTATCTTAATTGCTTTTTTTAATCGTTGATTTGACGTTGTTCTTTTTTCTCATAGTCATTGTTTTGACGTTTTTATACCATCACCAGTGTAGCCTCCACCATATATGGTGTTTTTGTAGTTGCCATAGTCTACTCCAATTTCCGCTATCGTTAAAGTCTTCACCAGTCTACACTATCGCCGTGTAAATTGTATGTTTTTTTTGTCGTTGTTCTTTACGTTCAAAAACATATTAATGGGATTAAATACTGTATGATTTTTAAAGGGTTACTTGCAAAAATGACCTAAGAATATTGGTCAATTGCAAATCTAACCCACCAAATTTCCCATTTCAACATTAGCCACTTTCTCTCCAAACCATCCTTCTCACTTTCAATTATTTACGAAACTGCCATTGATTCAAATTAATTTCTTTAATTTTCGAAAATTCAATGTACCAAATAATCCTCATCTTCCTCACTTATTCACAAAAATGTCATCATCTTCAATTCACCCAACCACATTTTTCAACCAATTTGAAGCTTTAATTGCACCAAAAACCCATTTTTGAGCTTGGATAGGTCATTGTCTCTTGCCTTATGCTTCTATTCTTCCAATTTCTCTCTATTTTCTTCCCAAAAACTCTATAATTTAGCTATTAAAAAATTAAAACACTTAGATCTTGCTATATCCGCTGAATTGGCCGTTCATTGCGATTGGGCTTCTTGGTGGTGGCAAGAATCGAAGATATAAGCTAGAAAAGAAGCTAAAGACGAGTGGTAAGTCAATTTTTTTGGTAGAATTTCATGTTTTCTAGATTTGTGCTGCGAAAGTAGACTTCATATGGCCTTCAAGAAGTCTACTAGTCAACGAAAAGGTTAGTTTTGCAATTGACCGCGTGAACAAAATAGATTTTTCCAGGTCAGATGAAGTCTACTCCATTTCCTTTGAGAACAAAAAAAATGGAGTAGACTTCTCGAGTAGACTTCTTTCAAAGCAGGTCATTTTTGCAATTGACCAAACTTTGACTTTTTTGAAGTAGACTTCTCCGAGATAGTAGACTTCTCTGAGAAGTCTACTCCTAAAAGTAGACTTCATACAGGTCATTTTTGCAATTGACCAAACTTTGACTTTTTGTAGTATACAGCTGGAGAAGTCTACTGGGCTTTTTTTAGGATGACGAAAAGTTGAATTAAAAAGTAGTTTTCTTTTGGCCTGAGAAGAAGTCTACTTTTTAATTAATTCAATGTTTGGTCAACCCCAAAATTAACCTATAGTAGACTTCTCCAGGGTTCAAGAAGTCTACTCCCAAAGTCAAACTTGGTCAATTGCAAAAATGACCTGTATGAAGTCTACTTTTAAGAGTAGACTTCACCGAGAAGTCTACTCTCTCGGAGAAGTCTACTCCAAAAAAGTTAAAGTTTGGTCAATTGCAAAAATGACCTGTAAGAAGTCTACTCCGAAAGTAGGCTTCTCTTGAGAAGCCTACTTTCTGAGGAGAAGTCTACTCATCTTTTGGCAATTGCAAAACTGACCTGGTAGAAGTCTACTTTTTCTAGTAGACTTCTCTTAAGAAGTTTACTTTTCTTTACGAAGTCTACTGAAAGTAGACTTCATTAACCGTCTTATAAGTCTACTTTTTCATAATTTATAAAAAACGCGCTTTTTTTATCAAATATATAATGAATTTTTAAGATTTTCTTGGTCATGAGCTTGTGTTTGTAAGTGTTCGTCCCTCTATATAAGTTATATGTGTTTATAGTTTATAGGGATGGTGAAATCAGGTTTTATGTTTTACAAGCTACTTAGCTTATTAGTCGTAGACTTCTCCAAGAAGTCTACAAAAGTAGACTTCTCTGGACTTCAGATGAAGTCTACTTCTTTAATTTCCTAATAAAATTATTTATTCTGTAATTTATAAAAAATAAAAATTATTCTTTGACTCTTAAGTTTGTGTTATTTATTAGTCTTTCTTATGTATGAGTTTTACATGTTTGTTTCTTATAATTGAGCTTTAATTAATTTTTTGTGTAATTAGGTATTTATCTTATTAGTAGTAGACTTATCCAAGAAGTAAGTAGACTTCTACTTAGTAGACTTCTAATGAAGTTTAGATGTCTACTTTTTCAAAATTTTAAATAAAATTCATTTATATGTAATTTATGTTTAATATAAAAACAATTTTGACTCTTGAGTTTGTGTTATTTATTGGTATTGCTTATGTATGAGTTTTACATGTTTGTTTCTTATAATTGAGTTTTAATTATTTTTTATGTTATTAGGTATTTAGCTTATTAGTAGTAGACTTCTGCAAGAAGTAAGTAGACTTTTACTTAGTAGACTTCTAATGATGTTTAGAAGTCTATTTTTCAATTTTTTAAAAAAAAATCATTTATATGTAATTTATGTTAAATTAAAATTATTTTTTGACTCTTGAGTTTGTGTTATTTACTGGTATTTCTTATGTATGAGTTTTACATGCTTTTTCTTATAGTTGAGCTTTAATTAAGTTTTTTTTTTGTTATTAGGTATTTAGCTTATTAGTAGTAGACTTCTCCAAAAAGTAAGTAGACTTCTACTTAGTAGACTTCTAATGAAGTTTAGAAGTCTACTTTTTCAATTTTATAAATAAAATTTATTTATCTGTAATTTATGTTAAATAAAAAATATTTTTTAACTCTTGAGTTTGTGTTATTTATTGGTATTGCTTATGTATGAGTTTTACATGTTTGCTTCTTATAGTTTAGTATTAATTAATTTTCTTGTGTTTTTAGTCATTTAGCTTATTAGTAGCAGACTTCATGTAGAAGTCTACTTCAAAGGTAGTCTGCTTACGAAGTCAGTTTGAGAAGTCTATTTAAGAAGTCTCTTTGAGAAGTCTATTTTGGAAGTCTGAATACAATACTTAGATAAGTTTTGTTATATGGGTACCAAACCTGTAATGTTGTTGTGTTTTATCATTTTCAAAGGAAGTGTACTTACAAAGTCTGTTTGAGAAGTCTATTTAAGAAGTCTGAAAAGAAATCTATTTAAGAAGCATATGTACATTACTTAGATAAGGCTTGTTATATGGGTACCGAACCTGTAATGTTGAAGCGTTTTATATTTTTTTTCAAATGAAGTCTACCAAGGAAAGAAAAAGTTCTATGAGCATGAAGCTAGTTTAGTAACCTTGTGGCATAGTTTCTAAAATATTAGAGAAAATTAATTAGTAACCTTGTAGCTTCTGCTAAACTTTATTTTTCATGTTTAACTCCTATGTTTCGAACTTAACCTTCCGCAGCATTAAAAAAAAAATGCTATTTAAAGATACTATAGCATATAGAAACGTTTTATCATAGGACAAAAGAGAAATGACATATTATTGATTTCAAAGTATTACATAAGACCTAGATCATACATAAGTACATAAAAAGGATAAGCTCAAATAACAAATATACAAAAACAAGTCATTGATATGCGAATTTCCTTCTGAGCTTCACATTTTCAATTTTCCAATTGTTTAAAAAGTAGCTTCTTTTCTTGCTTTGAGTCATTCTCAGCCCTTAAGGATCAACACAATAACCAAGTTAGAAGAAGAAAAAACAACATAAACACAGACATAAACATTTATAACATTATAAAAGGCATTCCCTCGATATGTTTTAAAAGCAAAAGTCCTCTGGTGTTAGTGTCACAGATATTCGTTACCTTTAGACAGAAGTTGATTAATCAAGTTGTTGTAATAGTCAATTCCAGCCTGGTTGATACCTCCCTTTAGATCCCCACCTGATGAACAAAAGAATGTGATTANTTACCTTTAGACAGAAGTTGATTAATCAAGTTGTTGTAATAGTCAATTCCAGCCTGGTTGATACCTCCCTTTAGATCCCCACCTGATGAACAAAAGAATGTGATTACTAATTCACTCACGAATATTAAAACTCTTGGAAAAGATTTGTGAGGATATCTATATCTTACGAGGCAAAATCCGAGACCAGGAGATCGAGAATCGGTAAGCATTGAAGCCAACTTGACGCAGCAGATTCACATCTTCCTGGTTTCCCAAGAAGTTTTCGTAAAAAAACAAAAAAATGTAATGTCAGATGTATTACAGCTCACCTTTTTTTGTTGTTGTTATTGAACTTTTTGTTGCGTGAAGAAAGCAACAAATACCTTGTAAAGGTTGTAAGAATCATCAGCAATGGACCCGTTACTATCATCCATTATCTTCTCTGAGAAAAAGACAAAACTTTCTTTAAAATATTTTAATTTTAATTAAACACTGTAGTAATGGAACCATCACTACCATCCATTTATTTCAAGAAGGTTTATCATCATCAACGCATTTTGGATATGAACACAAGATAAACCCAATTTCAGAAGAGGAAAAAATAAAAGAAACCACATTTAAAGAAGCGTCCCAAAACATTAGGGTTTCTAATTAGGAAGAAGAACCTGGGAAATTTTTAGAGAAGGTGTCCCAAATACTTGGTCCTCTACCATCTTCATGAATCACGAGCAGCAACTTTGCACTGCAAAATCGAAAACAAATTAACAAAAAAAATAAAATAAAACAAAAATATATGGAAGATATAGTAGTGACTGAGAGCTAAACCTGATATGCAGAAGAAGCAGATCCAAAAATGAAATCTTCTGGGAAATCACTTCTTCTTAATTTTGGTTTTGAGGAGTGTTTCTTGGCCGAAACTTCAATGTAGGCCGAAGTGATGAGCAACAATAAAAAGAGACATTACAAAAACAAGATCTGTAATAATAAGCTCAAATTTGTAATATGAACACAAAAACTCATATTTGCTTACCACTACAATAACCAGCAAGTGAAAAGAGATTGAAGGTGAGATAAAGATGGTAGAGATGAGAATGACAGCAAGAAATGAAGGAGAAGAGATTCATGGCCAGAGAGGAGGGAGAGGAGAGAGAGGCGTTATTTTAGACAAAAAGAGGCACTTTTAACACAATTAGGTTAAACTCTCTTTATATTTAGGAAAATTTTCGAGAGAAGTCTACTCGAGAAGTCTGATGTGTGGTATAAATCTATTCGAGAGAAGTCTACTTTGGAAATCTACTCGAGAAGTATGTTAGAGAAGTCTGCTATGACTAATAAGTCTATTTGAGAGAAGTCTACTTTAGAAGTCTACTCGATAAGTCTAATATGTAAATAAGTGTACCCGAGAGAAGTCTACTTTAGAAGTCTACTCGAGAAGTCTACTTAACCGGTAAAATTGAGTTCCCGCCCAATTTGTTAAAGTTCCTGCCCAATTTATTAAAGTTCCCGCCCAATTTGTTAAATAATTTCGATTTCCCGCTGTATTTTATGAAGTCTACTCGAGAAGTCTACTCGAGAAGTCTACTAGAGAAGTCTATTGTGTAGTATAATTCTATTCGAGAGAAGTCTACTCGAGAAGTCTACTTACCCTAAACCCTAAATAAAATATTTTTGATTAAAAATTATATCAAAACATTAATTTACTTAACATATTCACAAATTACAGTTAAAATAACAAAGATATCAACGCTAAATCATCAACCAAACCATAAACTATGAATTCATATATAATTTTTTCTTACCCTAACAATTACACCCTTATACCCTATACTTTAAACATCAACCATAGCCCTTTTAAACTATATACTCATGAAACTTATAAATTCATTTAATTCATGAAAATTTATTTTATATAGATTCCAATTGTCTATGTTTAATTTTGTTCATAATAATTTTTCTTAAATTATTTTTATAATTTTTATTATTAAAATTTAAGATTTAGTGATTTAGTGGACTTCTCTAATACATTTCTCTAGATGTATTGGTTTCTAACCTAATTTGGCTATGTTGATTTAAATTGATCTATTTTTGCTGAAGGTCTTTAGTGTGAGTTCTTCATATATGTTCTCTAATTATCTTTGTTTGGGATCTATTGGTGTCCCTTTTGTAGTTTTTTTATATTCGTTTTGGGGTTGACATGCGTCGGATATTTCATTGTCGATGGATACATGTTCTGGTTAATTAGTTTTCTATGTTCAGTCTGTTTTCTTAGGATTTAGATTTTTAAATTTATATTAATCAGTACTATTAGAATGAGAAAGTATCCCCTTAGGCAATGTGGTGAATTAATAATATTCTTAGTGAGTATATGGGTTTTGCAGGTGTTAATGTTTTGCCGTTCCATCTCCTTACACCGCCGACTATGTGTCCTGACGAGAGTTTTGGTTTGGCTATTCCTCATCGGGAACTCAAATTGATTTCGTCAAAGTTCTTGAGTTGGATGGAGTGTAATAAGATCTATCTAAAATCAAGGGATTTAATCTACCTAGAGTTTCCTTCTAAGTGGGTTTGGGATTGCAAGAGTAATCGTTGGAGACCACGGTGTCGGGGTTCACCGAGTTCGTGTCGTTTGGTGTATTGTCTTGAATCGTCTGGAGAACTCTATTACTTGCGACTTTTGTTGCTGAAAGTCAGGGGATTAGTTTCTTTTGCGGATATTAGAACGGTTCATGGTGTTGTTTATCTTACTTTTAAGGGTGCATGTCGCGCGTTTGGTCTGGTTGATGATGACGAAGAGAAACAATTTATGGTTGATGACGAAGAGAAACAAATTAACTATTTATATAGATTGTTAAATATAAAATACAAAAAGAGCATGCTAAAAAGACGTGATTCGAGGGGTACCAAATATAAAGTCACTAAGATAATACAAAAAAAAAAACCGTTTAGCGGTTTGTTTTTCCCTAAATATTCGTTACATAGTTAATTTTACTTTTACAGAGCTTGTTTTCTCCCTATTTTTTAGAAAGAACACAATCTCTGAAAAAAACACAGAAGTGATGGACACAGAGAAAAAAAATGGTTAGCTTTTATTACTTAATTAGTGGTTGGTATGAGTATTTGAAGTTGTATTGAATTAGAGAAAAAACGATTTCGTTAGAGACCCAAGAAAAAAGGGGTTATACTGATGGGTTCTTCTATGAAACTTTTCGTAGAACGGCAGAAGCATGGTATGATGCGAGAAGATTGTGGATTGCTAGAGGTACGTTTCTATGATTTAAAATATTCGTTTAACAATGTTTTAAAAACACAATCTACTATGAAATTCAGATGGTGGATACAATGTTGGTGGATGGTCTATCCAAGATGGTGGATACGATGTTGTTCTGCCAAGCAACAAGATAAACACAAGTTCGAAGAAAAAGTAAAGGTGTTTGGATTTTCTATTGCTCTTTTTCTAACTAACGATTTAACATAATACAATTAAATTACTGCTAAACTCAATGGTCAGACTCATGGGGTTGAAACAAATGACGTGTTTATGATACCTACCAAAGCAAATATGGACCAATCACCAAAAAATATTGTATATGGAGAAACATCAAATGGTTTATGCACTTCATTCTATAAAAGGTATTAAAGTAACAAACTGATTTTATAATTTTTATAAGTTACCAATCTCAAATATTTAACATATTTTATAATTGGTGTAGGTGTAAAATATAGCAACTGTGGATGGATAAGCAGTGAGGAGGATGAAATGGATCTACATAAGGATGGTGATGGTGATGATAATGGAACAAAGAAAAAAAAAACACAAGAAAAGAACGAAAAAGTGTGGAAACTATGCTAGTGAATATGTTAGGGATGGAATTACCGAAATTAGAAGAAGTACACGTGTGAAGAAACAAAATTCAAAATATTTTTAATCTTTATTCTGTTTTGTGTTTCCAAAAGAAAAAAAAATCTTTTCCATAATAATTTATGTACTATTTGTTTTCATTAATAAGACTGTATTTGGATTTTAGTAATGTTTCTGACATCTGATTTTTTTGGTAGTGAAACTTAAAAAACAACAATTTACAGGATTTGATCTTATCGGTCGTGTTTAAATTTTGTTTGTTACATAAATAAAATTATAGATAAGTTAAAATGGTTAACTACAGATGAAAAGAAACATAGTTCCAACTTCTGATGTAGCATAGTAATTACTAATTACCAGTACGGGATTTACATGGTTTTGAAAACCGTCTTAGAACACCTCTACTTGTTAGAGACTCAAAAGAATTTCTCAACAAATACTATATGAGACAATTTAAAGAGAAAATGAATATGAAATTAAACTCAAAGAAGGAAAAAGAGAGATGAATGCTTTTTCGTCTTTCTTTTTTTCTTTTATTTCTAACACTTTCCTTATTTTATATCATATTTATGTCACGAAATTAATAGAGTAATATTATAAAAATTAATTTGTTTTATTTATCGAACAAACACAAAATTGAAATATTACAACTGTTGTAAATCATTGTGATTTTAAGTCATGAAATGATAATGAAGAGAAAAAATTCTTAAAAAAACCAAATCACCAATCTTTGTGACTTGTATCACTAAATATAAATATATATATTATCAAACCTATTTTCTTTTCTTCTTATTTATTTATTTATTTTTTAAATTATTGATAACATTGGTAACTTGCTTCTATTACTTTTTATAATCGTTGATTTGAAGTTGTTATTTTCTCTCATAATCATTGTTTTTACTGTATATGGTGATACAGAAAAAACAAATATAAAGGTATTTTTACATTTATTATATAATCAATCATTTTTAATGTTTATAATATTGAAAACAATTTTGATAGGCAAAGGTAAAACGGTTTTAAAGAAGATCAAGAAAAATAAATTAATGAGGTATGAAGATTATAATGCTTTAGTATGGGCCTACGAGTTACAAAACGTTTTTTATTTATTATTTGTTGTAAACAAGATCGTATAAAATTACCTAAAATACATAACCTCCTCTCGTGCTAAAAAGGCTTCTATGTGATTCCTCTTTTAGGAATAATATTAGTTTTTAATTTAATGCTTTATACGTGATCCATATGTGCTGAAATAGATTATTATTATTTTTCGTCAAACCACAAACTTTCATTAATCTTAAACTTCGAAACTACAATGAAGCAAATAACAGGAATTGAAAGCAATAAAGCTTAAAACAGAGAAAACAACATAAATATTCGACAACGAATCCAAAAACAAATCCGGATGCGTCGAAATAAGGTTCACGGCAAAGCCGGAGAGATAGATTAAACGATTTACATCAGAAATAAAAACCAAAAGCTTCTTATAAAGGGCTTCAACATCGATTGTAAACAAATCGATCATCCATTCTTCTGCCAATAAAGGCAAGTGAATGACACAATTAGCTCCAAATGCCATAAAGGCTGAGCTTTTGAAGATACACTCCGTGATGGAGGAGATTGTTGAAATAGATCTCTCTAAACCAGAGAGAAGTATTTGAACATTACCGAGCTTACTTGATACAAGAGGCTTAGGCACAAGGCTCTGAATGATAAGGGCAAGACCCAAACAAATAAAACACCGGGCTAATATGTGAGTGAAATAGACAGGAACAGCTTGTCCCGTTGTCCCTTCGCCGGTGAGGAGAAGGACTGAAAGCTCGGATTGGTCGGAGCTTAGGGTGACGGACGCAATAGACTCAACAAGAGAGTCGGAGATTGGTAGAGTGAGGTGGAGGGAGCAAAAACACATGGAGGCAAAATTCTCGGCCGTTGGTGCAGAAAACAGAAACGACGGCTGAGAAGGGGATATCGATCTCTCCCGTTGCCGGGAGGAATCTTTCCTCAACTCGTGAGATAAAGGGAAGGCACTTAATGCCAAAAAGCCATATATACCCATCAAAAGAGATGGACCATGCCCAATGGGAACTAACCAGCAACCAATCTTCAAATGCTTAGTGGGCCAAGCCCACAAATCAATGTTGCCGGAAGAGATGATACACGAGAACGTCACATGGATGGAGAATCTCGGAGAGAGCGGCATCTTCTGATAGTTTGTTGATAACAGGATTTTCCTAATCAATTACTAAATTCTACTACACATGTCATTGTAGTATTTGAGGATCAATCCATATGGGTTTGTTGTGACAAAAGGAATTCATAAAACTTTTTAATCTAAGTAAGTCTAGTGAAGGTTTTGGTAAGTGATTAGTAACATTAAACAAAGTGAAAGACAAGTTATCTTCAAGAATAGTAAAAATAAAAACAGAGTTTCTAAAAGGGTTTTTGTAAATTTTGGAAAGATGAATCCAAGGTTATGGTATTGATTTTCAGGTGTTTAAAAGTGTAATCAATGATGCCATTCTACTCATATAAATGCTAATCTCCAAGCTTAGAACTTCAAGAATAGATTAAACCACTTTCATGGACTTAATCCTTTCATCACACTTCTAATCAAGAACAAACTTTCATTTGTGATCAAAGATGCAACAAGCATAAAGATTCAGTTCTAATCTGCTAATAAACACCTTAGACAACCACTTTCGTGAGCTAAGTATGTAAATCTCTTGCTTAAATGATCTAGGAATTTTACAAATCTTTTGGATGAGAAAATTCCCTAGAAATCAAATTCAACATGATCAAGGTTGAAATTAGCATTAAGAACATTAAGCAAGAAGAGATATGGAAGAATCAACTCTTAGGCATCAAGATTAACACCCTAAACACCCTAGATCTAACCAACCTTAGATTCTAAAGAACTACTCACAACTCATGATCAAACCGATAAAAACTTGTAAAAACTTGATAAATAGCATTAGAAAGAGTAGAGAGAAGAGATTAGAGAAGAAGAACTCTTGAATTGAAGTTTTTGATCCAAAGGTCTTACAGAAATAATCACCAAAATACAGAGAGAGTTTCTGGAAAAGTTTAGAAATAAAAGTCAACTTCATAATGATGATCAACAGTACATTTTCGTCTTAAGTAAACAAATTCGCGGGTTCAATATCGGTGTGATCACACCGATATAGCAGACCGATATGTGTATCGGTGTGATCACACCGATATGGCACACCAATACGACACACCGATACTGATTCTTTTATGTCCTTTGCGAGTTTTGCTGCATGTTTTCCTTCTGTTCTTCACCTTCTTGGCTTTCTTGCTCATTCATCATCCTCCCAATAGCTTCCTCTAGCTCTAGAATACCTGAGAAACACTTCAAATGCAACATATATACAATGTTCTAAGCTAAGACTCACTAAACTCTAAAATGAATGCAATCTAGCCTAAAACTATCTAATGAATGCATGTATGGATGCAAAACTATCCTATATGAGTGTTAAAAACATGCTAAAATGAGAGACTATCAACTCCCCCAAACTTGCATTTTGCTTGCCCTCAAGCAAACAATTGACACAAATGAGAGAGAGAAGTGTGAAAATGGGAGCTCAAATCCAAAAATGCCAACTAAAAAGATCAAGTCATTGTCCAAGTTCACAATTCTAGGATGCAAGTCGAGTTTTCTCTGTTTTAAAAACTTTAGCCACATTCATCACAAACACGAATTGAATTCAAATCTAGCCTACACAAGCTTTCCTATCCTTCATTCCTTTAACATTCATTCATTTTGTAATCATGGATCATGCTTTGAAATGCCAAGATAACTCATTTGGTTAAGGGATAAGGTCTTGAGATAAAAATGATCTCAAAGCAATGGTTTGTTTTAGGTTCAAGAGGGAGCTCTCTTAAGCTACCCTTTTCCAAAGATCAACCACTTAAGCTACCCTTTTCCAAAGGTTTTTGTTGCCTTTAAAACTTACACATTGATTCACCTTCCTTGTTGAACTTGGGAGTTTGGCTTCTTTTTAATGGGTCTCTTGTTGTATGTGATGTCTCTTTGTGTCACCTCTTTGGATGCTTGCTGGCCAGATTTTATTCTTGTTGTATGGCCTTCTTTGTTGTTGAAAACACCCTTTTCTTCTTTTATTTAAAGCTTTCTTTGTTGCCACCATCTCATCATTTGTCTCCTCATTTCATCTCCTTGTAACACACTCTTTGCTTCTTTTTCTTCTCCAAATGATATCAACTTTTAAAAAGAAGAATTTCTTCCTAGTCTACCCATCAAACACCCTAGCCTATTACTAGCTTAAAATGCAAGCTAGTGTCTACATGAAAGCTTCTCCTCCTCGGCCTAAACTCAACACCTTTTGCCTAGGTGGTTCAAAAATTTTGAAAATAGGCCTCACAATCACACACAAGATTTAGGCTTTAAAGAAGGTTCGGTTATGGGCGTGGTAACTATTTGGGATAGCAAGAAAATGGAAAAAATGGAGAATATATCCCAAATATGTATATGGTATCCATGAGTTCGACTTGGCAAAACAATGTATGATAATTAGCGTCAGTTTTAGTGGTTCTAATAGATAGGAATGAAATCAATTCACAGCAAGTTTTAACTAAAAATGAATGCCAAGACATGAATTCCAAATGTGGTGCGGTCTTAACACGAAACTTACTCGAATGCATCAGACAATTGTGAACGTGGGCAATGACTTGATATCAAAAATTAACGTTTTTCAAAGGAAATTTCATCATTGCTCCCTATGCAATATGAATGCAATCCTATATGAAATGCAACTAGACACAATCCTTAAATGCAAATGCAATGTCTAAATGCTAAATTCTAAATAAATTTTTTTTTTTTTTTTTTTTTTTAGAGAAGAATGCATGAAACACAAATGCATAAATCACAAATATCTAACACAAAGTATCAAATCTCACAACCTCTCCCCCAAACTTAAATTACACAGTCTCCTGTGTAATAAAAGTTCAAGAGAGACCGCAATCCCAACAAAACAAAAACAAAAAGAGTAAACAAAAACTAAATTATATATATAATGAAGTGTGAAGTGTTACTTCTAGGTCTGTGAAGATGAGGAAGGTGATCCGATAGATACGGATTCGTCGGTGGAGGATGTTTGTGGAGGTGAGTGACTCGGCTTTCTCTTCCTTGGTTGCTCCACATGTGTAGAGGCTGATGAACACGAGATCTTTGCCTTGAGGCTCTTGTACTTTGCCTTCAGCTTCTTGTACCCCTTTAGCAGTTTGTTGATGGTGTTATCCTGGTGCTTGCTCCATTGCTGGAGCTGGTCCATGTGGTCGTGAGCCTCCCGCAATGCCGGGTTTGATATTGCCCCACCATAGGAGGAGAAATGGTACCTCTCGGTGCCTTGCCTCAGGTCTGGCTGCTCTTGCTCTTCTCCTCCTTCCTCAGGTTCTGCGACTGGTTTCAGTGAAAACATGTTCTTCTTGGTAATAGTCTCTAGATGCCTCTGAATCGTCGTGTCATAGAGCTGCGTGGGCGGTGGCACAAACTCGAAGCTCCTCTGGGTCTGCAAAGAAGTGACGGTTTGTTGCGAAAGAAGTATCTTGGCTTCTCCTTCTAGGGTAATTGAGAAGCTGTATGCGAACAAGTTACCACTCTTCCCTGCTAAGAAATGAGTCTTGCTGAGGTAGAAAATGTCCATCCACTGTGGCTCTAAACAGTCTTCACCCAACGGACGCCCAACTGCCTCAAGTATCGGTGTAATCAGCCCACCGATACTAAGCTGAGGGGTCTTGTCCCTCATCGTCATCACCCAGTCCTTATATGAAAGGAACTGTCGCAGCAGCATGGAGACCAAACCCGTACCTGCGGTGTCTCCTCGAAAAATACCTCCGTCTCTTGGCCTAAATCCCGGGATCCTCGCTAAACCCATGTCCAGAAACTGCAACTCTTCCAGCTGTACATTCCCACACTCTCGTCTGGCAAAGAATGTATGTGCTAGCGCCTTGTGCGCATACCGTATAGCTGGATGTCTGATCAGAGATCCCTTGCTTCTTCCCGGCTCGAAAGTACCCGAGGCAATGACATCCCACAATGCAGCTAACTCCTCTTCACCAATGGCAAGGTTCTTGGTCCTGCGCGCACCTTCTGTAAACCCGAAGATCTCCTGAAGCTCTCTGAATGATAATGTGTATGCCATTTTCTCAATCTTGAATTTGATATACCCATGTCCATCTTCTTCGGGTGTATCTTCGCCTTCGTAGTAGAAGTCCGCCTCTAATGATGCCAGGAATTGGCATGTCTCCTTTTTCTGTGCTGGATGAGACATGGTGAAGAAATGTCCCAACCCCATCTTGTCGAAGATCATCTCAACATCTTCCAAAATCCCTAGAGCTTGCAGAGACTGCCGGTGCGGGTATCGCGTTCCTTTGAAACCCACTTTTCTGAATGCTTGAAAAAGCTCTGGAACTGTTGGTATTCATTTTGGAGCATCCTTTGCAGCTTTCCGTGAACTCTTCTACTTTTCCCCAAGCTCAATCTGATCATCGCTGCTCTCAGTTACGTCGTCATCGGAAACGACTTTCTTCTTTACCTCACTCTTTGATTTAAGACTTCTTGATGCTTCTGCTTTAGTTCTCGGCATTGTTCCTATATAAGAAACACAAACAATTCAATCAAACAACCCAGCAAGAAAGAAAAAATGTCTAAAAATCTTAAAATTTCACATTCCTAAACTTAAAAAAATTTTGACAAAATTTCAAAATTTCCAAAAATTTCAAAGTGACAAATTTCGAGTTCTATCAATTGATGATCATTAACCATGAAGGATTGAAGCTATTGCAGTGAAAGCCCTAAAATTTGACAAGTTTCTAGGGAGTAATTTGAATTTTCGCACTATGAACCCTAAGTGTCAAATTTTAGAAATTCAACCATGGAAATTGTGGATTACCACTCGAAATCCTCTTATTTATCAATATCAATGAATACCAAATCCATAAACACTCAATTCGAACACCCTATAGCATTTCACAAAAATTCCACCATTGAAGCACAAATGAAAAGCTTGGGATATTGAGAATCATACCTTATTGTTGAGTGATTTAGGACAAAATTGATTAATGAATCTGAATGAGCACAAGATTTCGGAGTAATAGCACTTTGAATCAAGAAATTTGCTTGAGTTTTGAGAGAGTTATGAAAGAAATGGAGAAGATGAAGCACGGGTTCGCATAAGTACTTACCATTTTTATTAGATCATATCGGTTTGACCTTACCGATATGGCATACCGATACGCGTATCGGTTAGGTCAGCCCGATATGCTTGCCCGATACGGATATCAGTGTGGCCTCACCGATATGGCATACCGATATGCGTATCGGTGTGGTCACACCGATACGTTACACCGATATGCATCAACAATCTTTTCGGCGAACTTTTGGCACTTAAGCCTTGTGCTTCTTGACACGAATCTGTTGATCATAAACACTCAAAAACACATTATGAACATATAAACAAAAATATATACAATGATAAACATGGAATTGCCTCCCAAGTGCGCTTGTTTAAAGTCTCTTAGCTTGACTTTTCAAACCCTTTAGGCATTGGTAAGATCATGAAGAGGGACTGAAGTTGCCTCTCTATTGTATCACTGGCCAAGTAAGGCTTCAACCTATGCCCATTCACAGTGAATTCTTCTCCCTTGAGACCATAAAGATTGAAAGCTCCATAAGGCAGAACTTCTTTGATCTTGAAAGGACCGGACCATCTTGATTTGAGCTTTCCGGGGAATAACTTCAACCGGGAATTGTACAGCAGTACCATGTGTCCAGCCAAGAACTCTTTTGGCTTGATCTTCTTGTCATGGAAGGCTTTGGTTCTCTCCTTGTAGATTTTGGAGCTTTCAAAAGCTTCCAAGCGGATTTCTTCAAACTCTAGGAGATTGATCAATCTTTTGTCTTGGGCTGTTTTGATGTCAAAGTTGAGGAGTTTGACTGCCCATAACGCCTTGTACTCAAGCTCCACAGGTAGGTGGCATGATTTCCCATACAGAAGAGAGAATGGTGATCTCCCAATGAGTGTCTTGAAGGCAGTTCTATAAGCCCATAGTGCATCATCAAGCTTGGCTGCCCAGTCTTTTCTTGTAGCCCCAACTGTCTTCTCTAGAATGGCTTTGATTTCTCTATTGGAGATTTCGACCTGGCCACTTGTTTGATGATGGGAAGGTGTTGCCACCTTATGCTTAACTCCATGCTTCTTGAGGAGGCTTTCAAAAAATTTGTTGATAAAATGGCTCCCTCCATCACTTATGACCACTCTTGACACTCCAAACCTTGGGAATATGATGGATTTGAAAAGCTTGATCACCACCTTAGCATCATTTGTGGGACTTACAATAGCTCCTACCCACTTAGAGACATAGTCCACTGCCACTAGAATGTATTTGTTGCCATAGGAAGATGGGAAAGGACCCATGAAATCTATTCTCCAAACATCAAACACCTCCACCTCAAGGATTGGGTTCTGTGGCATTTCATCTCTTCTGCTTATATTGCCCTTCTTTTGACATGCCTCACATGTAGAAATGTAAGCATGAGTGTCCCTGAAGAGGTTTGGCCACCAAAACCCAGATTGTAGCACTTTTGTTGTTGTTTTGAATGTGGCAAAGTGCCCTCCATAAGCTGATCCATGGCAATGATATAAAATGCCATTCACTTCTGATTGTGCAACACATCTTCTGAAGAGGCCATCCGAACACCTCTTGAATAGATAAGGCTCATCCCAAAAGTAATGGGAAATGTCTTTGAAGAACTTCTTCTTTTTGTATGCATCCAGATTTAGAGGCACATCACCTCCCACCAAGTAGTTCACAAGGTCTGCATACCAAGGTAACTCTCCTTCTCTCAGGCTTTTGGCTTCTTCAAGCTTTCTTCCCATTTGGTATCCTTTCTCTAGGATTTTGATTAACATCAGCTGCTCTTCAGGAAGAGAATCATCAATGGGGATGGTCTCTTCTATTCTCATCCTTGACAAGTGGCCAGCAACTCCATTTTCAATCCCTTTCTTGTCCACAATCTCCATGTCAAATTCTTGGAGAAGAAGTATGCATCTAAGAAGTCTTGGTTTGGTGTCTTTCTTAGCATAAATGTACCTTAATGCTGCAT
This sequence comes from Alliaria petiolata, assembly GCA_020283515.1. Taxonomy (NCBI): domain Eukaryota; kingdom Viridiplantae; phylum Streptophyta; class Magnoliopsida; order Brassicales; family Brassicaceae; genus Alliaria; species Alliaria petiolata. The sequence goes on from JAHZTW010000001.1 coordinate 389,162,093, forward strand.
GATCAGTGTACACCACTACCTTAGATCCTACTAGGTAGCTTCTAAACTTCTCAAAGGCGAAGACAACAGCTAAAAGCTCCTTTTCAGTTGTTGCATACTTCACTTGAGTGTCATCCAAGGTCCTACTTGCATAGTAGATGACATGAAGTTTCTTGTCCTTCTTCTGCCCCAAAACTGCACCCACTGCATAATCACTTGCATCGCACATAATCTCAAAAGGAAGATCCCAATCTGGTGCTTGCACTATGGGGGCACTCACAAGAGCTTCTTTGATCTTCAAAAATGCACTATGACACTCTTCATCAGACAGAAATTCAGCTTCTTTGCACAGCAGTCTAGTGAGTGGCCTTGCAATCTTGGAGAAGCCTTTAATGAACCTTCTATAGAACCCAGCATGGCCTAGGAAACTCCTTATTCCTCTCACATTTCGTGGAGGCTCTAGACTCGCCATCACTTCAATCTTTGCTTTGTCCACTTCAATCCCATTTTCGGAAATTTTGTGCCCAAGCACAATGCCTTCTCTCACCATGAAATGACATTTCTCCCAGTTCAGCACCAGGTTTGCATCCTCACACCTTTTAAGCACCCTGCAAAGATTTGACAAACACCCAGCAAAAGAGAGGCCATATACAGAAAAATCATCCATGAAGACCTCTACCATATCCTCTATAAGATCAGAAAATATCGACATCATGCATCTTTGAAAAGTTGCTGGTGCATTACATAACCCAAATGGCATCCTTCGATATGCAAAGGTACCATAGGGGCATGTGAAAGTAGTTTTTTCTTGATCATTGGGGTGACTGGGTATTTGAAATAACCCACTATACCCATCTAAGAAGCAATAAAATGGGTGGTTTGCAAGTCTTTCCAGCATTTGGTCAATGAATGGGAGAGGGAAATGATCTTTACTTGAGGCTGAATTTAGTTTTCGATAATCAATACACATCCTATGGCCTGTTATGGTTCTAGTTGGTATTAATTCATCTTTTCGTTTTTTACCACAGTTATTCCTCCCTTTTTTGGCACAACATGAATAGGTGAAACCCAAGTGCTATCCGAAATGAGATAGATAACACCTGCATCTAGAAGTTTAAGGATCTCTTTTTTTACTACTTCTTTCAAGTTTGGGTTTAATCTCCTTTGATGTTCAATTGAAGTTAAAGATTCATTTTCTAGATGAATTCTATGTGTGCAAAGAGAATGAGAGATTCCTTTGATGTCATCCAAAGAATAACCAATGGCTCTCCTAAACTTTTTTAGTTCATTCAAAAGTGAGGTTAACTCTTCCACATTCAGATTTTCATTCATTATGACAGGGTATGACGAATTTGGACCTAGGAAAGCATACCTTAGCCCTTGTGGAAGAGGTTTGAGTTCCACCCTTGGTGCATTGAGTTCACACCAATCATCTTCAATGCTAGACTTACCATTGCTAGCCTCCTTCTTGTCATCTTGTTTAGTGTCTAAGGAACCAACATCCTTAAATATAGAACCTCCATTGTTGTTATGCTGCAGCTCCATGAAGGTGTTTTCTCCTTGAAATGGTTTGTGTGAATCCAGCAGCTTCAAGTATCCCAGGCTTTCTTCATGTAGAAATCCATTATCACCATGCTCCTTGGTTAAAGCTACTTGGAGATGATCTTCCATGGCTAACTCTTCAAGATATTCATCAGCTAATTGGTCCATGGTTTCAATCCAGAAAGCTTGACCTTCAATGGTAGGCTTCTTCATTGTGTCATTGATGTCATACTTGAGAACAAAGTCCTTTCCCAAGTGAAAATCGATTTTCCCCTTCTTGACATCAATAATAGCCCCAGCTGTTGCTAAGAAACGTCTCCCAAAGATGAGTGGATCTTTTGGTTCATCCATTCTCAATACCACAAAGTCTGTGGGTACTTCAACATTCACAATCATCACTGGCAGGTCTTCAAGCAAACCCACCGGAAGTCGAATTGATCTATCAGCTAACATGAGGGAGATTCTACACTCCTTGTAGCGATTAAAGCCCAGTCTTTTAGCTACCGAAAGTGGCATCAGACTTACACTAGCTCCAAGGTCACACAAGCAATGGTTGAATGAAAAAGGTACCAAAGCACATGGCAAAGTAAAACTAACAGGATCACCAAGCTTCTTTGGGATGATGGTCTTTTGAATAATGGCACTACATTCATGAGTAAGAACCACCATACCTTGCAGCTCTTTAGTCCTTTCCATTACTGCATCTTTGAGAAACTTGGCATATTGAGGAACCAACATGAATGCATCCATCAAAGGCATGGTTAGTTTAATCTCACTCATTTGCTTGTCAAAGAGAGCTCTATACTTCTCCACCAATTGCTTCTTAAAGCGCCAAGGAAATAGAAGTTTTGGTTTGTATGGTGGTGGAACAAAGGGAGTCTTCTTGTAAACAATAGTTTCCTCTCTTGGTTTCTCCCCAACTTTTTCCTTGCCTTCTCTTTGAACCACAAAATCTTCAGCAATCACACTTACATCATTTTGAAAGTTCACCTACCCATCTTGTCTCACAATGTCCTCATTGAATTTGGAATGTGTGGGTGGTGGTTGTAGTGCTTTCCCACTTCGCAATGTTATTGCATTGATGTACTCTCTAGGATTAGTCTCCGAATTTCCAGGGAGAGTACCTTGCTGCCTTGATGTTGATGCATTGCCCTTGTTTTCCATTTGGTGATACTTGGAAGTTAGTTTTTCTATCTTGGAGTTCAGCTCATTATATGTTGAGTCCACCTTATTGTGTATTTCTGCCATCTTCTTGCTTAAGTCCATTGCTCCTTGTGCTTGGAATTGTAGAATTTGTTAAAGCATATTCTTCATGTCCATATCTTGAGGTGCTGTAATTTGTTGTTGCCCTTGTTGCACAAAACCAGGGGGTTGTTGTGGTCTTGGCTGATAGTTAGCATGCCCTCCTTGATATTTTTGAAAGTTGCCTTGGTTCGCTTGGTAGTTGTTATTGGGAGGAAACCCTTGTTGTTGGTTGTATGGCACAAAAGGCCTTTGTGCAGGAACTTGGCTCTGTCCTTGGTGTGGGTAAACCTGATCTTGTGGGTTCTCCACATTGTTGTTTCTGTAGGAGAGGTTGTTGTTGTCGCTGCTCCTATAGTTGTTGTAACCTTTTTGAAATCCTTGGCCATTAACATAGTTGACCTCTTCTCTGAAATCCTCATTTGGTTCTTGATGAGGCCCATGGCTTTCTTCATAGTCACCCACATAATGTACTGATTTTTGAGAAGCTTGCAGCAGCTTATCCATTTTGTCATTGAGGGCTTTCATTTCCCTTCTTCTTTGATCTTCATTATCACCTCCACCACTTGATGATCTATCATAGTCTTCACTATAATTCCCATCACTTTGGGCTAGGTTCTCCACCAGCTGAAGACCATCTTCTACCTCCTTCCCCAGGAAATTTCCATTGCTTGCAGTGTCTAGAAGCATGCGAAATTTAGGAAGTACACCTCTGTAGAGAGTGCTTAGTAGAGACTCTTCAGAAAATCCATGGTGTGGACATTGCATGGCATAGCTCTTGAACATTTTCCATGCTTCACAGAAACTTTCATTGCTCCTTTGAGTGAAGCTAGAGATGTCATTTCTCAGCTTTGCAGTTCTTGAGTTGGAGAAAAATTTGGCCAAGAAAGACTTCTTGCATTGATCCCAAGAAGTGATAGAACCTTGTGGAAGTGTCTTCTCCCATAGGTGTGCTTTGTCCCCAAGAGAAAATGGGAACAATCTCAGCTTGAAACCATCCTCTGAAATTCCATTGATCTTTGTCATGCTGCAGATTATATCAAACTCATCCAAGTGGTCCAAAGGATCTTCCATTGGTAGTCCATGGAACTTGTTGTTCTGCACCATAGAGATCAGCCCACTCTTGATTTCGAAATAGTTGTTCTCCACTGGAGGAGGGATTATTCCTTTGCGATTGCCATGGGTGTTAGGCGCATCTCCAGCTCCAATATGACGTGGCTGTCTAGGTGGGTGCTGTGGCACTCTTGCTCCTTGAGCAATATGTTGGTGGTCTAGATAATGAGGTGGTGGTTGACCACCTACTTCCTGCTGATTGTCCATGCCCAGGAGTGCTATATGGGCTGCTCTTTCTTGCTATCTTCTTGCAAATGCTCTTCTACTCAGTCTATGAATGTTGTCTATTGGTTCAACAAGATCTTCTTGTCCTCTAGACCTCAAGTTCATGCACCTATAGAGAGGAAAAACAGAGCAAGCGAAAGAGATTAGTAATGAACCAAAAATAAATAAAACTTAGTCTCAAGAGGATTTAAAATCCTAATGCACAAAACAGAACCCAAATGGCAACGGCGCCAATTTGATAACAGGATTTTGCTAATCAATTACTCAATCCTACTACACATGTCATTGTAGTATTTGAGGATCAATCCATATGGGTTTGTTGTCACAAAATGAATTCATAAAACTTCTTAATCTAAGCAAGTCTAGTGAAGGTTTTGGTAAGTGATTAGTAACATTAAACAAAGTGAAAGACAAGTTATCTTCAAGAATAGTAAAAATAAAAACAGAGTTTCTAAAAGGGTTTTTGTAAATTTTGGAAAGATGAATCCAAGGTTATGGTATTGATTTTCAGGTGTTTAAAAGTGTAATCAATGATGCCATTCTACTCATATAAATGCTAATCTCCAAGCTTAGAACTTCAAGAATAGATTAAACCACTTTCATGGACTTAATCCTTTCATCACACTTCTAATCAAGAACAAACTTTCATTTGTGATCAAAGATGCAACAAGCATAAAGATTCAGTTCTAATCTGCTAATAAACACCTTAGACAACCACTTTCGTGAGCTAAGTATGTAAATCTCTTGCTTAAATGATCTAGGAATTTTACAAATCTTTTGGATGAGAAAATTCCCTAGAAATCAAATTCAACATGATCAAGGTTGAAATTAGCATTAAGAACATTAAGCAAGAAGAGATATGGAAGAATCAACTCTTAGGCATCAAGATTAACACCCTAAACACCCTAGATCTAACCAACCTTAGATTCTAAAGAACTACTCACAACTCATGATCAAACCGATAAAAACTTGTAAAAACTTGATAAATAGCATTAGAAAGAGTAGAGAGAAGAGATTAGAGAAGAAGAACTCTTGAATTGAAGTTTTTGATCCAAAGGTCTTACAGAAATAATCACCAAAATACAGAGAGAGTTTCTGGAAAAGTTTAGAAATAAAAGTCAACTTCATAATGATGATCAACAGTACATTTTCGTCTTAAGTAAACAAATTCGCGGGTTCAATATCGGTGTGATCCCACCGATACAGCAGACCGATATGTGTATCGGTGTGATCACACCGATACATCACACCGATACATCAACCTTCTTGTCCTTTGCGAGTTTTGCTGCATGTTTTCTTCTGTTCTTCACCTTCTTGGCTTTCTTGCTCATTCATCATCCTCCCAATAGCTTCATCTAGCTCTAGAATACCTGAGAAACACTTCAAATGCAACATATATACAATGTTCTAAGCTAAGACTCACTAAACTCTAAAATGAATGCAATCTAGCCTAAAACTATCTAATGAATGCATGTATGGATGCAAAACTATCCTATATGAGTGTTAAAAACATGCTAAAATGAGAGACTATCATTTGTCGGAGCCCAGGCTGACAACGCTTCTGAACTTTGCATAGCCGGTGGTGGGAATAGACGGTGGGGAGGGTGGAGCTGTTGAAATAGATTATTCAATATTAAATTATGATGGTCCAGTTTGTTTTAAAGTTCATGGTAAAAATTATCATAGCATTGGATTTTTTTTACCATTTGATGGTGAAAAACCTAAATTCTTGCAGTTGCATATATTTGGTTGCAATGATTGATCACCAAAAGTTGCAATGGTCCCGGAAAGCTTTAACCATAAACTCAACAATTGCAATTATTCATCTAAATGGTTGCAAATGTTCATTTAATCAGTTGCAATGGTTCAGTAACGATTGCAACAATTCACTTAAATTTTAAACATTCCTCTTTGAACAATCTTCGTTGCTCATCTCGCACAATCTTATCATGGCTTTTTCAGATTTTGTATGTCACTTCTGGTTACAATGAAATTTCTTTATATTGTATTTGTCTTCTTTGGTGATTATTCTTCATCTAGATCATGATTTTCCCTTTTACCAAATATCGGTCAACACAGACTCGTCAGATTAGAATTTACTTTCTCTGATCTACACGCCATCTAATTTGATAGATTATTTGTTTGTCCGTCCATGCACCGCGATTGATTCACAAATGAACTCTCTGACATTGGCCATGTCAAAATTTGAGTCGTTTTTATAGTAGCAAGAAACCAAATTCTAACTTACTTGAGGCCCAAAGTAAGTAAAGAATAAGTTGTAGGGACTCGCGAGGCTGATTACGGCGACCACTCAAATTACCGTTGCTATTTTTAGTAATAGCGATGATACTAGCTTTTTATTTAAAGTAAGTTGCAGCGACAAAGATAATTAAAAAGAGTTGAAGGTTTTTTTACGTTCGTGATAATGTTTTTTTATGGATGACTATGATTGCTGCGGCTTCAAAAAAAACATGCACGCTCTCGACTTCTCTTAGTCTTCTCTCTTTGTCCAAAATATCTCTCTCTCTAGGTATTTACTAACATCTCACTTATCCTATTTCTCAACTCATAGATCTCCTTTGTTTATCTACATCTTTGTGATTAACATCCACATATCCATTCGTTTCGCTTCATCTCCAATTCGAAAAATACCCTTTTTAACATCAAAAGATACTTTTTTAGAGGTATCGAATATCGATGTCCATTTTAGAGAAAAATGATAATTAGTACTCCCTCTGTTTACATTTAATTGTCGTTCTGAAAAACGTATCTGCAAAAAACTGGATGTATCTGGATGTGTTTTGAGTTTAATACATCCAGATACATTTTATTCAAATGACAATTAAATGTAAACAGAGGGAGTATAAGTAAAATTTATAATTTCAAAAATCGTTAAGATTAAAACGCAACAATAAATTGTATTTATTGAGTTTGCTATTATTAATAGATTATTATTTAATTTGTGCTAATATTTAACAATAAATTTTAAATGTAAGAAAAAGTAATGATACATATTGAGTAATAAATATAAAAATTGCAAAGTTGTCAATGACGATTTTAAACCCATTTATAGGGATGAAGTTTTAGTTTGATGATCATATATTATTTTTTTGTAAACAAGAAGAAACCAATGCAAAATATTAGATAAATACGTGTATGAATGCCTTAGAATTTTACGTTCGAAAATAGACAAGGTTTAAAGTGATATATAAAATATATAACACGAGATAAATATAAAATTATTTTTTTATAATTTATTTAATTAATTTTATTTGTTTAATATAAAATTCATAAAAACAAAAAAATTTAACGGGTGTTAAAAGATAAAATTTTATTTTTATTTTTTATATAATAACATTTGATTATAAATTTTTTATAAATATTAATTAAAAAACTTTAAATTTGTAATAAAGATTTTAATGGTCTGTGCGTTGACGCGGGTTTGTTTCCTAGTATTACATAATAGTAAAAGATATGGCGAACCTCCTGCTTTTCCTTCTCAACAAGTGAAGATCGACAACAAATATGCAATAGAATGACGACAATCCGAAGCAACTGCGATACTTGACAAGGGCATGAAAATTTGGTTTGGCACAAGATAAAAGAAGATTATAAAATATTTTACTCTTAGAATTGCTTTAGAATTTTTGATAAAAAGTTGCATACATTGTAAAAACAGATTGTTTTGGTTGGATTAATTTAACATTTAATTCAAAATAAAATTACATAAGACTAAGATTTTCCAGATGTCGCAGTTCACATAGAGATGAAAGTAGAGTATCCAGAGTACACTCTTCGCCATTGATTATGATCGAGAGACCCCTTAGCCTTGACATACGGTGAAGATCCGTCACATTGCTATGCTCTGTCGAGAAATTCCCCAATCTCTCCAAGTTGATTAGATTACTTAACTCCAACTTTGTTTCATCTTGTATTTTCCTCGGTAAAGCGAGGTATCTTAATTCTTTCAACTCTTTCAAGAAATCAGACATGTAGATTGGAGATGTCATCACATGTAGGTCTAGATTCAAATAGAGCAGTGACTTCATATTCTGGATAGAAGAAGGTAGATGAGTTACCTTCATAGCACCGTATAAACTCAAGTATCTCAAGTGGATGAGATTTCCAATGTTAGACGGTAACTTCCCTCCCTCAAAATTTGCTTTAGAAAGATCTAACACCCTCATCAACTGTAGACTTGCAAAGCATAAACCTGATGCCCTCCAAAAATTGGACTCCAAGAACAGGATAGATCTAAGTTTTGAATTCCCTATACGAAATGTATGATCATACGCATGTATGACGAGTCTGCGGGATTTACAAGGAGACTGAGAGTTTGCAGTTGAGGTCACGGTACTTGCATCAACAATTTGTAGGAAATTCTCTACTTCAGCTTTACGCAGACAAACTTCTCTCATCATGTCATGCAACTGGCATGTTTCAAATCTTGAAGTACGAACATCTCTTTCAGAAATAACCATGTTTCTCTTTACCAATTCTTCTATGTATCCTTCTCCGACATCTCGAATGCTCACTCCATCATAGTACCTTGGCCTTGGTATTTCTTCTGCAGCCCAATAATAGGACAATTTCCCCACATCTATTGCATAATCTTCGGGAAAATGAGCAAGGTACATGAAGCAATGCTTCAAATAAATAGGCAGCTCTTCAAAGCTTAGATACAAAACATGATAAACCGAGCTGATATTTTTGTCTTTGAAGCTACTCCCTCCAATGATGTGAGATCTAATATTCTCATATATCCTTTTCCACTCACGCAATGTGTATTGCGCAGCTAAAAAACCGCCTAACACCTTAACGGCCAATGGTAGACCTCCACAATGTTTGATCATCTGCTTTCCCATTTCTTCCATTTCTTTATCAACGTTATGTTCTACATAACATCATCAAGATATGGTGAAATTAAATGAATGTCCATAAGGATTAGCCGTGTTGGACATATATTATTAAGTAAAATCGAAACTATGATCAATATGGAAAACAAAGATTGATTAAACTGTCTTGAAAGCTTACCGGTATTGTTTGGAAATGCTATCCTTCGAAAAAGTGTCCAACTTTCTTCGAGAGTTAGACAATCTGGCTTAAAAGTGAAACATGTTGGATCTGCTCGTAATGCGACACCCTCGTTGCGAGAAGTAAGTAGTATCTTCCAACCTATACAATTTTTTTTATTTATGTATAACTCTCTAACAGAAAAAGAACATAACGCTTTATGACCAATAATGTGTGTCACGTTCTCACCATTGTCTTTGCTTTTCACCCATACTGTAAATATTAAAAAAGAGTTATCTAATGTATCTATGATAAGATGTCACCTTTTTCCCGTGGAAACATCGGTTTTATCATGTCCCAATCTTCTTCTCTCCATATATCATCAAGGACAACCAAAGCCTTTTGTTTTTCCAACAATTGAAAGAGTTTCTCTTGAAGTTCATCTTCCGTCATCTTTGACACTTCACATTCTGGGCTAAGTTTTTGCAAGATTGTCCGCCACACATACTCCCTTGTAAACTGTTGTGAAACACATACCCACGCGAGTCCTGCAAAATGACTTTTTATTGTCTCATGATTAAAAACTTGTCTTGCCAGGGTGGTTTTACCAATACCGCCCATCCCGGTTACAGAAACCACTTGACTACTGCTACCTTCCTCTACCAAATAGCCAACCAATTTATTAACGTTTTCCTCCAGCCCCACAAGAACGCTTTCATTGTCGTTAGAAAACGTTTGTCGCATTCTCCTTTGTCTTTCTCGTAGAGACTGCATAAACCCTTCATTGACAATGACTTGTTGTACACCAAGACTCTGCATATCGCGGATCACCTTAGAGATCCGCTTACTTATGGCTTCCATATCGAAAGCAAGTGCCCTGCGTTCCACAATACTCGAAGAAAATCTTCTCACTCGGTTCCTGATGCCACTTTTTTTTCCAAGCTCTTCCTTTATAAGAAAGGTTTCGACTATATCTTCTGCGTCGAAAACAATTTCTTTGATATCTTTGATAGTGTTTCTCACCATGGCACTTGTATGTTTCTTGGCATCTGCATCTTCTAGAAAACACCTTAACATATCCAAATCACTTTTTAATCCATTGAACTGCTCTTTAACTCCCTGAAACTGCTCAGATTCTCGGACAAGGAGATCCCAAAGCTTCTCGACTCCAAACGACAAAAGTGTCTCAGCCATAATCTCCTGCTTAAACATGAAACTGTACTCAGTAATCTCTATCCATGAGTTCATAATTCGGATTTTTTTTTTTTTTTTGCAAAATCTACAGAGGTAGTATATACTATTTTGTGAGATTAATCGGCAGATCTTTGTACAAAGATATGAACAATATTGAAATAAAAAATAATAATCACCTCCTGGAAATCGCTTCTCGTCCAACTGATCTGTACAAGGAAATATGCGATATGTGTTTTTTCTTTAGTGCTTTAGTTAGAACTCATCTACAGACTAAAGTTGATTGACTCGAAGTCAACACCAACCGACAAAGCCAGCTGTAGTGACGATGATGTGTGAATACTTCCTACATGCCACGTCTCATTTTACATTTTGGTTCCAAAGATAAGCAGAAAAGTGATGATTTTCATCTTCCGTATAATGAAATCAAAGTTATAGTAACAGAGATTGTTACTATCAGCACCAGCAACAATCACTTGGTGATAAAAATCACAGGAGCAAACACTTAAAAACTATGGACAGAGGAGTTACGTGGACAAGACTCCACAACAGGAAAACGATAATAAGAAATAAACCTGATTGTTCACTATATTAACAAGCGTTCACTATATTAACACTTACAAGACGAGGTAATCCAATAGAAACGAGAAATAATAAAACCTGGAAACAAAAGTTCAGTTAACTAAATGAAGCCAAAAAAGACTGTTTTTTTTTATGCACGGCCATTAGAAATTGTTCCTTAACTCAGAATGTAAGAAAAGACACATGCACGTAAAACATATAGTCTCAGCATCACTTGAAATTGAAAACCAGAAAAAAACCACCCATGCGCTAGGAAACTGAGCAAGCTTTCCCTCCAAATCTAACATAAGGGATGTGTTGGACTTTGTAATAATGCAAGCGACAAGTTTCAAATCTCAAAGTCCTACCATCTCTTTCAGATATAACCATATTTCTCTTAACCAACTCTTGTATGTAGACATCTGCAACATCTCGAATGCTTGCTCTTACATAGTAGTCAGGCTTTGGTATTCCTTCTGCATCCCAGCAATAAGACAATTTCTCCACATCTATTGGATAATCTTATGGAAAATTGGCAAGGTAGAGGAAGTAATGCTTCAAGAAAATAGGCAACTCTTCAAAGCTTAGAGACAATACATGGTGAACTGAATTGCGATTTCCATCACTTCCTGCCAGACGAGATCCAATATTATCATAAATTCTTTTCCACTCACTTAAGCTGTGTTGAGAAGCTAACAACCCTCCTAACACTTTGATAGCTAATGGTAGTCCTCCACAATGTTTTATCATTTTCTTACTCATCACTTCCATTTCTACATCAACTTTAAACTCTGCACAGCCAATGGTATTTAGGCTTTAAAATCAAGATACAATACAACCAGACTTAAAAGAGTGTTTAATTTTTATTAACGTGAAAAAAACATATCTTAGGTTGAAGGCTTACCTGTTTTGTATTTCCTAGGAAATGATATCCTCCAAAAAAGTGTCCAACTTTCTTTGGGGGTTGGGCATTTTTCTTTAAAAGTGACGCATGTTGGACCTGCACATAGTGCAACGTCTTCGTTGCGAGAAGTAAGTAATATCTTCCATCCTAGAATGTATTTCTCTAGTTATAATGCATAAACAAAGAAAATATATCTCAAGAGTGTGTCTTGTAACGCTCTATATTTTTCTTAAATCAATTTTTAGAAAATATATTCTAGCCTTAGGTATGTAGCATTAGATGTCACCTTTTGTTGGCGGAAACACAAGCTTAATACTATCCCAATCTTCTTCTTTCCACATATCATCCAGGACAATCAAAGACTTGCGGGTTTCCAATAGTCGAAAAAGTTTTTCCTGAAGCTCATCTTCTATCATATTTGAGTCTCTATGTTCATCATGCTTCGAACTAAGCCTCTGCAAGATTGTCTGCCACACGTACTTTCGTGTAAACTGTTGTGAAACACACACCGACACAACTCCATCAAAATTGTTTTTCACCATCTCATGATTAAAAACTTGTCGAGCAAGGGTAGTTTTACCAATACCTCCCATCCCACATATAGAAACCACTTGAATGTTCTCTTCCACTACCAAATAACCTACCAATTTCTTCACGTTTTCCTCCAACCCCACAAGAATGCTTTCATTGTCGCTAGGAAAAGTATGTCTCATCTCCCTTTGTCTTTCTTGAAGAGGTTCTGAACACCGGCTGCCATCGACAATCATCTGTTGCACCCCAAAACTCTGCATATCGCGGATCACATTGGAGATCTTCGTACGTATGCCTTCCATGTTGGACACAAGTTCCTTGCGATCCACTATGGTGAAAGAAAGCCTTCTCATGCGCTTCCTGATCCACTTGTTTTTTAAGTTATTCCTTTACAAGAAAGGTTTCGATTACATCCTCCGCATCAAAAATGATTTCCTTAATCTCTTCCACACAGGTTCTCACAACCGCACATGCATGTTTCTTAGCATATGCATCTTTCAAAAAGGATCTAAGCAAGTTTATATCAGTTTTGAGCTCAGTCAGTTGCTCACCCACTTCCTTAAATCGATCAGATTCTCGGGCAAGGAGGTCCCAGAGCTTCTGAACTCCAAACGACAAAAGTGTCTCAGCCATTATGAAATGATTGAGTTAGGGGCTGTTCGTTTCTCCATCCAGATAGATCATTTAGATGGAGATGACTCTTGATGAAACAAACAACACCAAAAACAAAATGGGATCATCTCCATCCAGATGATCCATCTGGATGATTTTATAAAATTTAGGCTAATTTTTTTAACTCATCTGGATGGACCAAATTGGATCATCTGGAGGGAGATGATCCAGTTCAAAATAACAAATGTCTAAAATACCTTTATCCAGATAAAAGTTACAATTATACTTAAAAACAAAAAATCGTGTTTTCCCGCCAAAACCACAAACTGTGAAATCAAATTTTACTGCTAAAACCACAAATCCGCGTTTTCCCGGCAAATCCGCAAAAATATGTTTCCCCCCCAAAACCTAGAAATCGCGTTTTCCGCCAAAACCGCAAAACCGTGTTTTCCCGTCAAAACCCATAAATCGCGTTTTTCCGCCAAAACCTAGAAATTGAGTTTTTCCGCAATAACCGAAAATCGAGTTTTTCGTCAAAACCGCGAAATCACGTTTATCCGTCAAAACCGCGAAATCACGTTTTCCCGTCAAAACCCAAAAATCACGTTTTTCCTTCAAAACTGCGAAATCAAGTCTTTCCGTCAAAATCGCGAAATCACGTTTTCCCGCCAAAATTTGAAAATAACATTTTTCGCAATAACCGAAAAATCGAGTTTTCCCACCAAATCTGCAAAATCGTGTTTTTTCGTCAAAACCGCAAAATCGTGTTTTCCGTCAAAACAGTTAAGTCGTGTTTTTCCGCAAAAACCGCAAAATCATGTTTTTCGCCAAAATCAAGAAATTGTGTTTTCCCGCCAAAACCCAAAATTCACGTTTTCCCGCCAAAACTCAGAAATCGTGTTTTCCGTCAAAACCCAGAAATCGCGGTTTTCCGCTAAAATCCAGAATCGTGTTTTTCCGTCAAAACCTAGAAATCACGTTTTCCCGCCAAAACTCCTAAATCAGGTTTTCCCGCCATAACCCAAAAATCACGGTTTTCCGTCAAAACTGTGAAATCTTGTTTTTCCGCTAAACCTTGAAATTATGTTTTTATGCAATAAACAAAAAATTGTGTTTTTTTGCCAAAATCGTAAAAATTGCGCTTTCCCGCCAAAACCGACAAAATCGAAGGAAAACGTGATTTATAGATATTAAAAATAATAATTTGAATATTTAATTTGAATATTTAATTATAAATATATTTTAAATCAAAAATTAGTATAGTTAAGATCAAAATAATATCGTTAAAAAATAATAAGACGAAAGTAAAAGTATTTTAGTCATTTTTTGATTAAAACTATTCAAATGGTTCATTGAAATTTAAAACTAACTAATGACCAAAAATAAAACGAACAATATCTAGATGGACTATCTGGCTGGACCATCTGTCATCTACATCCAGATGATGAAACGAACAAGATCTTAGTATACTATTCTGCGGGGTTTAATCCACGGATCTTTGTACAGAGACTTGAGATACCTTGATGGGTATGAAAGAATGGCGACTTAATTGTATAATATATATACTTAATTGCTTCCTCCACAGAAAACTAAAGAGATAAAAATAATAATCACCAGCTGATCTGTAGAGAAAGTGGTTTTTAGTGTTTAATTTAGAACTTTGCTAAAGATCGATTATAAGAGTTGACTCCAAGTCTAGTGTCCAACAACAAGCCGTTGTGAAAATGATGTGTGAATCCAAATTCTTTGGCAAGAAATGCTTAAAAAGCATTTATTGTAGCCACTTCTTACTTGCCACGTGCCATTTTACATTTTGGTTCAAAAGAAAGGAAGTGAGTGTTTATATTTGGGTTGACTTCGGTAAACACGCTGATACCAATTTGAACGAAACTGGGCGTTAACCGAAGATCCTCGGGGATCGATTCGATACCTCGTTTTCGCTCGGCCGGTTTGGAGAGGGGTGAACCGGGAAACACCTTTATCTAAAACAGTTTTTCTGGTCTGCCAGATCGGGTTAATCCGCAGGCAGAGAGCATACTTTTCTGTTTCAGATCCAGTACTTGGCGTTAGCCTTTCCTGTTTAGAGTATTTGGAATTTCTTCCGTTCCTTAACATTTATTGCGAAAGTAATTTCAGCAATTTTATTTCAAAATCCCCTTAAAGAGGTGTGCTCTTATAAATTTAAAAGAAAGAATCATTGAGTACCGCTGTTATACAAAGGTAGAGTAATAATATAATCCGAGAATATAAAAGCGTAATTATCATATATCCCTTATTTGTTTCCTTTTCTTATTTTAATCCGATTTCCCTTTCTAATAATTTTCTAATTTTCCACCGAGTAACGAATACGAAGGGGGAATCTATGGACCTAGAAAGATGACCTCTGTCCTTAGAAAATACTTGTAGGTTTTTCCTATTTCCTTCTTACAACTTGTTCCCCTAATCTCTAATCAGGTTTTAATTAGATTATCCCTGAGACTTATTACCCGGCGTTACCAAATCTTTCACGACTTAAGGGATTTACTACTCTTGATTGTTTCAGGTACTAAAAGTTTGAGTTTTTTTTCTAAGGCGTGGAACCTTTCATCTTCCTATATCGTCGGACGCATTCCGAGTATTCTACGGTGTTTACTCAAAAGGTTATTATTAAATGGACTTAAATCATATTATTCTTAAAAGATGAAGGGATACATAATAACACACTTTTATTTATTCATATGGATTACATATTTATTACACATACCTCTTCATAACAGTTTCCTCTTGGATCCTTGAGGAATTACTCAATACCTTAGATTACAAACGCTTGATTTATTTTACAATGCTTTAGAAAATATTTTATAGTATTTAGAGAGAGATGATGAACCGATGTCCTTCCTCTGCTCTTCTCCTCTTCTTATATAGGGCAAGGATAAGAGTCTTGCCTCCCCCTGTTTCCACCTTTCCTTAGTTTTTTGGTGAAGTTATCTCTTCCTCCATTTTCACGTGAGAAGATTCACTTGGTCTGCCATTTTCTTTTTCTTTGGCATCTTCCTCCTTTTCTTCATGTGGAAGAGATTCATTTTGTTTGCCATCTGTCTTTCCCTTGGAGTCTTCCTCCTTTTCTTCACGTGGGTGATTTTCTTCTTCTTCAAAGGGATCATTGTTGGGTCCCTCCTTCTTTATCTCCATTTGTTCACGAAGTGTAGTGCTGAAGTGTGTGCACCATTGATTGGCTAAGAGGGCTCTACAGAGAACTCCATTGGCATCTTTCCACATGAAATGATTGGCCCAGTCAAGACGGGCATTCAAGATATATTCGATTTGGATCTGTCTTATCTCTTTGTTGGACGAAATTGGTTTTGGGCCTCCTATTGGGCGTTCGCGGATCAGCAGAAAGTCCGTGAAGGAAACTTCTTCGATTTCATGTTGGGCTGCTATCTTCTTGGGCTGTTGTTCAGATAGGGCCTTCACTGTCTTTTTTGGATTTTCAATATACCCTGGGCTTATGCCGTCAAATTTCATGTTGGGCTTATTTCTCCATCGTGGATAATTTTTATCTGGGCCTTCTCAGCATTTCTTCCCAGATAATGCACTAATGCCTGATGGTCTGCGTCGGCCAGTATCTGACGAAGCTTCTCCCACCTCTCCATTTCTATGTAGAAGACAGAGAATAACTTGTTAAGGATAAACTTGTATTCGAGTTCACCTTGTGGATCATATCCATCGAGTGGTAGTTCTGCTGGATAGCTCCTCTCTTGACTCTCATGGGATCTGTTTATAAGAGCCTTTGCACTGTTATTCTTGTGAAACTCTTCTTCTAGTCCTTGACATAGTTTCACCTTTCGAGTCTCGTTCCAAATTGAGTTGATCAATTCGTACTGATTTGGGGTTAGGATTCTTTTTACCCCTTTTCTCCAGAAGTCTTTGTTCTGGATCACCTTCTTCTCGGGTCGTAGATTGAGTGCGACGTATGGATAGTCCTCTGTCTTCGGGGTTCTCGAAGGTGGACCAAACACAGATGTTTCTTCTCTTCGTGTCATCTTTTCTTCATGGGTCCATCTCTTCTTCCTAGAAACCTCTCCGATCTCCTTTTGCTGGTAATTCCGCCTCTCTTCATTTTGGGAGCAAATTACCGCCGCCTTGTATGTATTGACAGGGAGTCTTGGTGGCTTATTTCGTTCTTTCTCGATGTCAATCTGCAGCTTGGCCATCTCAAGTTCTAGCTCAAGTTCTCTTTTTCTTGCCTCCATCTCCTGGATTTTTCCTGCCATCTATAGATGATTGTTAGTTTTAACAATTTATGCAAGTACTAATTTCCTTGAGCACACCCTTCTGGGGATTTCCGATCTTGCCAAATACTTTCCATCTTCTGTACTAGTATGTTGGTCTTATAGTCGTTGTTGCTGATTCTCATCAGACTCCTGATCACTAAAGACCAGTTTTTGCTGATTCTCATCAGACTCCTGATCATTTAAGACCAGTTTTTGCTGATTTTTATGAGACAGACTCAAGACCATTTTCTGCTGATTTTCATCAGACTCCGAGTTCCTAGATACTCGTTGTGCAAGCTGTTCTTCCATGCTTGTTTTCCTCGAGAGTTCTCGAGTTAAGGTGTCGGCAATATAGTTTCTGGCTCCGGGGATGTGAGTTATGGTCATCCATGACATGTATTCTTGAATACATATCTTATCCCGTATTTGCTTAGCCGAGGCCTCTTCTATTGAAATCTTCTTGAGGAATCCAATCACCGCTCTACTATCAGTTCTCAATGTGAATGGTTCATACTTGACAAAGATCTTGAAAGCTTTCAAAGCATTTTTGATTGC
Organism: Alliaria petiolata; assembly: GCA_020283515.1. NCBI lineage: Eukaryota > Viridiplantae > Streptophyta > Magnoliopsida > Brassicales > Brassicaceae > Alliaria > Alliaria petiolata. Next base: position 389,179,814 of record JAHZTW010000001.1, read on the forward strand.
CCTCAATTCCTTATCAAAGGTACTCCATCGGGTCTCGGATTCTGACCATGAACCATTAGCATATCACACCACTCTTTCCTCAGGTTTCCAATGGTCCTTGCCAATCTTTTCTTCAGAACAAAGGACACCAGCCCAAGCGTGTTCGCTTGCATCAGTGGTCACTGTTAGCTTGTCGCCTTCTCTGGGTAAGACTAGTGGTGGAAGGTGTCTACATGCTTCCTTCAATCTTTGAACCGCTGTAGTATGTCTTTCGTCCCAATTGCTTTGGCCTTCTTCCTAGTTCTTCTTCCGAAGTAATTTTTGTAGAGGCTTCCTTAATTCTCCTGTATGAGGCAAATAATGGGAGGTTGCATAATTGATACATCCCAAAAACCTTTGCAGGGATTTGATGTCCTTAATCTCGTCTGGGAATTTTTCAAGAAAGGTAAGGACATGTGGCTGTAGAAGTATTCTACCATCTTCTATTTCGACTCCTAGGAAGTGTATCTTTGTCTTCCCAATCTCTTCTTTTCTCTTGGATAAGACAATACCATGCTGGTACAATCTTTTTGATACCTCGAGAAGCTGCCTTTTGTGATCCTTCATGTTCTTGCTGAAGACCAGGATATCATCGATATATACCATGCAAAATTCTCGTAGTCCTTCAAGAACTTCGTCCATCTTTCTTTGAAAGATTGTAGGTGCTGTTTTTAATCCCATAGACATTACATTCCATTCGTAATTGCCCATACACGTGCTAAAAGCAGTGTACTTGATGCTTTCAGGCTTCATGCGTACTTGGTAGAATCCTGATTTGCAGTTTAGTTTGGTGAAGACCTTCATCCCTTTGAGGCGTATAAATAGATCATCCTTAATAGGGATTCGATAAGCATCATCCTTGATTACCTTGTTTAGGCGCACATAATTAATGACCATCCGTGCTTTTCCTCGTGCAATTTCTCCATGATTTCTGACCATAAAGGCTGGGAATGACCACGGNTCGAGAGTTCTCGAGTTAAAGTGTCGGCAATATAGTTTCTGGCTCCGGGGATGTGAGTTATGGTCATCCATGACATGTATTCTTGAATACATATCTTATCCCGTATTTGCTTAGCCGAGGCCTCTTCTATTGAAATCTTCTTGAGGAATCCAATCACCGCTCTACTATCAGTTCTCAATGTGAATGGTTCATACTTGACAAAGATCTTGAAAGCTTTCAAAGCATTTTTGATTGCCCTCAATTCCTTATCAAAGGTACTCCATCGGGTCTCGGATTCTGACCATGAACCATTAGCATATCACACCACTCTTTCCTCAGGTTTCCAATGGTCCTTGCCAATCTTTTCTTCAGAACAAAGGACACCAGCCCAAGCGTGTTCGCTTGCATCAGTGGTCACTGTTAGCTTGTCGCCTTCTCTGGGTAAGACTAGTGGTGGAAGGTGTCTACATGCTTCCTTCAATCTTTGAACCGCTGTAGTATGTCTTTCGTCCCAATTGCTTTGGCCTTCTTCCTAGTTCTTCTTCCGAAGTAATTTTTGTAGAGGCTTCCTTAATTCTCCTGTATGAGGCAAATAATGGGAGGTTGCATAATTGATACATCCCAAAAACCTTTGCAGGGATTTGATGTCCTTAATCTCGTCTGGGAATTTTTCAAGAAAGGTAAGGACATGTGGCTGTAGAAGTATTCTACCATCTTCTATTTCGACTCCTAGGAAGTGTATCTTTGTCTTCCCAATCTCTTCTTTTCTCTTGGATAAGACAATACCATGCTGGTACAATCTTTTTGATACCTCGAGAAGCTGCCTTTTGTGATCCTTCATGTTCTTGCTGAAGACCAGGATATCATCGATATATACCATGCAAAATTCTCGTAGTCCTTCAAGAACTTCGTCCATCTTTCTTTGAAAGATTGTAGGTGCTGTTTTTAATCCCATAGACATTACATTCCATTCGTAATTGCCCATACACGTGCTAAAAGCAGTGTACTTGATGCTTTCAGGCTTCATGCGTACTTGGTAGAATCCTGATTTGCAGTTTAGTTTGGTGAAGACCTTCATCCCTTTGAGGCGTATAAATAGATCATCCTTAATAGGGATTCGATAAGCATCATCCTTGATTACCTTGTTTAGGCGCACATAATTAATGACCATCCGTGCTTTTCCTCGTGCAATTTCTCCATGATTTCTGACCATAAAGGCTGGGAATGACCACGGGCTATTGGATCTCTTTATTAACCCCATTGTTAATAACTCAGAGATTTGAACTTCAAAATCCTTCTAGTCTTCAGGGGTTGCTTTTATAGGCTTGACCCTTATAGGAATCTGTGTTCCTTCAATTTATTCTGGATTTTTTAGTTGGATCTCGCATTGTACTGTGTTCTTCTGCTCCAATGCTAATGGATTCTCATGGAAGCATTTTGATAAAATCTGTATTGCTTCCTCCAGCAATTCCGTCTCATTTTTTAGTTGAAGGGGAATGCCAGCTTCTTTAATAGCCTTTGCTTTTGAGCTTGTCGTGGTAGTGGCTATTGCCTCACCATGCTCAGCTGCTAAACTCTGATGCAATTTGGAGGTAGTGGGAAAAATATCGCCATTACCCAGTTGGATAATATTGGGAGTGACGACCAGCGGTATATGGGATAGCCAGAAATTATTTCCCATGATCAACTCAGGTTGCATGTTGTCGTGGCGTAGGAAATCTTCCCTAAATTCAGATGTGCCCAAAACGAATGGTACTTGTTTAGCTACCATCGTAACTCCTTGTGTACTAAGATTGCCAAATGTCAGCCGTGTACCGGTTTTTGATTCCCAACATTCTTCTGGAAATACATGACCCTTGGTAAGTATTGTTGTACATCCCGGATCATAGAGGCATTGTACAGGATATGGTGTTCGTCCCTCAAGACATACCTTGATATCAAAATATCTGGCGTGGTCAATATGTTGAGAGAGCTCGATCACATCTTCTGTCTTGACTTCATTGAAATATGGATCATAGGCTGATTCAATATCATCCTCTGTCTCCTTATCTTCGTCATCACTTCTTTCGACTTTTTCGTAATAGTCTCCATCTTCATATTCGGAGTCATCGTTGAATACCAATGTCTTGTTATCAAAACATCGAAATCTTGGTGTTTCGAACCGTATACGAGCCTTTTCTCTTCGAATTTCTGCCTTTATCCGCCTGATTTCTTGTTCAAGTTTCTGTATCTTTTCCAACAACATCTCCATGTGTTGTTGGTTTCTTTCTTCTGGCCAGTCACAAAATTTGATATGGGTCAAATTTACCCTAAGCAACTCTCTCAAATTAAGAGATCAGTTGTAGTACTTAGGGATCGAATCCACAGAGAAGGGATAGTCACACAGCAGTTTTCTAAATTCGAATTAAGCTAGGAAGAAAGATGGAATTTAAAACACAGAAAGCAATTAAAAACGGTGTAAGTTCAGGAGACGAAACGCTACGTTCAGGGAAATTCTCAGGTGATCTAAATTGTAGGTCTAGACAGAATGTTAAAAATTATGAAGAACTGTTCTAGAACTCGAAACACTAATGTAAAATCAACCAACTCTCGCTGCGAAGATTATCTATGTCTAAACCCTAGAATTCCAAATCTCTTTGCAAATTCTAACAATTCAAACAAGCATTAAAGTTCAGGTTCGATTGTTCACAAAACCCTAAACCAAATCTCTTTGCGAATAGGTATTTTGCTCATCTAACAT
>JAHZTW010000001.1:389194928-389394645 GCA_020283515.1 Alliaria petiolata
TGCTTGATCAAAGGAAATGGATTTGCAGCATTGGAAAAAGCTTCTGTCGTGATCTTCGGAGGGTGTCGATCGACACATATGGTGTCGATCGACGCCGACTCTGCAGTCCGAATCTCTGCATCTTTTCTGCAACTCAGCTTTGCAATCTTGGTCTCCATGATGAAAGCGTCTTCTTCTATCAACTTAGCATTGATTAGACCCTCATTTGCGCCCAAAGTCCTGAAGATATGATTGTTTCCACTCCAATCTTCAAGCTCCACATTTTTCTTAGAATTCTCAGCCAATGCCTCTTGAATAACCAGCTTGTCCTCTTGATTTTCAGTATCAAGCTCCTTGACATACCTAGCAGTAATGGCATCCGAACTTTCCATGATTTGACCTTCATTTATGGACATCTCTACTGAAAAAGCTTGACCATCAATGGTGGATGGTCCTCTTAATTTGTCCATGTCAAAGTTCATGACAACTTCACCCAAATCAAGCTCCATTTTCCCTCTTCTCACATCAATAATGGCACCAGCTAAAGCCAAAAATGATCTTCCCAGAATAAGAGGGTCTGTAGGTTCTTCATCATACTTCAAGACCACAAAGTCTGTGGGTTCTTCATCCCTTCAATCTTTAAGGGAACATCTTCTAAGACACCTTCTGGAATTCTCTTTGATCGATCAGCTAGAATAGTCATCCACCAATTCTTTTTCGACGATGATTCTGGCTCGGTTAAGTAGTTCTCGATCGAAAAGTCCTGCGAATGATGCGTAACCCCATGGGGCATCTCTACACATCTTCATCTCATTGAAGCGTGTTAGGATCTCACGATCATCTTCTTCCATGATGTCCTTGATTCTGAATTTAGAATCCCTCTGGATCTTCTGTTTCGTCGGATGTATCACTGTCTGAGCTGTCAGAAGTGACGATCTCATACTCTGTTTCCGATTCTTGTAATTCGTACTCTTGAGTAATCAGAAGATTATTCTCCGTGATGAATTTAACCTTCTCTTTCTTCTTAGGCTTTGGGCAGTCCTTGGCAAAGTGTCCCATTTCTCCACATGCATAACAGGTGCACTTTGACTTATCCTTTCTTTGTAAAGGAGGTCGCTTCTTTCCTTTCTTGATGAAGGAATATCGTGGTTGCATTTGTTGTTTTCTGTTGTGGGATATCCTTTTAATTCTTCATCGTCTTCGTTTGGGTTTATGTTCTCGTCTTGGGACAGAACCAATCTCCATATTGGGTACTATTGTTCTCCGACATATTTGATCTACTCCATATTCCGCATCCTTCTGGAGTTCTCGATCGAGACAGTACTTCGGGATTGATTCCCTTACGAATTTGATACGTTTTCGTAACGTATCTTCTCTGTCTGGTCCTTCTTGGTATGTTTCTACCAATTTTTGTGGCCATCTTCCAGGTAGCTTATTGAAGTATAATCTCTTTATCTCACGGTTTGTGAGATCTCCATAGAGATAATACAGTTGTTCGAATATCCTTTTGTATTTTTCCAAGGCATTCAAACTTTTTAGTTGGAGCTTTTGTAACAGCTTCCATGCCTTTTCCTTGACTTTGGCTGCCTCAGCTTGGGTATCCAGGCTACCACATAACAGCATCATGAAGACATCACCCATACTTTGTCCTTGAGCTGTTCCGTATTGTGCTCTCCATGCGGCATAGTATGCACTTTGCTCGAAATTTTTCCATACCGTAGCAGCTAATCCTTGTAATGAAGCCTTCTGGTATTTGATTTTATCTTCATCACTCCAATCACTATGGGCTCCAATAGCAATGTCCATTGATTTTACCCATTCTAATATTTTTGCCATCCTTCCTTCTAAATGATCAACATTTAGATAAATCCACTTATCATTAATCGGGATTGGATTTCTCGGATTAGACCTAGCTCTTTCTTCAAGATCAATGCCGATTGTGGGTTCAGTCTTTATCTGAGATCGCCTCTTCCCAAGGTTATCACTCCTGTGTCGATCTTTTTCGTACTGAGCTCCTCGTCTCCTATCTGCAGGATTCCTTCCATAATAGTAGGTGACGTTTACTTCCTCCAATTCTTTTTCTCCGAGATTTAATTCCTCCAAACTATTCTCGGTGATTTGATGGACTTGAGATTCTTTCTGTGTAGACGAAGGCTCCTCCTTCACTTTCTTAGAATTTTCATGCCGTTGCACCAACGCGAGATTTTCTTAAATTGTATAATTATATTCTTCAGGAAATTCCATCACGCTTTGGAGTGCCATATACTTGATGGTTATCTCATCCGTCAATTCTTCGGATGTTTCCCATACATGTTGTATAGCATTCCAGGCTACACGCATATCTATTATTGGTTTGATCCCTTTTGATAATAGGAAATCCTTCCAATTAGGCATCGTTTCCTTCTTCTTCTAAATCTCGAATTTGTGTTGATCTGCTCGGATTCCTTATGAGCCTTTCATCCTTTAGAATTATACAGAGTTCTTCACTGGATTCAAATATGACCTCAGGCTCTGTAGACTCTTTTAATTTTGGCCTTGGATTTTCTTTTTTGGAGCTGAACCGGCGATCCACCGTCAACTCTTCTGTCGTAATTGGCCGCGGCAGCTGTGCTATATCCATATCCGATGTTTTCAAGTATATGGATTTTCCCTCGAGTCTGGCTTTTGCCCCGAACTCTGAATCCCGAAGCCTGAAGGGTTGAGGTTGTTCAAACCATCCATAATGTGTCTGTATAGTTACTGACATCATTTTACTCTTGTCTTTCATTTCCAGAGATGCTTCAATATATAAGATGAAGGCTTCCATCTTGTTTGCATCTTCAGAAGATATCAATATATCTGTGAGAAACTCCGTATAGACAGCTCCCGTGTATAGGTTTGAGCTATACAAACCGAGAATACTTTTAAGAGCATCCAAGATGCTTCTATCCCGAGCTATTATCTTGATTGGTATATCCAATCCAGGATTACCAAGATACTTTATAAGTATTTGTACGGCTGCGACATGATACCATCCCTTTTGTTTTACCAAGTCATCTTTTTCCCATATAGATGTGGTAAATCGTCCGATGCTTGCAGTGTCTCTTGTGGATTCCTTATACATCCATTGCCGCCCTGATCTTTTTATACGATTAGTCTCGTATAAAGCCTTGACAGGGATTTTTGCCATTTGGTAATTGGCAATATCATCAACTTCTTCGTATGTAACCTTGTCGTAGGCTTGATATTTTGGTCTCTCCATTTCCTTGATTAGAAGACCTTTAAGATTTTGTAGAAATCCCTTCTTCTTTCCCTCGATATGAAAACTCATTCTTGGGCTTGATTCCACCAGGATGAATCTGTTTTTTCCTTCCAAATAGTACCGAATCTTTCTTTGGAAGTCTTCGGGGTAATCCCGTTGATTTGAAGATTCTGGAATCTTTTTGAGATCATCAGAATTTTCTCGGAGTCTTCTGTTGATTTCTCTGTTTGCCAGTCTTCTATCTTCCTTTGTATTTCTTGTAATTTTTTGAGGATTTCTGCTGTACTAACCTCCTGGTTTTTATCTTGCCCGATTGTTTCCAGGTACCTTAGTATTGATGCCATAGAGTCGACGGCCTTTGCGGAGGACTCGGCATGCTCATTTATTTTTCCTTCCAACCTTGTAATTTGCTTGTTGATGATTGTACTCTTCTCTTGGTAGTCTTTGTAACTTCCTCCAAGATGTATTATTAAATCAACCAGAGAATTCAAAGTTCCGATCATATTACTCCCGTCTTTTGCATGTAGTGTATGATCGCAATCCTCTTCTCCAAGAATTTGACAATATTCTTTTTTCAGTATTGACTTTCTTCCAGAGAAAGACAAATACTCCATTATTTGTGGATGGGCTCTTCTGTATTATTGTCGTCACTTGAGGAAGATCCTTCGTCTATCCTCCTTCGTTTGAGCTCGCGTTCCGCTTCTCCGAGAAGTCCTTCAAAGTCGAATTCAAAGACTCCTTGTCTCACCATCTTTTCTTTTTCTTGAGAGAACATACCCGTTCTCGTAGAAAGGTCCATCCGAGGGTGGGCGATAGGCCAGTATGTCCAGTAATTGTATGATATTATCGACAATTCTGTAGTGTGTCATCCTACCCTTCCAGTACGTGGCGTTGTTTAGCAGCGTGGAACACTAGAGGGCGTTACTATTCTGGTCTTTGGACCAGTAGTCCTGACATCCACAGTGTTTCCAGTCTTTATACCGGTTGTAGTAGTTGTCGAAATCAAAGTTTTATAGAACATAAAACAAGGATTTCTGAATTGTAGAGTGTTTTCCATACGTATATAGAATGTTTCACTCTCAATTTTCAGGTAAAATAACCGAGTTTCGGCTCTGATACCAATTTGAACGAAACTGGGCGTTAACCGAAGATCCTCGGGGATCGATTCGATACCTCGTTTTCGCTCGGCCGGTTTGGAGAGGGGTGAACCGGGAAACACCTTTATCTAAAACAGTTTTTCTGGTCTGCCAGATCGGGTTAATCCGCAGGCAGAGAGCATACTTTTCTTTTTCAGATCTAGTACTTGGCGTTAGACTTTCCTGTTTAGAGTACTTGGAATTTCTTCCGTTCCTTAACATTTATTGCGAAAGTAATTTCAGCAATTTTATTTCAAAATCCCCTTAAAGAGGTGTGCTCTTATGAATTTAAAAGAAAGAATCCTTGAGTACCGCTGTTATACAAAGGTAGTGTAATAAATATGTAATCCATATGAATAAATAAAAATGTGTTATTATGTATCCCTTCATCTTTTAAGAATAATCTGATTTAAGTCCATTTAATAATAACCTTTTGAGTAAACACCGTAGAATACTCGGAATGCGTCCGACGATATTGTGACATGGATGTTTGTAGGTAAGGAGATGAAAGGTTCCATGCCTTAGAAAATAAAACTCAAACTTTTAGTACCTGAAACAATCAAGAGCAGTAAATCCCTTAAGTCGTGAAAGATTTGGTAACGCCGGGTAATAAGTCTCAGGGATAATCTAATTAAAATCTGATTAGAGATTAGGGGAACAAGTTGTAAGAAGGAAATAGGAAAAACCTACCAGTATTTTCTAAGGACAGAGGTCATCTTTCTAGGTCCATAGATTCCCCCTTCGTATTCGTTACTCGGTGGAAAATTAGGAAATTATTAGAAAGAGAAATCGGATTAAAATAAGAAAAAGAAACAAATAAAGGATATATGATAATTACGCTTTTATATTCTCGGATTATATTATTACTCTACCTTTGTATAACAACGGTACTCAAGGATTCTTTCTTTTAAATTCATAAGAGCACACCTTCCCAATCTATTTCTCCCTAGATTTTTAAGCTGATCATCACTACCCAGGTTTTTCATAATGGATGTTCATATTCATATTGGCAAAAGATTAAGATTTCCTAAGAAGAGAAACAACTAGAGCAAGACTTTTGAGAGTTTTGATTTGACGTGAATAATATGGATTAAACACAAACCAGTCGTGGATAGATTTTGATTCTATTCTTTGATTATGAAGAGAGGAGTTCTAACTAATAAAGGTTATTCTAGTAGATCTCTCTTAAAAAACAAAAAACACAGTTTTAATTTTAACTACCAAAATGGCTTGCTTCACGAAATATATATATATATCATTTCAACCAATTTTTCCAGTCTCTTTATGATTATTGTTTGAAAGAATTACTCAGATATTACAAAAATATTAAAATATTACTAGTATATTATATATTTTTAAAAAATTACTCAGATATTTTGTGCCCTAATTAACACCATTGATTAATTTGAGATTTTTTTAATTAAAAAATAATTAACCAATAATTAGTTTAATCCACCTCATTAAGATAAAAAATTTAAATCCACGTCATTAACAACAATTACGGAAAGAAAAAAACTTCTCTCTCGGCGAAACCTCGTCTCTTCCAGCCATCATATCATCTCTTCCGGCCGCCGTCGTATCGTCTCTTCCGTCCGCTTCCGTCCACTTCTCTTATCTTTGTCGCATTTCGTCTCCTTTTTCACGAACTCGAATAGGGACTCTTCATTTTCTCGAGTGGAGACTTCGTTTCCATTCCATAAGTCAGCCGTAAATAATCCATAAGTCAGCCGTAAACAATCCACAATTACCAAAACCGGATCCATCATATATCGGAGAAGGATGAACGAAAATGAAGAAGAACGAGGAAGACGATGACGAATTGGATGTTCAAAATTTAAGTTCTGGATATCTCTATTGATGTGAAGAACAAGGTGAAGAACAATGACGACGAGAAAGACGATGACGACGACGAGGAAGACGAAGACGACGTTTCGTATTTCTCTGTTGATGTGAAGAACAACGACGGCGAGAAATACGATGACGACGACGAGGAAGAGGAAGACGACGTTTCGTATTTCTCTGTTGATGATGACATGGAAATATGCATCCGACGTCATTTTTTAATTGATGAAGTGGCAAGTAAGCCACCAAGCGATCACGTAAATCAACTGTCTTAAACCAGCCATCAAACAAAACTTTAAGTCAGTCGTAACATGAATACTATTACAGTAATTAAAAAACGAAAAAAACGGCTGCCAAATTCAGCCGTAACTCAACTGAAAATCTTTAGCTCAGCCGTATCGTTTGATAAGTCAGCCCTCAAAACATGTTATTGTAGTAATTAATCTTTCGCTACTAAATCAGCCGTAATTAGGCCGAGTTTTTCGTTAACCCAGCTCATTACGGCTGAGTTATGACACTTACACGAAAATCAGCCGTAACGAAGCAATAACTCAGCCAGCCGGAGAAAGTTAATTCAGCCGTGTCGAGACAATAACTCAGCCAAATTTTGACAAATCAACCATCGGGTTATAACTCAGCCGTAACTTATGGCTGGGTTATCTCGTAAGTCAGCCGTTTTCTCATAACTCAGACATATTTCGTTAACTCAGCCGTAACTTATGTCTGAGTTATCTCGTAAGTCAGCCGTTAGCTCATAACTCAGCCATTTTTCTTAAATCAGCCGCAACATACCGTAACTCAGCCGTGATTGCCGCTGTAGCGCTTTACGGCTGAGTTCATTAATACACGTCAGCGATTTCTGACGTGGCGGCGCGTTTTTTCTGATGTGGAATTAAAAAGTAATGGCATTCTTTGTAATTACGTTTTTTCCTATAACATGTAACAAGGGCACGCTGGGTATGGAAAATATAGGCGAAATATGATAGTAATAAAAAAAAGTTTTGTATGTAAGTGGTTATATCATCTAATTTGTATGATATTTGAGTAACTTTCCCTTATTGTTTCTCTGCTGATTAAGAATGGAAGAGAAATTTTACCTGATAGTGTGTTCTTGTTGATAGTCCCTACTCTTTGTCCAAAATAGACAAATTGAAGAAAAGGAAAAAGTTGGAACTCGCAGGAACATGAAAGCTATGAGCAGAGGAGATAAGTAGAATAAGACTTCTGACAACAAGTTCTACTGCGGCTGAGATCTAAACAGTCGATGATGTGTGAATCCTTTTGTTAGAAAGTGTTAAAGGCAATCTACTGTTGCCACTTCCTCATTGCGACGTTCCACTTTACATGTTGGTTCAAAAAAAATAAAGGTTTGTAAGTTGTAACTCAATTAAATTGGTCCAGCTTAGTGGGATTCATATGTCATAACAATGGTTAAAAAAATATTGTATCTTATAATCACTTCTTTAATAATTTTTCAACAGAAACAAGATAGCATGAGTATATATAGAAACAGAGATTGTTACTATCAGCACCAGCAACAATCACTTGGTGATAGGTATAGGATGCTAAAAGACATTTGCTATTGTGACACTCATAGCACTGAGCCAAGAAGGAACCTTACCTCATTCTTACCAAATCCAATATGTGCACCAAAGTAATATTCAAATTAAGGATTAATAATAGCTGGTTTGATGAAGCTCGGGAGGGACTTCCTCAATAGATAGGCAAAAGTATTCTTTCTCTGCATAAGTAAAAAAGAAATGCCCTTAAAAGAGAAGCAACACAGAAGACTAAATTCATTTTAGCTGCAACATGTAAGAACTCGCAAACACTTAGCAAGTTTTCGCCTTTTTCTGTTAAAGCACGACATGTTTGAGATAGCAGCAGCTCACAATCCAGTACAAGTCGATTGTTCCGTATTGTCTTTGGTACGCGTTTGGCCATTCGTCCAACTCTTTAATGTATGAGCTTGGCAAACTCTGGTTTCCTTTTAAATTCTCGCCTTTTTTCTTCGTTATACTGGAGGATATTATACGGAAGCATAGAAGATGGAGAGGATCCAAAGTAAGCAGCCATGAGATAGTTAGCGCTTGGTTAACACAACCGATGTGAAAGTTTTTATTACAAAGAGACTCTTAGGGGTTGTATTGAAACTGAAATTTGGGAAGATTTTGAATGATTTGAGTTTTAATAAGTTTTTTAGGAGAATAAAAAAATTTGTTATGATTTGTTATTAAAAGTCTATTAAATCCCACATAAAACTATGAGATTTGGATTTTTATATATTTTTAACTAACAAACTTCATCAAAACCATTTAAAATCACTCATAAGTCATAATCTTCTTAAATCTATTATTTAAAATATTCCAATAACAGTAGATTTGAAAGTATATTTTCAAATCATTAGTTCATGAGATTTTAAAAGAAATTTTAAATTCATGAATAACATAAGATTTGTCTTTTTTAATACAATTTACTTAAAATTTCAGTTTCAATGCCCTCTTTATTGTTTTTAATAACAAATCATAATGATCTGATGAAGTAAAAAAAAAAAAAATCATAACTGACTTTACTAAATTAACCAAAATTAATCAAAAATAGATTATAAATTAACCCAAATTAATCAAAAAATAAATTATAAAAATTCAAATATTTTGTTGATCATGGGCTTTGGACCTGAGCACTTGCGCAAACTAGGCTATTGGAATACCAAATCACTTTTTTTTTTTTGAGAAACTCCTCTGCCCAACGAAGGTAGATCCGATGATGCCTCTTGATATAGAGGTGGAGATAATGACTAGGTTGCCGGCAAAATCTGTTACCAGGTTCCGATGCGTGTCAAAGATGTGGTCTTCCATCATCCGAAGCCAGAGATTCGTGGATTCTAACTACGCTATCTCCGCTGCGAAGCGATCGCGGTTTGTAATCGCTTTCAGTGCCGGTCCTTGGAAAAAACCGTTGTTTGTTCATCTTCTCGGCTTCCTACGAGGAAGAGATATCTTCTTCTTTGGCAACCAATCTCGAGATGGTAATACCTTCATTAGGCTTGTCTCCAGGCTCCCACTGTGCTTCTCTACATGGCTTAATCGGTGGTACTAATCCCTTCACTCTCTGTAACCCTAGCGCAAAAAAGTCACTACCTTCCCCCATATCAAACCACGCACGTTGTTCGGATACGATCCCGTTGGTGCTCAATTTAAAGCAATGACCCTGGTCACTTGTCCTTACGAGAATCATGCTTTTCTAGTGCACGAGTTTCTTACACTTGGAGGAGGAGAATCTGAATCTTCAGGGAGACGCAAAAGGCTTGCCACCCGGCCTTATGACACTGCAACTGAAGCAATATCCATCAACGGTTTCGTGTATCATGGTGCTTGGACCCCAACCCGATCTACGAATCCTGTGATTGTGTGTTTTGATGTTAGATGTGAGAGGATAAGTTTCATCAAAGCCCCTAGGGCTGCTGTTTGCTGGGAATCAATATTGATAGAATACAAAGGGAAGCTAGCTTCCATTGCAAGACAACCTTTTGCTTCTTTTCATGCTTTTGATTTATGGATACTAGAGGACGCCAAGAAACCTGAATGGTCAAAGCAAACCTTTGAGCTTCCCTTCTCTCTGGGGATGTGTGCGGATATGACTTCCCCTGGCACCAACAAGGCTGGTGAAATCATTTTTGCCCCCAAAAAACTCACATATTGTCCAACCCTTCTACATTTTCTACTACAATGTAGAAAGAAAAGACCTGAGAAGAGTTAGGCTCTTAGGAATTGCTGACGATCAAGAGTTTAGGCGCGTTAATGGAATGATTGGAATCATGGAACAATGTCGCGTCTATATCTCACCTCAACACGTTGAAATTATTGCTTCTTTATGATGTGCTTTACCAAGGATCTTTAGTGTATAAGCTTGGCTGGTTTCCTTTTTTTTTTTTAATCAATAATATTTCAACATTGAAGCAACCTAGTTTGTTTTCTTACTTACTGATGATTTGCATTTGCTGACATGTTTATTTTTTTTCTCTAAGTGTTGCTCATATGTTAAGTGTTTTTTTCAATTTCATATTCGTTCCCATGCCTCCCTGGCTGAGTCAATGTTGTTGTTTCCTTAGGACAATGCATAACCAATCATAACAAGAAGAGACTCTTGTTCTTTCTCTGCATAAGTAAAAAAGAAATGCCCTGAGAAGAGAAACAACACAGAAGACTAAATTCATTTAAACTGCAACATGTAAGAACTCACAAACACTTAAGCTTGACAGAGGAGATCACTAGAAACAAGATTCTTGACAACAAATTTTACTGCAGGCTGCAGCTGAGAACTAATAGTTACAGTCTATGCTAAACCAAATAAAACCAGAAATTCTAAAGCTTGGAAACAAAATATCAGCAAACATACTAGCAAAGCGAAGGTGACTGTTTGTTTATGGCTTTATGCATGCCTATTAAAAAGTATTCCCTAACACAGACCATAAAAGACACGCCTGCACGGGAAAGGTATATATATATATTCTCAACAACTTCAATAATAAACTAAGAAACACTTAACACAGATGATAATATAACTTACCGGGTCTCACCCATGAATTGCTAAATATTGTTAAAGATTTACAATGAACTAATGAAGCATGACGGCACTCAAAATCAATAATCACAACACAAAGAAGAACCAACAGATGTAACTTGTTCTTTTAACAATGACTTGCTGGAGAAACTAACTAACAATCGGAGAAATCAACAATTGTACTTTTGTTTGATTGGGAACCAAAACACATCAAAACAATGCAAAACACAAAGAGAGAATAAATTCCTTTTTCTTTATGGAAAAATATATTACCTGGTTGTCTTTTACTAGAGAGTCTTAGACAATATTCAAAAGAGGAATGTGTTGGATTTTGTAGTAATCTTCTCCTTCTCTGGACAATTTCTTCCAAAACTCAAATGTATGTGTGTTCATATCCAGTTCTTCCAAGGAAGTGATAAACCTCAGCCCATCAGGAAGCTCTGTTAGCCTTCGACAATTACGAATAGTCAGAGTATGAAGAAGGGGCATAGAGCCTTCTTCCACTATCCACTCTTCCCACTCATCTAGTCCTACCAGATTTAGCTTCTGCAACTGAGGAAACCCACCGGCCGAGCAAACCATATTCCTCCCGCAGAAAGATTTATTCAATAAGCTGACCTCATATAAAGGAAGAAGCTTCTCAAGAATCGGCATCGGATCCTCCTCTAAACAACAGCCACTTAGAGTTATGCTTGTGATGTGAGAAGGGAAGCGTTGCGTATCAGGTAACCTTGGCATATATATACTCATCTTGAGTTGTTTGAGATTCATGCAATCCAAAAACAATCCATCTTCGTCATTCGTGGGAGCATACAGCTTGTAATTATCATATATAGTCAGATTTTCCAAGTGTTCCAATTCACTTAGCGATGAAGATAGAGTCTCCATTGTACACCCCTTGCCGTTGAATGAGATAGAGAGTGCTTTGAGCCGTTTCATACCTTGTAGATCCCTCACACTCCCATGTTCTGTTGAGAAATTCTCCAATGTCTCCAGGTTGACTAGATTACCCAGTTTCATCTTTACCTTATCATGTATTCTCAAAGGAAGAAAGAGGTTTCTCAATTCTCGCATCTTTTTCAAGAAATTGGGCATGTAGATTGAACATCTCTCAGCTACACACAAGTTTAAATAGAGCAGCAGCTTCAGTTTCCGCATAGAAGAAGGTAGATGAGTTACATGTGCCATATATAAACTCAAGTACTTCAAGTGAATGAGATCCCCGATGCTAGAAGGTAACTTTCCTCCTTCAAAATGGGCTCTAGAGAGATCTAAAACCCTCATCAACTTTAGCCCTGTGAAGCATAAACCTAGTGCCATCCAATCTGTTCTCCTGTCCTTCAAGATAACCAATAGAGATCTAAGTTTTGGATTATTCATCTTCTCCACATTAAATGTTGTTGTATCAAGCCGATGTAAGGCGAGTCTACGAGATTTACTAGGAGATTTAGAGTTTGCAGTTGAGGTGCCGTTAACAATTTGTAAGAAATTCTCTTCTTTGGCTTTAAGAAGGCAAACTTCTCTCATCATGTCATGCAGGTGACATTTTTCAAATCTCAAAGTCCTACCATCTCTTTCGGACATAACCATATTTCTTTTAACCAACTCTTCTATGTAGCCATCCGCAACATCTCGAATGCTTGCTCTTTCATAATACTCTGGTTTTGGTATTCTTTCTGCAGCCAAGTAGTAGGACAAATTTTCCACATCTATTGGATAATTTTCTGGAAAGTGGACGAGGTAGAGAAAGCAATGCTTCAAACGACTAGGCAACTCTTCAAAGCTCAAAGATAATACATGATAAACCAAACTGTTGCTGTCGCCGTTTAAATTAGTCCCTCCAACGATGTGAGATCCAATATTCTCATATATCCTTTTCCATTGATGCAATGTGTATTGCGCAGCTAACAAACCTCCTAACAATTTTACGGCCAACGGTAGTCCTCCACAATGTTTGATCATCTGCTTACCCAACTCTTCCATTTCATCAACCTTAAATTCTGCACAACATTATCAAACATATAATCATTATGTCAAGATAAGGTTCAAAAGGATCAAATGTCTTGGAAATCTTTATAGTCAATTTATTTAAGGCTAAAAACATCATTGTTTAAAATCGCCGAAGAAAAACTTACAGGTCATGTATTTCCTAGGAAATGCTATCCTTCCAAAAATTGTCCAACATTCATCGATAGTTAGACACTCTGGTTTAAAAATGAAACATTTTGGATCTGCTCGTAATGCCACGCCCTCGTTGCGAGAAGTAAGTAGTACCTTCCAACCTACAAAAAAATATCCCTGTTTTTACATAACTCCTTAGCAAAAAAAGGACATATTGATTTATGACTTTTCTGTTTTTTTTTTTTCACCCAAACAAAAATCTATGAACTTTAACAAGAGAATTATCTAATGAATGTACCATAAGATGTCACCTTTCTCTCGTGGAAACATTGGTTTTATTATGTCCCAATCTACTTCTCTCCATATATCATCAAGGACAATCAAATTCTTTTGTGTTCCCAATAGTCGAACGAGTTCTTCTTGGAGTTCGTCTTCTGTCATCTCTAACACCTTATATTCTGGCCTGAGTTTCCGCAAAGTCGTCTGCCACACATACTCCCTTGTAAACTGCTGTGAAACACATACCCACGCGAGTCCTTCAAAATGATTTTGTACAATCTCATGATTAAAAACCTCTCTTGCGAGGGTTGTTTTGCCAATACCGCCCATCCCGGTTATAGAAACCACTTGACTGCTATCTTCCTCCGCCAAATAGCCAACCAATTGCTCAACATTCTTCTCCAACCCCACAAGATGGTCTTCATTGTCGCTAGAGAACGTTTGTCGCATTTCCCTTTGTCTCTCTTGTAGAGACTGTGTATACCTTTCATTGACAATGACCTGTTGTACGCCAAGACTCTGCATATCACGGATCACATTAGAGATCCTATATCTTATGGCTTTCATATCGAAAGCAAGCCCCATGCGATTCACAACAACCCAAGGAAATCTTCTCACGCTGTTCATGGTGCTACTTGTTTTTCCCGGTTCTTCCTTCAGAAGAAAGATTTCGATTATATCTTCTGCGTCATAAACAATTTCTTTGATCTCTTTCACAGTGTTTCTCACCATTGCACTTGTATGTTTCTTGGCATCTGCATCTTCCAAAAAGCACCTTAACATATTCAGATCACTCTTTAATTCATTGAATTGCCCATCAACTCCCTGAAGTCGCTCAGATTCTCGGACAAGGAGGTCCCAAAGCGTCTCAACTCCAAACGACAAAAGTGTCTCAGCCATAAGTCTCCTGCTTAAACATGAAAGTCACAGTCAATAATCACCAGAGGAGGGTCCGTAAGTTCATAATTCGCATAATAATTTTTGAAAATTCACAGACTAGCTATCCCATAAACTAATTTCTGTGATAAAACCCAGAGATCTTGTACAGAGACATGAAAAATATTGAGATAAGAAAAAGGATGCAAAATACAAAAGATCGAACCTCCTGCAGATCGCTTGTCTTCCAACTGAACTGTACAAAAAAACTGGCGATGTGTTTTTCTAGAGTTTGGTTAAAACTCTAAAGATCCATCCGAAGATGATGCGTGAATCCAAGTCAACACAGTCCAACAAACCAGCTGTAGTGAAAAGATGTGTAAATCCAAACTCATACAATAAAAAAAAAAGCATATCTATTATAGCGAGTTACTACTTGCCACATGTCATTTTACATTTTGGTACAAAAGATAAGGAGAAAATAAGATTTTATATTTCGAATAAATTGGTCCAGCTTGGGTGGGAATCTTTACAGTGGTTTAGATCTTCGGTCTAATGAATTAAAAGATAGAAAAGATGGCCACTTCCTTAATAGTTTTTCCACAGAGACAAGATAACATGAGTCATGAGTATATAGAATCAGAGATTGTTACTATCAGAAATAATCAGCTGGTGATTGGATGCTAAAACAATATGCAGAACTCACAAAGGCAAGCTATGGACAGAGGAGTTAAGTAGAAACACGACTCTTGACACCAATCTATACTGCAACTGAGAACTAATCAAGAAAAAACGATAATTACAGTTACAGAACGAGGTAATCCAATATAAACTAGAAATTGTAGAACCTAAAAACAAAAGATCAGGAATCAAACTAATTAACGAAGCAGAAAAAGACTGTTTGTTTATTATGCACGAAGCAGAAAAAGACTGTTTGTTTATTATGCACAGCCATTAGACATTTTTCTCTATCTACTACTCTCAGAGTGTATAAACTAGTGTATGGTTTATTGTGGAATGAAGAGAAACACAAATGTTGTTAGTTCCCATTTAATTAACCGTTCTATATTGTGACTGACCACTGCTACTTGTAAACTCTATAACAAAAGTGAACAAAATCTTAAAATGCATGAGATTATCCTGAGCGTATACAACAAACGACAAGAAGAATTAATAAGAAAATAAGAAAAGCTTAAGGGCATGTTCGTTTTTGCATCCAGATGCATCTGGATGCAAATGCTCAAATGTTGTTTGTTTGAACACTTTAGAACCAGTATCCGAATGCTGCATCTGGATGCAAAATCCAAAAAATTCAAAAAATTTGGATATTTGAGATGTTAGAAAAAGTAAAGTTTGGATGCAAATTTTGCATCTCAAAAACCAAAAGACTAAACCAAAATTACGTTTTTCCGACAAAACCGCAAAATCATGTTTTTCCGCCAAAACTATAAAATCACGTTTTTCTGACAAAACCGCAAAATCACGTTTTTCCGCCAAAACCGTAAAATTGCGTTTTCCCGACAATACCGCATAAACACGTTTTTCCGCCAAAACCGCAAAATAATGTTTTTCCGTCAAAACCGTAAACCCGCATTTTTCCGACTAAACCACAAAATCACGTTTTCCCACCAAAACCGAAAAACACGTTTTCCCGACAAAATCGAAAAATCACATTTTCCCGCCAAAGTGATGGAGGTGGAAAATTTATGAGCACTAGATTCAGGAATCATCTACAAAGTCACGGTATTGGTCATTTGATCTTGTGTCCATTTACGCCTCAACAAAATGGTCTTGCTTAGCGAAAGCATCGATACTTAACAGAGCTTGGGTTGTCCATGTTATTTCAGAGCCAAACTCCCCTGAAGTATTGGGTTGAAGCTTTTTACTCTGCCAATTTCAAAAGTAACATGATCCCATCTACTGCTCTGTGTCAGCAAAGCCCTTATGAGGTGTTATTCAAAAAGAGGCCGGACTACTCTTTCCTTCGAGTCTTTGGTCCTGCGTGCTATCCATGTCTCCGTCCTTATGCTCAACATAAGTTTGAACCTCGTTCACTTCAATGCGTGTTCTTAGGGTACCATGCTCAATACAAAGGCTACCGTTGTCTCTATCCCCCAACCAGTCGAGTATATATATGTCGCCATGTGATATTTGATGAATTGTGTTTCCCGTTCAGCAACAAATATAGACATCATGTCTAACAACACAAGACAGGCCTACTCAAGGCATGGCAGGATGGTACAAATCCGTCTTTGCCTCCCCACTATCTCCCATCACTCCCTCATGACATTGCAAAATATCCACAAAGAAGATAACTACTCTCCAGAACCTGCAGTTTTTGAGCCTACATTTGCAGCTTCGGTGATCGAGCCACCTGCAACACAAGAAGCTTCTCTACCTGCATCAAGTGAAGCTTCATCATCCTTACAAACTGACTCTGCTCCTCAAACGACAGAAGAAGCAACAACAGAACCTGCTCACCCAATGACAACAAGGTCTCGATTAGGGATAAGAAAGCCAAATCCCCGGTATGCTCTTGTTGCTACCAAGACTATCCCCTCACTACCGAAGACAATAGCAGAAGCTATGGCGCATCCTGGTTGATGACAAGCAATGATTGAAAAGCTTGATTCAATTTATCAAAATCAGACTTGGACTTTGACACCTGCAACAGCTGATTAGAATATTCTTGGATGTCGTTGGGTTTTTACTATTAAACTCAACGCTGATGGGACTCTCAACAAGCTCAAGGCCAGACTTGTAGCTAAGCGTTTTGATCAAGAAGAGGGAGTGGACTTTATTGAAACCTACAGTCCGGTGGTTCGAACTTCGACAATTAGAATCGTTTTAGCGGTTGCAACCTCAAAAAGTTGGAGCATCACACAGTTGGATGTGAAAAATGCATTTCTCCATGGTGATCTCCAAGAGAAAGTTTACATGGTTCAGCCACCAGGTTTTGAAAATCTTGCTCTCCCAAACCATATATGCTCTCTCAACAAAGCTCTCTACGGATTAAAACAAGCTCCAAGGGCATGGTTTGATAAATTCAGCAATTTTCTCCTCGAATATGGTTTTGTTTGTAGCAAGGCAGATCTCTCTCTCGTCATATATCATCATGATGGGGATACCCTTGTTCTCTTTCTATATGTGGATGACATATTTCTCACTGGATCTAATCCTTCACTTTTTCAGTCACTGATCTCAGAACTCAATACCCGATTCTCAATGAAAGATTTGGGAAATTTACACTACTTCTTGGGTATCCAAGCACATGCATCTTCTCAAGGATTGTTTCTCTGTCAAAACAAATACATTGAAGAAATCCTGCAACACGCCAATATGTCAGATTGCAATCATGTTCACACTCCTCTTCCACTACGTCTCGATCAAGTGTTTCAGGATAAACGTTTGTTCTCTGAACCACGGTATTTTCGCAGCCTTGCCGGTAAACTTCAGTACCTTACCATAACTCGTCCTGACATACAGTTTGCAGTGAACTTCATTTGCCAAAGGATGCACTCTCCCACAGAATCCGACTTCAACTTGCTGAAACGAGTTCTCCAGTATCTCCGTGGTACCTCTACTATGGGTTTACAACTTCATCGAAACAGTAATTCCTCTTTGATTGCTTACAGCGACAGTGACTGGGCTGGATGTCATGACACACGCCGGTCAACAGGAGGTTTTTGTGCTATGTTGGGATCCAACATTCTCTCTTGGTCTGCAAAACGGCAGCCAACGGTTTCTCGATCTCCAACTGAGACCGAATACAGAGCTCTTGCAACCACTGCTTCGGAGCTAACGTGGATATCCTTTGTTCTCCGTGATCTCGGAATCTCACAATCAAACCTGGCTATTCTCAGGTGTGACAATCTCTCGGCGGTACATCTCTCGGCCAATCCAGTGTTCCACAGCCGATCGAAGCATATTGAAGTTGATTATCATTATGTGCGTGAAAGAGTAGCTCTCGGTGTTTTAGAAATACAACACATCCCAGCTGCATCGCAACTAGCTGACATCTTCACCAAACCTCTCTCTCGACATGCCTTTCAACAACTTCGTTCCAAACTGAATGTTGTGAAGTCTCCCACCATCAGTTTGAGGGGGATGAGCGTATACAACAAACGACAAGAAGAATTAATAAGAAAATAAGAAAAGCTTAAATCGTGCATCAAGTGGAAAATGCAGAGTGCAATGGTTTTTGTGCTCTCGTGATATGACCCATACTCTTGAGCTATGTCTCTCTTTTTCCCTAGAAAGTTCATAGGCATGCTTGACACTTGTAACCTGATCTTGAACAGGCCTGGAATGATCCAAAGTGATTGTATAAATATGTTCTCTTGTAATTGACACAGCGTGAAAATAAAGTGTGAAAAGTTTCAGTCCAAAACAGTTTCTTCTTTTTCTATTCACATATCCAAGGATCAATCACGGTTTATATAAACAAACTGGCAAGTTCAATAAGAAAAATAAATGTTCTTGACAAGAACTAACTTTTGTTACCAGATTCTAAATGAGAGTCAATCTGGTCATCACCATTTACAATTTAGGTTCCAAATTAGTTGGATTGAAGATGAAATTGGGTAGGAGGGAGTGCTCAACTTCGAAGGTGACACTCCAGGGCTTGACCCAATTTCTCCTTCAATCCAATTTATTTCGATTCTAGATGATCTTAGGGTTCTAATTTGTATGTAGCATGTAGGGTTCGTTTTGCATTTCGGTAGTTAATGTGAAAATATTTGACGATTGTGTAAATCCTGCGATTAGTTGTGCATAAACCACAGAACAAAATAGTTATTATTGGAGAGTCTAGCTTAGACAATATAATATTCAAAAGAGGAATGTGTTGGACTATATAGTAATCTTCTCCTCTGGAAATTTCTCCTTCAATCTGCGGTGATACTCATCCGGAAGCTCCTTAGACAACTCTGAATCTGCAAACCATGAAGAAATGGCATGGAGCCTGTACAGCTCAGCAAACCCACCTCTAAACTATTCTCCCACAGAAAGATCATTATTTTCCCCCAATAGAAAAATGTCATAATAAAAACGTGTAAATTATTTTTTTTATAATCCATCCATTTTGAAAACAAACAGACAATATATATTCTCATTTCTCTCGATGATTTTGTTTGCTTGAAATGATAAATGGACTAGAGGAAACAAATTATTTTACCTGGTGCATAGTCTATAATTGTGGAGAGCCACAAACGTAACAGAAGGGATGTGTATGACTTTGTAATAATCTTCTCCTCCTTCCGACAATCTCCCCTTCCATTCCTCTCCTATTCCCATAGCATGACAAGTCAGATCCTTTAAGGAAGTGATGAATTGCAGACCATCAGGAAGCTCCTTTAACTTCTTACAATAACTAATCTCGAGAGTATGAAGAAGGCGCATGGAGCCTTCTTCTACTATCCACTCTTCCAAATCATTTAGTTCCTTTATTACTAGCTTCTGCAATTGAGGAAATCCACTTCCGGAACAAACCATTCTCCTCCCACAAAAAGACATAGAAGATAAAAAAAACCTCTTTCAACTGAAGCAACTTTTCTAGAATCAGCATTGGATCCTCCTCCAAATAACAATCATGTAGATGTATGGTTGTAAGGTGAGAAGGTAAGTGTTGTTCATCAGGTAACCTTGGCATGTATATACTCAACTCTGGTTTTCTGGGACGAATGCAATCCAAAAATAATCCTTCTTTCTCCTTAGTGGGAGCATAATGAGCATACACCTTGTAGCCATGTATACACTTTATGCGAACTGGGTATTACTGGACAACTTGATATTACTAAGATAGTGAGTATTACTAAGAGAACCTGGTATTACTGAGCATTGCTAAGAAAACTGGTATTACTGATAGAACCAGTATTACGAGAACAACTGGTATAACTAGGTTGTATTACTGAGAGAACTAATATGATTGAGACATATACTAATGTAATTGTATTTGTTATTATTGGGGAAATCGGCTTTTTCATACATAAACACTTGCATTAAGTTCAGTTTATACACGAACTCTGAAGTTGGTTCAACTCATACATCAATTCTATTTTTTTATCATTTTATACACAAACTTCAAAGATTCCGTCAATTCATACATTTATCGTTGACCGATGATGACGTGGATGACACATCATCATTTATGTTGACACGTCATATTTTACTAAAAAAATGTTTTTTTATTTTATTTTAATTATTTGACATAATAATTATTCAATAATTATAAAAAAATAAAAATAAAATTTTGATATTACAAAAATATTCAAAAATCATAAAATATTAAGTATACTTTATTTAAAATATAATTATACTCTCATATCATAAATAATACAACCGTTTTAAAATAAAAAAATTTGCGCAATTTAATTTAACGTAAATTAGTATGTAAGTGATTTTTTAATCCACCACTTATTTTGATACAGTCATATAATATCATATTTTGTAGATTAGACAATTTAATCTCCAAAAAAATTAATCATGTGTGTGCGCGACAAAATCTAGTTTTAATTTTAAAACCAATCTTTCAATTAAGAGTGTTAAATTTGAATATTGGTTTGATTGAAAGTAAATATTAGTTTGAACCAAATCAAGTTTTAATTTTAATTTTGTCGCGCACGGACATGATTAAAAAAAATGACATACACACTTAGCTATGTTAAATTAAATTGCGTAAAGATTTTTATGTTAAAACGGTGTCCTTTTGATGGAGCATTTTGTTGAGCCTCTCAAATATTATGTTGAGGCTCTCATATATTTGAAAAATTCTTGAGAACATAAATATGAACATTGATGGCACGTTAAGGGTTTGGTAGCATTGAATTTTAACGAGATCAATCTTGTTTTTTTTTTTGTAGGTTTGGTTTTTTAACATTGAACATAATTTTATTTTTTTGTAGGTTTAACAGAATTAAAAAAACCGTTTTAAACCAAACCTACGAAAAAACCAAACCTACAAAAAAATAAGATTTATCTCGTTAAATATTTTTAAATAAAGTATACATAATATTTTATGATTTTTGAATATTTTTGTAATATTAAAATTTTATTTTTAAATTTTTATAGTTATTGTATAATTATTATGTGAACAAAAAAATATCAGAAAAAAAAAATATTTTTTAAAAAATATGACGTGGCGACATAAATGATACATAAATGATGATGTGTCATCCACGTCATCGTCGGTCAACGATAAATGTATGAATTGATGGAATCTTTAAAGTTTGTGTATAAAATGATAAAAAAAAAAATAGAATTGATGTATGAGTTGAACCAACTTCAGAGTTCATGTATAAACTGAACTTAACGCAAATGTTCATGTATGAAAAAGCCGATTTCCCGTTATTATTGTTGAGGGCACAATGAATAGAGGCCATTGCACTGTTAGATGTTTCGATTATGGGGGATGCTATTCAAAGGACGGTGATGACATAAGATGGGTCTCAAGAGAAGATGAAATTCACACTTTAGTGATGATGACGTCTGTTGAGGAGGTCACTTATTCTGGGTTAATCACGAGAAGATACAGGGAGATAAAGATAGATGAAGCTAATACGCAGCTGAAAGTCAGTTACTTTCCATTGGTAGTGGGTTCTAATAAACCATCATATATCTGGAATGATGAGAATGTTTATGGCTACCTAATGCAAGTGAATAACGCTACATGTAGAAGTGTTTTGCAGGTGGAGATCGTGGAAGATGTCGATCAAAATCAGGGTTTTGTGCAACCTTCAAGAGAGGATCATGAGATTGAAAACAGTGCGAGTAATGATGAGGTGTTTCCAAATGGTATGGATGTTAATGTTGGTATGATTACTCTTCACGCAGGTGAACCATCAGAAGCCCGTGAAGCAGAACAGATAAATGTGTCAAGGGAAGAACTTGATGATACCGAGGATGCACATGGTATAGAAGAAGTAGCAGTAAATAATGGCTGGGAAGATGGTATTGAAATTATTCTAGGTCAAGAATTCAGAAGCAAGCAGACAGTGCAAGATTTAGTTCATAAAGCTTCACACCAGTATTGTTTTGAGGTTGATACAATCAAGTCTGACAGAAACCGATATGTGGTAAAATGTTGTGAAACAAAAGATGGTTGCAAGTGGTCTTTACGAGCTGCAAAGGTGATGGAATCAGATTGTTTCTCAGTAAGAACTTACAACAAGATGCATACATGCTCTCGAGCTTCTTCAGTTACAGTCAGAAACAAAAGGAAAGGGACACCGGGATTGGTTGCATCTGTTTTGCATGAAGATTATCCGGGTAAATTTGACACTCCAACTCCAAAACATCTGATCGGTATGGTTCAAGGAAGACTTGGGGTTAAAGTATCATACTCGACTGCTTTAAGAGGGAAAAAACAAGCTGCAAATGATGTGAGGGGAAGTCCAGCGGAGAGTTACCAGCTGGTGTATTCTTATATGTACATGCTAGAGGCGATGAATCCTGGTACACGAACTTATGTGGAATTGGATGAAAACAAAAAGTTCAAGTATCTATTCTTTGCGTTAGGAGCTAGCATTGAGGGATTCCAAGGCATGAGAAAAGTCATTGTTGTGGATGGAACCCACCTTAAAACCGGATATGGTGGTGTTTTAATAGTTGCTACAGCTCAAGATCCTAATCATCACCATTATCCAATTGTGTTTGGTGTAGTTGATGGTGAGAAAGATGCTAGCTGGATGTGGTTTCTGAATAGGTTGAAATCAATGGTACCAGATGTTCCTCGATTGGTTTTTCTTTCTGATAGAAACCCAAGCTTCATCAAGTTGGTGCAGGCGGTGTTCCTGTTATCTGAGCATGGGTACTGTATACAACATTTGTCTCAGAATGTGAAAGCAAATGTCTATTACGTCAACAAAGATACATGCGTGAAGAAGTTCAAAGAATGCGCTCATGCGTATACAGAGAGTGAGTTCTTGACACTTTATGCTGCTTTTAGAACCAAGTATCATGCTGCGGCTGAGTACCTTGATGGTAGTGTTTGTGTGGAGAAATGGGCAAGATGTTATTTTCCAGGAGAAAAGTACAATATAGACACCTCCAATATTGTAGTCTATTAGTGGTGTTCTTAGGAAAGCAAGAAAGTACGCTATATTACCAATAATTGACGTGATTGTTGAAAAAGTGGCTGAATGGTTTAATAAGCATAGGAACACTTCTGGAGAAGCACCATCCGCCCAGAAGCTTGTGCCTTACGTGGAGAAAGAAATTCATAAAATTTCACCGGAAGCAAACAAATTAACGGTGTATGAGTTGAACGCCTTCTTCCTTGAATACAATATCATTGGAAAAGATGGTAAGTCCTATTTGGTGGATATGAAAAGGAAAACTTGTAGTTGCAAGTGCTTTGATATAGACAGATACCCTTGCGTCCATGCAATAGCTGCTGCCATCTTTTTAAGTGGAGGCAAAGACCTCCATCTACAAGAGTTTTGCTCGAAATATTATTGGATGGAGGTATGGAATTTAGCGTATTGCAGGACGATTTATCCAGTACCCCACAAGTCTGATTGGATTGTTCCTAACCATATACAACAGCTGGTTGTCATACCACCAGATTATGTCGCAAAGGAAGGAAGACCTCAAGAAAACAAGTTTCCATCAGTTGGAGAACATCGAAGAAGAGGGAGAGGAAGAGGCAGATCGAGGATGTGGTCATATTTTAATAGTGATAATAGTGATGCTGCTGAAACTGTGTAACTCGTTTCTGTTTATTTTGTGTAACTCATTTCTGTTTATTTTGTGTCTTGGGAATACTAGGCAAAACTGGTGTAACTGATTGTATTTCAAGAGTCGGTTTTTTATTTGATTTTTAAAAATTATTAGAAAATCGAACATTAAATGTGAAACAAACAAATATTCGTTATATAAATAACTAATAAGTGAATAAAAATGTGTATTAACTGGTTAAACTAAATTGATAACATAATAGTTTGTTATAAGGACATTTACACAACAAACATTATATACTTCTTTGAACACTTTCTCAATACTAACCACCATATGAAGGCAAACACACATAAGATGTGTTTCAAAACATATGAATGTACACGAACCTCCGATTTATCAATTTAATGACTACAATTAGCTGTAAAACTAGAAATATAAATTTTTTTATAGAGTAAAATTAAATAAAGTTGAAAACACCGAAAAGTACAACTATTTGCAAATCGGTAAAACTAATAAACTGCATAACTAAGTGCAATTTTGACGGCGTCCACGTAAGCAAAAAACGGCGCACATGTCCATTTGGCGGCGCATGTGTCAATTAGGCGGGGTTTTTTGGGACGGTTTACCCCCGGTTTTCCCCCTCATTCGGACAAATCTCTCACTTTTCCCTTTGACCCCAATTTTCCTTCTCTCTCTCTCTCTTCTTCTTCCTCTCAAGGTCCCTTTCTTCCTCCTTCTCCATTGCAGAGATTTCTGGGTTTGAAGCTCTAAGGTACCTCTTTTTTATTCTTCTAGAAGCACCTTACTCGTGATTTTGTTTCGTCTAGGGTTCGCGTAATTCGGGATTCCTCAAGCGTTCGGGTAATTTCGGGATTCATCTAGGGTTTGGGTAATTTCGGGATCGTAGACCATACCGAATGGGCACGCCATTCACAATGAACCATGCTTCCTTTTTCTTCTTCGTAACCGCCGTTCGAAGAAGCAGCAACCACATCCCCATTACCTTGTGGTTTTTGTCTTTGTGCATGTGGAAAAAATGCTTGAATTGAGGGCGATGCAAAAACCAACTCCTTTCATCTTCTTTAAGTGGATACTTTAACCCACTTAGAAGCAACTCAACTGCTGGCGTGATATAACACCTTATCGAGAGCTTGATTTTTTTCACGTAATCTCTTGACTGGAAGTACATCTCCATAGGAAGCATTGGTTGGGTTCCCTGCAACAAATAGTTGTACCAAGTGTTACTTTATTTTTCCAGAAATTTATCACATACAAAAGTAACCTAGTTTTTTACCAGTTTTACTAAAAACCCAGAACATTACGAATTCAGCAATTCAGCCTAAATTTGAAACAAACATCACAAATTCTTTCACGAAAACGATAATCTACCCAAAAATGATGTACTTTAACCAAACCTGAAACCCAAATCCGCTTCAACCATCACAAATTCATTCAAAATCAACCTCAAAACTAAGTTACAACGGTTCTACATACCTCGGATTCCTCGTCGGTGACGGTTCGACTACTTCCGTCGTCTCCGTCATTGCCTTCTTCTCTGTCACTCTCGGAAAGGTTCGGATCTTCATATATAATCCGAGAGATTGTCTCAGATCTATGTACCTCTGTTGGAACGTCCTCACCCAAACCATAATTTGGCCTCTTCGTTCGCGCCATATGTTTACATGAACAAGGATACAATGGATGGATCAATGGATGGATACAATGGATCCCACAACTCCGCCGATTACAGTTGAATCTACATCGACATGATTATGGAGACTTACCCGGCCTCGAAATCGATTGTTGTATTTGATGAGTTTGCCTTAGTTTTTCTAGCTACTCGAAGTGGTCCCGTCGAAGTAGGATCAAAAGTGGTCTTGTCCGCTTTTTTTCTTTCAAATTTTGCCCTAAAATTACCTTAGATCGATAGAAAAGGGAGGAGGTGGTTTTTGTCGGTTTTTTACACGAAGATCCGACTAAGAATCTGTGTTATATGGGTTTGGGTGGGTTTTAGGTGGTTGGGTCAGTAGTTATGTTAAGTTAGTAAGGGCAAAATCGTTATCCACCATTTTTTCTTATTAAACAAAATGTTAAATTAAATGGCAAACATAACGGGGGTATATTGGATCATTCTATAGCCGAGAGGGGTATCTCAGCCATTGATCCCATAAAAAGACCCTTTTAAATTTGGTTTTAAATTAAGGGAAGGTAATGTGGAAGCCCCTTTAGTCCAGTGGTTGACTAAACGGTTCATTAATGCTTCTACACGAGGAGGTCTGAGTTTCGATTTCCAGAAAATGCGATTTCTGCAGGTTATTGGAAGAGGCAAATCAGATAAAGAAAATTTCCAGAACGGTGCAAGGAAAGCTATTCGTGGTAGGCCTGCATATGTGTGGATCTTTGTGGAATAAATAAATTATCCGTTTAAAAATTATCCTTGTAATTGCCTCATAATATTTCAAACGAAAAAAAAAAAATTAAGGGAAAGTAAAGGTTTATATTTCAATTTAATTGGTCTTTGCACTGGTTTAAATCTTGATAGGAATCCTTGCACTGGTTTAAATCTTCTTTGATAGTTTTTTTTTCACAGAAACAAGATAACATGAGTTTATGGAAACATAGCCAAAGATTGTTACTATCAGCATCAGCAACAATCACTTTGGTGATAGGATACTAAAGCAATGCGATATTGACAACACTAAGCCAAGAAAGAACTTTACCTCATTCTGTTTGTTAAAAACAATCTCTTTGAAGGAACAAAACAAAATAAAGATAGATTACAAACTGACTCACCTCTCTAAGGTAACAACACTCACATAAATAAACAATTCAAATAAGACCGTTCAATAAAATTAACAATAAACAAAACAAAACAGTGCACCATCCATTTGGGTCAACTGAATACAAAATGTTTTGTGTCTTTTATGTGTTTAACGACACAGCTAACCTCACTAACTCTTTTATTCACAAAAAAAAATAAGTTTAATCCTTGTCCCTCTTCCAACTTTGACTATAAAATTATACAAGTGGAACATTTAGTATATTTATTGTTGTGAATCTACCGCTTTCATACTCCATCTGCATTGTCCCACTGCTTTCATACTCTTATCTGCAAAATGCAAATAGAAGCAAAACCATCTAGCTTAAGAAGGTCGATCCAAATCATTTCTGCTTATAAATCATATAGACTTTTCTGTTCAAAAGTTTGCTACTGCCACTATACATGGCATCTAAAACGGTGATGTCTATGTGCAAAATAATATAGAACGAATGTGAAATAAAAGGCCATGAATCTGCACATGTCATGTGACTGAATCCATATTCAGAATCAGTTAGACATTTTTTTTCATTCAGCCTGATAAATAGATGAACTATAACAAGGTGCTCAAGCTTGGGAGGTCTACAGCAACCAAAAAAAAACTCAATCCAAAATGAGAAACAAGCCAGTGAAATTCTTCCTAGAGCCAAAAGTATTTGAAGAAAGAAGAAAACACAAATGGTGTGCCTTTAATTATCCATTCTGCACTGCTACTTGTAAACTGTATCACAAAAGTGAGCAAATCTTTAAAATGTATGAGAAGAATTTCAAAGTATATAATGGTGTCAAGATAGACTGTCTAACTTTTACAGTTTTACCCATTTCTGCAATTGCTTCTTCAACCTTATCACAAGGTATTACTAACATTCTGATTATGACCATGACCTAATATAGTCTTATCTGACTTCCCTGAAGGATTAGACCATGTTTTGGAGATGCTATATGGGAATTTCTAAGTTTGGCAAGAGAAATGATCATATTGAGATCTCGATTCCCCAAAAGCTTACTCACATTCGGTCTCCTACGAAATGTTTATCTACCAAAACAGTGTCCAACATTCATCAAGGGTTTAAACCTGGCAAATACTGGATATGAATGTAAACAATCACCCTTAAGATCAAGCAATACCTTCCAAACAGAAATCATCATTCAAACCAAGAAACATAAAAAACCAGTGTTGATACTAAAACAGAAATCATAAGTCTGATAAAACAGTGTCGATTTTTTTTTTATTCCTTTTAAAAAATAGAGATTACTTTCCCCTTTCGCTGGATGATTTGTGTACTTGATATTTAGATGTGGGGAGAATAATATTGTACCTGGGTCATAGTTTGTAATTGCTGAGAGCCTTAATACCAAAATTTCTTCGAGAAAGTAAATGGAAGCAATGTGTGGACTTTGTGATAATTTTCTCCTCCTTCCGACAATCTCTCATTCCATTCGCGCTCTTGGTCGTCTCTCTCTCGGGGAGATCCCCTATTATCTTGATTTGGTTCACGGTCTCGCTCTCCTCTATCGCGAGGTGGTCCTCCGTTCTCTCTGTATCGATCACGATCTTGGTCATCTCTATCTCGCCTCTCATTGGTTGGTGGGCTTCAACGCCTCTCGTCTGCCGAGGTATGCCTTTGGTAGTTGCCACGACCTTGGCGGCTATCGTTACCGGAATTTCGGCGATTGGTATAGCTTCGACCATGGTTTTCTTGCTGTGATCGATCTCCCTCGATCTCGATCTCACCGTCGTGGTATTTTCTCATCAGAGAATCCAACAGATGTCGGCAGGCTGACGTTGCATGTCCGGTTCGGCCATGGAAACGACACCACAGGTCGTGGTTGTCATCAACGTCCGACAGTGGAGGTCGGTTACTAGTTTGATAGTCTTTCATGTTCCATGTGTTCCACTGTTTCTCGGAGAGCGCGTTAGAGACGTTCGAAGCCGGTTTTGCTCCTTTCTAGATGAGTCTCTTGATTGACTTCTTTTTGGACGGCGACTGCGACCATTCCTTGCTTCTTGGTGTAGTAGAGTTTTTCCTCCTCTATCTTCATGTATGTTTGAGCTCAATGCAGGGCGTCTTCCAAAGTTGCAGGCTCGTTGATTTGTAGCTCCTTCTTGAAATCAGACTCGAACCAAAGTCCGCCTCGAAGTGCCTCCAGGGGATAACGTATGGGGGATGTTTCCGTGTGCAGCAGCAGCGGTTTTAAACTTTTCGATGAACTGACGAAGCGGCTTGTCTTGCTCCTAAGTCAGGGTGAACAGGTTGGTCGTGTGGTTTATCATGTACATCACGAGTAATTTTTGATGAAGGCACCTGAGAGATCCTCGAAATTTTTGATGGAGCCGGGGCAGAGACTCGAAAACCACTTGAGTGCATCCTCGCTAAGATGTTCAATAAATGTATGGCAGTGGTTGGCTTCATGCTCCTCAGGTGTGCCGAATCGTTGCCTCTGCATGGTGATCTGGAATCCTGTGAGCCAGAGTTGCGGATCCTCGTTTCCGTTGTAGTATGATAGCTTGAGTGTTATTGCGGCGCCGCGCCCGTTGTTTATTTTCCATGAGAAGGGACTATTTAGCGGGTCGGCGAGGATTTTCGCGAATTTAACATAAGGGATGTGTTGGACTTTGTAATAATCTTCTCCTCCTTCCAAAAATCTCTCCTCCAAGTCCTCTTCCATACACAATTCCTTTAAGGAATAGATGAATCTCAGACCATCAGGAAGCCCCTTTAACTTTCTACAACGGGTAATAGTCAGAGTATGAAGAAGTAGCATGGAACCTTCTTCTACTATCCACTCTTTCCACTCCCTTAGTCCCCATATTACAAGCTTATGCAACTGAGGAAACCCATCGGCCGAGCAAACCATTCTCCTCCCACAAAAGGCTCTTTCT
This sequence comes from Alliaria petiolata, assembly GCA_020283515.1. Classification (NCBI taxonomy): domain Eukaryota; kingdom Viridiplantae; phylum Streptophyta; class Magnoliopsida; order Brassicales; family Brassicaceae; genus Alliaria; species Alliaria petiolata. The sequence goes on from JAHZTW010000001.1 coordinate 389,224,343, forward strand.
TCAAAAAAAAACTCTTTCAACTGAAGCAACTTTTCTAGAATCGGCATTGGATCCTCCTCCAAATAACAATCACGTAGAGATATGGTTGTAAGATGAGAAGGTAAGTGTTATTCATCAGGCAACCTAGGCATATATATACTCGGGTTTGTTTTTTTGTGATGAACGCAATCCAAAAATAATCCTTCTTTATCCTTCGTGGGAGCATACTGAGCATACTGAGCATACACCTTGTAGCCATTTATAGTAAGTTTTTTCAGGTGTTTCAATTCACTTAGAGATGAAGATAGAGTTTCCATAGTACAACCCTCGCCTCTGATATAGATAGAGAGGGCTCTGAGCCGTGTCATACCCTGGAGATCCCTCACTCTCCCATGCTCTGTTGAGAAATTCTCCAACGTCTCCAAGTTCACTAGATTACTCAATTCCAACTTTCCCTTATGATGCTTATTCAACGGAAGAGAGAGGTATGTCAATTCTCGCATCTCTTTCAAGAAATTGGGCATGTAGATTTTAGATTCCTTGGCTACACATAGGTTTAAATATATCAACAGCTTCAGATTCCGCATAGAAGAAGGTAGTTGAGTTACATATGCTTTATATAAACTCAAATATCTTAGATGGATGAGCTCCCCGATGCTAGAGGGTAACTTCCCTCCTTCTAACATGGCACCCGAGAGATCTAAAACCCTCATCAACTGAAGCCTGGCAAATAATAAACCACAATCCATCAAAACATCCCTCCCCACGTTCACGCTAAACAAGAGAGATCTAAGTTTAGGATTCTTCATCTTCCAATCCATATGAAATGTTCCATCAGCACAATGAACGACCAGTCTCCGTGATTTAAAAGGAGATTTAGAATTTACAGATGATGTGTTGTCAACACTTTCTAGAAAATTCTCATCTTCAGCTTTAAGAAGACAAACTTCTCTCATCATGTCATGCAACTGACATGCTTCAAATCTTAAAGTACAATCGTCTCTTTCAGAAATAACCATGTTTCTCTTCACCAATTCTTCTATATATCCCTCTGCGACATCTCGAATGCTCTCTCGATCGTAATACCTCGGCCTGGGTATTTCTTCTCCAGCCAAGTACCAAGAAAGTTCCTCCATTTCTATTGGATAGTCTTCCGGAAAATGGGCAAGGTAGAGGAAGCAGTGCTTCAAATAAATAGGCAGCTCTTCAAAGCTCAGATACAAAACATGATAGACCGAACTGATATTTTTTTCCTTAAAGCTAGTTCCTCCAACGATGTGAGATATAATATTCTCATATATCCTTTTCCACTCACATAATGTGTATTGTGCAGCTAATAACCCGCCTAACACTTTAACAGCCAACGGTAAACCTCCACAATGTTTGATCATCAGCTTACCCAACTCTTCCATTTCTTCATCAACATTATGTTCTACAAATAAGGAAATTAAATGAATGTCCGTAAGGATTAGAAGTCGTGGACATATATTATTAAGAAAAAGCATATTATGATCATCCTAAGTAAAAATATGGCAAAAATAGTTAAGTAACAGTCTTCAAAGCTTACCGGTAGTCTTTTCTCTAGGAAACGATATTCTTCCAATAATTGTCCAGCTCTCTTCAAGAGTTAGACAATCTGGTTTAAAGGTGAAACAATTTGGATCTGCTCGTAATGCGACACCCTCATTGCGAGAAGTAAGTAATACTTTCCAACCTATACAAAATATATCTCCTTTTACATAACTTCCTAATAAAAAGGAACATATATGTCCAATATGTGTGCATATATTACGAATATTAAAAAGAGAGTTATGTAATGTTTGTAGCATAAAATGTTACCTTTTTCACGTGGAAACATTGGTTTTATTCGGTCCCAATCTTCTTCTCTCCATATATCATCAAGGACAATTAAAGCTTTTTGTGTTTCCAACACTTGAAAGAGTTTTTCTTGAAGTTCGTCTTCTGCCATCTCTAACACCTTATATTCTGGCTTGAGTTTCCGCAAGATTATCCGCCACACATACTCTCTTGTAAACTGTTGAGAAACACATACCCACGCGAGTCTTGTAAAATGACTTTTTACTGTCTCGTGATTAAAAACTTGTCTTGCGAGAGTGGTTTTACCAATACCTTTGTCGCATTTCCTTTTGTCTTTCCTGTAGAGATTGCATATACTCATCATTGCCAATGACTTGTTGTATGCCAAGACTCTGCATATCGCGGATCACCGTAGAGATCTTCTTACTTATGGCTTCCATATCAAAAGAAAGTCCCCTGTGTTCCACAATAACGCAAGAAAATCTTCTCAAGCTTTTCCTGATACCACTTGTATTTCCCAGTTTTTCCTTTAGAAGAAAGGTTTGGATGATATCTTCTGCTGTCGTAAACAATTTCTTTGATCTCGTTCACAGTGTTCCTGACCATCTCACTTGTATGCTTCTTGACATCTGCATCTTTCAGAAAGCACCTTAACATGCTTAGATCACTTTTTAGTTCATTAAACTGCTCTTCAACTCCCTGAAATCGCCGAGATTCTTGGACAAGGAGGTCCAAAAGCTTCTTGACTCCAAACGACAGAAGGGTCTCAGCCATAAATCTCCTGCTTAACCACGAAATTAGTAGTAATTAATCACTAGAGGGAGGATCCATGAGTTCATAACTCAATTTTTTGTTTTTAAATACAGTTTTGAAAGTTCATAGACTAAGAGAAACTATTATGTGCGATCAAATCCACAGAATGTTTGTACATAGACATCAAAAAATGCAAAATACAAAAGATCATAGCACCTTCCTCCACAGAAAATAAAGAAAGAAACGTAACAATCACCTCTTGGAAATCGCCTATCGTCCAAACTGATCTGTATAAAGAAATGTATGGGATTTTTAGTTAGAACTCTGCTAAAGACCCATAAGAAGAGTTGACTCCAAGTCAACACTAACAAACACAAGCATGTGTGAAACTGTGAATCCTTTGGATAGAATTTCTTAAAGGCAATCTACTGAAGCCACTTCCAACTTGCCACGTGTCCTTTTATATTTTGGTTCTAAGTTAAGGGATGGTTTATATTTCAATTTAATTGGTCCAGCTTGGTAGGAGTCATTGCACTGGTTTAAATCTTCTTCTTTTTTTTTTTTTGTGCAGCTGGTTTAAATCTTCTTTGATAGTTTTTTTTTTTCACAGAAAGACGACATGAGTTTATGGAAGCATAGCCGAGATTGTTACTATCAGCACGAGCAACAATCACTTTGGTGATAGGATACTAAAATAATGCGATACTGTCAACACTAAGCCAAGAAAGAACCTTACCTCATTCTGTCTGTTTGTTAAAATCAATCTCTTTGAAGGAACAAAACAAAATAAAGATAGATTACAAACTGACTCACCTCTCTAAGGTAGCAACACTCACATAAATAAACAATTCAAATATGACAGTTCAACATAATTAACAATAAACAAAACAAAACAGTGCACCATCCATTTGGGTCAACTGAATACAAATTTTTTGTGTCTTTTATGTGTTTAACGACAAAGCTAACCTCACTAACTCTTTTATTCAGAAAAAATAAGTTTAATCCTTGTCCCTCTTCCAACTTTGACTATACAATTGTACAAGTGGAACATTTAGTATATTTATTGTTGTAAATCTACCGCTTTCATACTCCATCTGCATTGTTCCACTGCTGTCATACTCTTATCTTCAAAATGAAAATAGAAGCAAAACCATCAAGCTTAAGAAGGTCGATCCAAATCATTTCTGCTTATAAATCATATAGAATTTTCTGTTCAAAAGTTTGCTACTGCCACTATACATGGCATCTAAAACGGTGATGTCTATGTGGAAGGTAATAGAGAACGAATGTGACATTAAAGGCCATGAATCTGCACATGTCATGTGACTGAATCCATACTCAGAATCAGTTAGAGATTTAGTTAAGGTTTGGATTCATGAACTAGTTATGCTAGTTATTTAATTTGCTTTTGAAAGATAGTAAACGCATAGCCATTACAGTAGCTGTTCAACTATCTTGAAATTCTTTTTCTAATTAGAATATATCTTAAACAAATGTTCAATAACATGTGGACGAGACTTATATTCAACAAACTAAGATGGGCGCATAGACACGTTTAGATGGACAAATTTATCATGGATATTCACATTTTGGATTACAATCTCAGTCACGAGTTTTTGTTGTTTGTCTCATATAGTGTTATTGTTTTTTTTCTAGGATGATTTTATTGTTCTTTTTTCCAGTTTACAAACATCAACAAGAAAGAACAGAAGTTGCTTTTTAGATCAAGAAATTCACAGCGGAGACCAGTTCAAAGAGTGTTTGGTCGCAAAAAGATAATTTTCATGATTATTCTCTATAGTAGGTGAATACAATTTGATGGACACTAAGTGATGGTCACAAGTTGGTGTTAGATTTTTACTTTTCTATACGGTGGATAGTTTTGGTGGACATGAATTCGTAGGCATGGCGGCTTGGATATGGTGGCGTGCACATGATGGCCTTTGGTTTATGCATCTGGACAAGCCTTGCTTTAGATCGATAATATATGAACAAACACACATATTATAAGAAGCAACACTATACTCTATATCTCAATCTACTTGCAATTTTAGCGTAATGAAATGGGAAAGACTGTCAATTTGCAGATTGGACATGCGGTTCTGAACATAAAATCATGGACATGAAGTCGTGGACTTGAATTCATGGATATACAATCATGGATAAGAGGTTGCAGACATGATCCATTGGAGAAGATAACATGTACATACTTACCTCTCTTCATGATCATGGTCTTTTTGTTATATGTCATAGCTCTTTCCATAATTTATACATTGCTAATTAATACATTGTTAATTAATTGGCCATCATGCATACATGAAAGCAATCATGGCATCCCTAATTAGTTTGTTCTTGATGAAGATCTCAAATATAAGCCATCCATATTGACTTGGCCACAAAACATGAAAATAAAATGATACAGAGGCGATAAGGTATAATTGTGGTTGCGGTTCACTTTGAATAGTTTCTTCAAGGCCTTTTACACTAGTGGTCTATGTTCCAAAGAAATTAAATTTGAAATTATACATAATTAACCATGTAGTTGCATCCACTTTCACGTAACCATGTCCATATATCCCCACAATGTATCATTTTTATTTACTATTTCGCAATTGCTCTTACACGCAACAGCAACAACCAAAACACGGGATGTTACAACAATCCACATATCAATATCCATATCAATCCATATATAATTGGCTAATTTCTAGCTCATCACAGTTTCTTTCAATGTATGACCATTTATCCCTCGCAAATGCGAACATGTGGACGAAGACCATCGTTCACTTCTCGCATTTGCTTTCATCCACTGTCTTCTTCGTCCATACATAACGATCTCGTCCATGGACGTAATGGCTGGACGCATATTGAAGAAAATCCATTAATGGACACAAGGCCAAAGACATTGTTGTTTTGTACAACCAATTTAGTTATCCACAGTTTAGTGTAAAATCGTATCTAATACTCAACTAACAGTGGACTACATTGGATCACCAACGCTCGGCAATGTATAGTTTTGTATACATGTCTATAACTTTTGAGTGTTGTGTATTCTGATGATATTGGTTGGTTGTCTCATTTGTTGGCCTCTCTTCTTTAACATCAACATATTATGTGTAATAATTATGCACCTAACAAGATAAGTAACAAAACAAACTTATATTAGTTTGTATCCAATCTCCATGCCTAAACCAAAACCAGTGGTATGGGCAAATATGTTTGTTCACGGTCCAGTGATGAGCTCAAATGGACAATGGTATGAATGAATATACACATACGAGTTGAATCTTGATTCAATGTGGATTCAATGGTATGGACGAATATCAGTGGTATAAACGAATATGTCTGAACAAGGTCTAACAGATGAAACTTAACTTGCTGGTTGCTAAACGAAGCGTCGCCGGTTGCTATTCACCCAATCTGTAATTTTCGCTTTTTAGATTTACTATTGTGACTCGACAAAAGCTGTGGTTACTATTCACCGCTATATTTACTATTTAATGCTGGCAAAAAAAAAAAATTACTTCTGCTTTCATTAAAGTTACTATAGAGTTTTCTTATCGAGAAAAACAACACAAAATCACCTACTTGCTAGAAGCCTAGAAGTGCAGAGTGCCTTCATCTTTAAATAACTCTTCTTTTACAACCAAGATAGGGATTGCATTAATTAGTAGTATCAAAATCAAAATATGTTTTCAACCAACTTTCTACATTCTCCGGTCCGCTATATTATTTTTCAAATATTAATAAACATGGATCATATATCAGTTAAATCCGATGAGATCCTTCTTTTCTATAAACTCTCAAAATAGGATAAATAATGGATAAAGTCGTTTAAAAATATATATAGTTATTTTCATAGAAAAAACTTTTAGAAGTTGATTTTTTCTCATAATAAATTCATTTTTTCGGTATAAACTTTGTCGTTAATTGAAAGCCTTTTAGCCAAAAAAAAAAAAAAAAAGAACAACTTTGGTTAAAATCTCAAAACGAAAGTCGAAAGGTATACATAGCTCATAATGAATGAATAGTTGATTCTAATAGTTAAGTTGTAAAAGCAGCTGCAAGTACTACTATACTGAAAATTATATTACTTTCTTGAATAAAAAAAATATAAGAACATATAGCTTCATTTTTTGTATTACATATAAATCAATTAAATCTTAGTTATTATATTATATATATATATATATAATCATTCGTACATAGTGTCATCTAGTCGAGATATATATACAACAAACATATCACAAATTTATCCCACAGAAGTCTCTCAAATCTCCGTTGTTTCAAATATTTTTTGTAATCGAAACGAATAAAGAATGACTTTCATAAATAATTAACGGATATATAAGTTATAAGGTAGCCCTATAAATACAATTTGTAATTTGTAGGTGAGCACGTTACAGAATCAAGTAAAGAAGTAAGAAAGGAAATAAGAAAATTGACCGAGTAAACAAGTTAAACATTTAAGAAAGAAGTAAGCAAACAAGTTAAGTAAATAAGCAAGCAATGAACTAAGCAAAGAATGAAGCAAGTAAACAAGTTAATCCATGTAAGGAAAGCAATCAAGAAAACATGGAAGTGTTGAATCAAAGAAAAAGGCAAGCAAACAAGAAAGCAAGGAAACAAGCAATCAAGGAAACCTAGAAGCATTGAAGTAGAGAAGAAAGCAAGCAAACAAGCAATCAAGGAATCATGGAAGCACTGAATCAAAGAGGAAAGCAAGCAAACAAGCAATGAAGTAAGTAAAAGAAGCAAACAGCAAAGGAGTCAATAAACAAAGCAAGGATTCAAGGATGCAAATATGCATGAATATGTTATGTATGCATGTCTGAATGAATGCATAAATATGTTATGTATGCATGTATGTAGTATGTATGTATGAATGAATGAATGCATGAATATGTTATGTATGTATGTATGTATGTATGTATGTATGTATGAATATGTAATGTTTTTGGAGATTCAAGAGATCAACCGAGATTCAAGAGAAGCCGGTAGAAGAGATCAAACTATTTCCCTCTAAGAACTGCTCAATCAATCTGTAAAATTCAATGTTTCTTTGCATCAAAGCGTGAAGCAAAGCAGAAGAAAAAGACTGCGTTTTTCTTAGTCAAGCTACTTACAAATTGCAGATTGACTTTTGCGAAGCCGCTACTTCACGGTCAGGAAAAGAATCCTCTAGCCTTAGGCTTAGCCATAAGTACAAATCCAAAACCTGTTCCATTGTGATGCACATAGGAAAAAGAAAAAAAACTTCAGACCATTCGACCAACATACTGTTCCTTAGATCATTACTCACAGGAAAAGAAAGATGTTATTACCTTGTGAAGGGATTCAAGTTCCTTGAGTTCTGTTGGTGTTCTTGGAACCTTAACTTTATCGGCTCCAAATATCTCTCGGAGCCTCACAATTAATGCCTGTCTTCGAGAAGTTTTGAGCAAACTGATGTATCAACAAGTAAAAGTAAAACTGAACAATTGTTTTTTACATGCATAGATACCATTATTAATCTCTCAAATTGAAGAACATAAGAGCTTGTAGTAGTTTCTCTTTTACATGTGCAAGTCACTGGCTTGATATTTCATCATTTCTATCAACTGGACTGCACGAAAATAAAGTTTGATCAGTCCAAAACTTGTTTCCATTTTGAAATCGTATTGAATGCAAGAAACAAGAAAAGAACGAAAAATATGTTGCTTTTGCTATTACCTGACCACGAAAAGGTAACTTGTCTTGCAATTTGAGCGGTAATTCATCAACAAGAGCCGCAACTTTCTGAAAAATAAGACCAACAACAAATGCATGAATATGTTATGTATGTATGTATGAATGAATGAATGAATGCATGAATATGTAATGTTTTTGGAGATTCAAGAGATCAACCGAGATCACGCTACCGAAGGAACTCAAGGAGAATATTGTTAAGGTATCTGAAAAATATTATATGAAACATTCAAATACTTTAACAATACTCACTGAGAATAGCATGATTTCGGTCATAGGTATACCGCTGTAGAATTTGTTGGTCTATATATGAGATAGGCTGCAAAGTCACATTGGCTACGAAATCTGCTACTGTATAAAAAGAAAGGAGAGTGTAACTTCAAATTATAAGAGCAAAATCAATGACTAAGCAGAATAAAAAGGAGGACACATGCCTGGCAGGTGGATTAAACTTCGGAAACAAGAAGATGGCACTCTAGAGTTGACTCTCAGCCATTTTAGAGCTCCACTGTGGTGGACCTGAGATAAGCAAAATACGTTTGAGAGGTACCACATTATATATGTGTTTCTTATTTGAAAACGCAACAAAAATTTACAATTTACTATATAATTTTGAAACCATTGTAACCAGGAATCTTTTTTATTGAATTACCGTGCAAAATTTTTGATGTTCTTCCACAAGTTTGTTTCTTGCTGTCCTGTTTTCAGAGCTACAGACTGAGGGGTTTTAAGCTACAGATTCCAAAAGCAGCATACAAATGAAGGAATTAAGAAATGATTGGCCTGATAGTATATAGATATAAGACAAGTAAGTTTAAACAGCAATACTTTATTCAGTTTGGTAATGGTAACAGTCTATTCAGTTTGATGCATCTTTCTTGCCATGACCAACAGACATCACCGAGTGGAGTATCTGCAATTTAGTGTCTCTTTCAACTGAAATTCACCTACAAATATACGATCAATAATTAAAAAAAAAAGATATATGATAAGTTCTGAGGATTGGCCTGGACAATCAAGAATGATTTTACTACGGTGTTACTTGCGTTGAATCCTAGAAGAATTGTGTCTTTGATACTTTTCTTAATATTCGCACATCTTTCTTGCAGAAATTTCAGAAATAACCTCAATGTCACCAACACAGTTTGGAACATATAGACACCTAAGCGTACAATATACGATGTAATTTTGAAACCAAGAATCTTTTTTTTTATTGAACTACGTACCTTGCAAACATTTTGCTGTTCTTCCACAAGTTTGTTTCTTGACCTTTCTCTAAAATTTCATCTCTCATGTTCTCTGAGCTTGGAGTGCTTTAAACTGCAAATTCCAAAAACGAAATACAAATGAAGGGATATAGATGAAATAGTCTAACATCAACGTAAATGTATACAAGAGGACCAATAATACTCACATTACGAAAAATGAATAGTCATATATATTAGAGATTGCCTTGAGATCAATAAAATGACAACTTACAAGTGGATTACATCGAGTATTAACGTGATTTCATTGCCAGTTTCGGGTCCTATTACTCAGAGATGAAGACTTGTACAAACTTTTTCTCTAATTTGGTTTAATTAGTCTGGCATAATACTCATTAAAGACAAGTTCAGACCGTATATTACCTTATTTAATATGGTTTAGAAACTTTGTTTGTCAAGTTTCTTTGTACCTATCACCACATCACCAGAGGTATCTCCAGTTCAATGTCTAATTTAACTGTTTTCCAATCAAAAGATACATGATCAGTTTTGAGGATTGTTACTCGTTAAGTAGAGCAAGTACTTGTTGAATGCATCATATGAATGACTAATCAAAAGGTCTTAACCATCGCTTTGAATTCCCTGGATATCTTCAACGTCAGCATATACGAACGCATGTAGAACATTTTGGTTTCTGAGATGGGCTTCATAATATGTAACTGTATAAAAAAAAAAGACTATAAATTCAAACTATACGTGTAAAACTGAAGACTAAATCGAAGAATATATTGAAGATACCTGGGCTAAGGATTAACTTAAGAAACTAGAAGATGGAGCTATAGTGATTGTTTCTCAAAAAATTTGATATGCAAATAAGTGTAACATTAGTAGTGCTTCAGATTTTATAACACATCAAAAGCTTATATAATTTCAAAACCGTCGAAATCAAAATGCTCTATTAAATTACCCTTTCTACAAACCAGTTTCTTGCTCCGGTTCTTAACTTTTTCTCTCTAACTAAACTTGTCATCTTTTCAGAGCTACTGGAGTGCTTCAAGCTACAAATTCCAAATGCGGTATACAAATTCAGGGATTGATCAATCTCTATGTGGATATGAAATACTTTATCTCACAGATTAGAGGACCTATCGATATTGAGATTATGAAAATTGGCTTGATGCGTATTAGAGATAGCCTTGAGATGAATAAAACGACATTCTACCAAGTGGTCTGTAGAGGCCAGACAAATCAATGATAAGAATGCAGTTTGATTGCATATAGATATAAGAAAACTTTAGACAGTGATACCTTATTGATTTGGTATATGTAAGTTTGATTGTAAACAAATTATCACTGCAGATAGGCTGTCTATTCAGTTTTTGATGCATCTTTCTTGCCATTCTGCTACTTTATAAGAAAAGAAAAGAACAAAAAAAACAAAGAATGTAACTTCAAACTATAAGAGAAAAATCAACGACTAGGCATAATAAAAAGAAGGATGACACATGCCTGGCAGGATGATTAAACTTCAGAAACAAGTAGATGACACTCTAGAGGTCACTCTGAGCCATTTTAGAGTTCCATTGTGATGGACCTGAGATAGGCAAAATGACGTACCACATTAAATATGTGTTTCTTATTTGAGAATGCAACAAAAGCTTAAAAATTTACTATATAATTTTTAAACCACTGAACCATGAATCTTTTCTATTGAATTACCCTGCAAAAAAATTGATGTTCTTCCACAAGCTTGTTTCTTGCTCCGGTTCTTGCCCTTTCTCAAAAACTTGATCCCTCATGTTTTTTTAGCTAGGGCTTGTAGTGTTTTAAACTGCAAATTCCAAAAACGAAATCAATGTATATGAATACAAGAGGGTCCACCAATGTATACACTAGAGATTGCCTTAAGATCAATAAAATGACAAGTTACAAGTGGAATTTTAGCAGTGAGGGTCAGCCTCCGGTCGTTGTTACACAGAGATGCAAGGTTTTCCAAAAGCTCATGCATCATAAGAAGACATGTACAAGTTTAGGTTGATTAGATTGACTTAATTACTTATCTGAAACTTTGACTGTAAATTAGTCGAGTTATTCAGTTTTTGTACACCTTTCATTGCCAGGATAATAAACACATCACCGGGTTAAGTAACCGTGGTACCTCCAGTCCAATGTCTTATTCAACTGTTTGCACCTAAAATTGTCAAATTAATCAAATGATCAGTTTTGAGGATATTTACGGGTTAAGTAGAGCAGGTACTTCCTTATTGAATGCTTCATATGAAGGACTAAACTATCTTAATAACAGCACTCAATGTAGCATCAAGGTAACTAATGAAAAGGTCTTAGCCGTCCCTCTGAATTCCTTGGACAACTTCATAGTTCACATAGTCGCATAAACTATGCAATCTGCTTCTTCAATAACCAAAACCAAAACTGAAAGACTAAGCAGATGGAAAAGATTTAAGACACATATGTATGTGGAAATTAGATAAATTCAGCTTGGATATGGAAACCTCAATTTCTAACAGAAATGAAGATGTGACGGAGTATTGAAAAGGGATATTTACGATTTTGATATGTATGTGGCAAGATGTTCCTCTCTGAAATTCCAATGCACAGATTCATGGTACTTCACAGTCCTAAATCATTTAAACAACCAGGTTAACAAATACCATAACAGTAGCGCATAAAAATTTCAAGATGGACTCAGGGAATCTGCAGTTAATTGTTTAACTAGATATCACCTACAAGTGCCTCGATTAATCAAAAGATATATGATTGGTTATGAGGCTACATCACAAACAAACAAACAAAAACATGAATCGAGGGAGAACGCAAGTAACCAAGGTAGCAACAAAGTAAAACACGAATCAAAGAAGCAAGTAAGGAAGCACGCAACTAAGCAAGCAATCAAAGCAACCACGCACCAAAGAAACCAAGGAATGAAGCATGTAACCAAGGTAGCAACAAAGTAAAACAGCAAGCAATCAAAGGAAGCAATCACGCACCCAAGAAATTAAGGAAGCAAACAAAAAATGAAAAAAAAAACAAGTAAAGAAGCTATAACTAACCAATGAATCCAGGAAGAAAACATAGAAGCAAGAAATCAAGAAAGCAAGCAACCAAAGAATCAAGTAAGCAACAAATCAAGAAAACAAGCAACCAAAGAATCAAGTAAGCAAGTACAAAGTTACGAATCAAGGCAGAAAATAAGGAAGCATGGAAGCAAATATGAACATAGTAAACAAGTATTTAAAGCATGTATAATTATATACATGTATGTATGTATGCATGTATGTATGTATGCATGTATGTATGTATGCATGTATGTATTTGCATTGCTTAAGTGATTGGGAAGAACCCATAAAGAAGTCAATGGTTTCTGAGATACGCCACATAAGGCTATGAAATCTGTTGATGCAGAAGAAAATAGACACAGCATCACACGTTAAAAGCAAAAAAACATCAAAAGACCAAGCAGAAGAAAAAGATTGAAGAGGACATACCTGGAGAGAGACAAGACCGGAGAAAGAAAGTCCCAAACCACGCCTTTGAAGAGAAAGCACACTAGACATCAGAGAAATTTACTCAAGTATAGTTTTATAAGATCAAAATGAAATGAGTAAGCCAAACTCCAAAAACAGACTTGGAAGATCAAAACTCTGATTATATGCATAAAAAAAAGCCAACTCTTCAAATATTTGATTCACTTATCCGAATTACGAGTTGCCACAAAACACTAATGTGTAGACAGATCAAAACTAAATACACGCAAAGATGAATTTATCAACACCACATGTGTCCAATATCATACCTTAATCCAAAACAATAAATGAAATTCTGAGAGTGCCATAGAAACCGCTTCAGTGCATCACTTAAAGTTTGGAAATGCTCAACAGAGGAGAAAAAAATGGATCGCTTACCACGAAGAAACTTGAAGCAACAAATGATGAAAGTAGTTTTAACAAAAATTCATATTAGAATGTTGCATAAGAAACAAAATTAAGAATCGTATCAAGAACATTGGGTGAGAAAAAAAACATGAAATTGTACCCTTTTTTAATGTGATCGGGACATGAACTGATCGATTTTTTCAAACTGCTGAAAGAGAATCAGAAAAAAATTGAGTCAATGCCCAAGTTTCGCATAACAACAGTTCGGTATCCAAATTTCAGTATTCAAACCGTTGATTGCAGGAACCAGGTTTAAGTTAATCTCAATTGCGTCTAATTACTATCACTGGCAATCGTTTTCTCCGATTAATGTGTGAAATTTAAATTCAATTATAACCCAACAAACACCAGACCAAGTTAACCCAAATAAAAAAAAAAGACGATTCAATTGTGGAAAACAGCTTCGACGAAGACAGAAAACACGAAATGGATTTGAGAGAAAAAGAAAGAAGAACAAAATCGCCAAAAAAATACTCCAAAAAGAAAATTCGGATTCAAAAGTTTACCTTCACGAAGGGAGAAAAGAGAGAAGAGACTCGGAGGATGCTCAATTCTCTTCAAACGGCTACTTTTAGTTTTTTTTTTTTTTCCGTTGGCATATTTCCGTTAAACCAAGAATATTGTGCATCTCCTTAAATTGAAATTTGAAAAGCAAATGGAAAAGCCCAAAACATAAAGGCCCATTTCAAAAATAAAAGGCTCAAATTTCAACTTTTACGCACATGTCTCAGAACTATGAATTCTTGTTTCCAAAAGAATTTTTTTTTTCATTTTTAAAAATTGGAAAAGTAAACGTATATGCTCTTAAGTTAATGTTTCCTACTAATTTCTAATTTCTTTTGAGTTACGGATTCCATCGAAGAGAAGGGAGACGCATTAACTAAAACAAATTCTGTTTTAGATTATAAAAAAAAGCAATGACCTAAACCAAAACAATCCAAAATTTGGCTTCGTACCGATGTTCAGTCCCAAAATAAAGCTAACACAAGAAAAACAAAAACAAAACAAAAAAGACGGGACAAACACACGAGACTCGAGCAAGAAAGAGAGAAAGCTTAGTCGACTTCCTCGATCTTGGGACCTGCACCTCCAGCAGAAGGTGGAACATCATCGTCCATTCCTCCTGCTGCAGGAGCTTCACCACCTTGGTACATCTTGGCTATGATCGGGTTGCAAATGCTCTCAAGCTCCTTCATCTTGTCCTCGAACTCATCGCACTCCGCCAACTGATTCCCTTCAAGCCATTCAATGGCAGCTTCGATCGAGTCTTCAATCTTCTTCTTGTCATCGGCAGCGAGCTTCTCGCCAATCTTCTCGTCGCGGATCGTGTTCCTCATGTTGTACGCGTAGTTCTCAAGAGCGTTCTTGGCTTCCACCTTCTTCTTGTGATCCTCGTCCTCAGACTTGTACTTCTCTGCTTCCTGAACCATTCTCTCGATATCATCCTTCGACAATCTCCCCTTGTCGTTGGTGATCGTGATCTTGTTCTTCTGTCCTGTTGTCTTGTCCTCGGCAGACACGTTGAGGATACCGTTTGCGTCAATGTCGAAGCAGACGGTGATCTGAGGAACACCTCTCGGAGCAGGAGGGATACCAGAGAGCTCGAACTTTCCGAGGAGGTTGTTGTCTTTGGTTCTTGCTCTCTCGCCTTCATAGACTTGGATCAAGACGCCTGGTTGGTTGTCTGAGTAAGTTGAGAAGACTTGTTCCTTCTTTGTCGGGATGGTTGTGTTTCTTTGGATCAAGACGGTCATGACTCCTCCAGCAGTTTCAAGACCGAGAGAGAGTGGTGTAACGTCAAGCAAAAGAAGATCTTGAACCTTCTCGTTACCCTCACCGCTGAGAATAGCTGCCTGGACAGCTGCACCGTAAGCAACGGCCTCATCGGGGTTGATGGATTTGCAGAGCTCTTTGCCGTTGAAGAAATCAAGTAGCAATTGCTGGACCTTGGGGATACGGGTGGATCCACCGACAAGGACAACATCGTCAACCGAGCTCTTGTCCATCTTAGCATCACGAAGACACTTCTCAACGGGCTCCATACACTTTCTGAAAAGATCCATGTTCAGCTCCTCGAACCTGGCCCGGGTAATGGGAGAGTAGAAATCGATACCCTCGAAGAGAGAGTCGATCTCGATGGTGGTCTGAGCAGTGGAGGAGAGGGTCCTCTTTGCTCTCTCGCAGGCGGTTCTCAACCTCCTTAGAGCTCTCGGGTTTCCGCTAATGTCCTTCTTGTTCTTCCTCTTGAACTCTTGCACAAAGTGGTTAACCATCCTGTTGTCGAAATCCTCACCACCGAGATGAGTGTCTCCCGCGGTCGACTTGACCTCAAAAATACCTTCTTCAATGGTTAGAAGAGAGACATCGAATGTACCACCACCAAGGTCAAAGATCAAAACGTTTTTCTCCCCAACGCTTGTAGCCTTCTTGTCAAGACCATAGGCAATAGCAGCCGCCGTAGGCTCGTTGATGATACGCATAACATTCAAGCCAGCGATCACACCAGCGTCCTTTGTGGCTTGACGCTGCGAGTCGTTGAAGTAAGCGGGCACAGTGACGACGGCGTTCTTGATCGATGAGCCGAGGTAGGCCTCAGCGATCTCGCGCATCTTGATGAGAATCATGGAGGAGATCTCTTCAGCAGCAAACTCTTTATCCTCTCCTTTGTAGTTTACTACAATCATGGGTTTGTCGGCAGGTCCCGGAATGATCTTGAATGGCCACAGTTTCATGTCGCTTTGAACGGAAGTGTCACTGAATCTACGACCAATCAACCTCTTAGCATCTGTTACATGACAAAATCAAAAGACAAGTAAGCAAAAGAAGATACTCAAAAGATAAAAAAGGATCTTTAAATCAGGTAATCTCTTAAGAGAATGCAGCAAAAGTGATATACATAGCAAACCCCCTTCGATTCTAGCTTGAGATTATTAGCACAATCAAATCGAACATAACCACTCAAATCAAATCATCACTAGCACAATCAAATCGAACAATTTCAGTCACGAGTTAGATATTCCTAGGAAACCTTGAAATCATCACTATGCATCTTCCGAGTACAGATCTAACTTCTATAGCCTAACTTGGATGCACAAAGTCGATAAACAGAAGCAGTAATCGAAGAGGAACGAAGAGAAAACGTACCGAAGACAGTGTTAATCGGGTTCATGGCGACCTGATTCTTCGCGGCGTCACCGATCAACCTCTCGGAGTCGGTGAAGGCGACGTAAGACGGCGTCGTTCTGTTGCCCTGATCATTAGCAATGATCTCGACACGGTCGTGTTGCCAAACTCCGACGCAAGAGTAGGTCGTTCCGAGATCGATACCAATAGCTGGACCTTCTCCTTTACCCGCCATTGTTGAGCAAGATTGCGAAAAAAGTAAGAATATTAAGAAGAAGAAGAAGTAGAAGAGAGCGGCTAGGTTTTTCTAATTTTCCGGAAGATGTGGTCGAAGGAGAAGGCTATATAGAGGTTTTGGGCTCATGTTTCTAGAATGTTCGATGGCTTTGATCTATAGCCGTAAGATCTTTCGGAGTTCGATCTGACGGTCGCGGAACGATTCTTTCCCCACTTTTCCTTTTCGACCTTTAAAAAGAAATTAAAAAAAGGCATGAAGCGCGTAAGGAATTTGGGACTCAAAGCCGTTAAAGAGGTTCGAGAATGTTCGATCGATGCCTTTTCCAGTTCAAAAAAGAGGCAAAGCCCAAAGAGATAATGGGCCATTTGGTTATTCTTATCCATTAGGCAATAGGATTCTTAAGGCCGGTAGCCATATTAGAGTATTGGGATTATCTCAATGATTTTTAACTTAAAATATTAATAAAAACTTTAAAAGAAAATAGAAAGAATGAAAAGAGTATCTCATTTGACAACTCCAACAAAAAAATATAAGATATTCATTAGAACATGTCATTTGATTCAAATTATTTTTTACCTTAAAATTTAATTATTTAATAAAATTATATTAAACCAACTTGAGATACCCATTTGAGATACTTTTAGATTTGAAAATTTTTAGTATCTTTTTCTTTATACTAAGCATTCACATCATCAACCACTTCTAATAAATATCATAAACAACCCTTTTCAAATCCAGCTACAACGCATCTTTCACTCACTTTATAATCCTTTTAAACCACAACCTCACATTTCTAACCCATTCAGAGAAGCCGAACCAACTAAGGGTTTGATTGGTTCTCCCGCTACCACCCTCAAACGCAGCTTTTGCGGGTGGTAGCGGTTGTTGGCGTTTGGCAACAATCACACAAAACGCTTTCTACCGTTTCAAACTGCTTTGTGTTGTTTAAAATCAAAAGCTCTTTCCAGCTAGCGTTTGCGCTTGCGGACGATTGCGGGTGGATAATTAAAAAAATTAAAAATTAAAAAAACACAAAATTTATTTAAAATGAAGTTATATATATTAGAAACTTTTTAAAAATAAGATTTGAATATTATAATTCCAAATAAATAAATATATTAGAAAAAAAAAATATATATATATTTGATATTTTTTTTAACTAATACTCATTAACAAATCTTTCATAATTTTATATGTATAAGATTTATAAATTCTAATTATTTTGATAAATTTTCTCTTCATTAGTCATATATAACAACTAAAATTCTTTTCATCTGACATCTCTATTCCAAAAAAACAATTTCTCTATTAAAATCATAACTTTTATCCAAATTAAAAAAATTGAGAAATAAAAATAATAATTTTTATAATTAATTATGTTTAATTAATAATGTTATAGTTTTTTATAATAATATGGTTTTTAATATTTTTTATAGTTATAAAATATGTTTATATTGTTAATTCATTGTTTAACTGCTACTACACCCGCAAGTTAACCAGTCATAAATATCCCGTAAATGCACCCGTTTCTAAACGATGTGTCAGTCGTACAACCCGCTTAATAACGCTGTTAACAGCAATCACCCGCTTCCGCAAACTCCCGCAACTGCAAACGCAACCGCTGCGTTTAAACCAGTCAGGCCCTAGCGTTTAAAACCACTTTTTTGAAACAATGCCAAAGTTTAGAATTAACGTCTAAGCTTCATCAAATTTTTCCTAATTTAATTAGCCAAGCAAATAACTATTTAATCTCATATTGGAGTGATAGTGATCATACAAAAGCATATTAAAAAGCATAATCTACCCAAAATTAGCACATGGTAATTTTGGCTCATACTCTGTTTCATATGCTGCAAAGAAGTTCTGCATATACAGTGGTGGTGCATATGGAAAAGTTTTTGTAATTGATTCCTGTAAAAAAAACTGATAAAATATTTCAAAGCTTCAAGAAACGTTGCTTCAGCTTTATTTGTTTCACCAGGTGTGTCTATGGAGGCATAGTGATTCCGATGTTTACTTTATAAATGTTTTTACTGGTCTAAAATAATGCATAGAAATTTTGTTAACTTGCATAGACTATAGAAGTCATACTTAATTAGCCAATCAAACAACTATTTAATCTCAGATTGGAGTGATCATTGATAATACAAAATCATAAACTACGATATATTTATAATTATATTAAAAAAAATATAAGGCAAAACCCATATGATTTTTTTTATTTAGTTATATAATAAAATCCATCTAATGTTCTAGCGATTTGAGCCGCTTATTACTCCTCCCACGACGTCACAACTACCATCTCTTGCAACGACTTCTTCAAATTTCTTAATTACTACGTCCAAGAAATGTTGTAGGAGTTGATATGGCTTCTGGTGAAGTAGAATTTGACCGTCATCTCGAGTGAGTTACGAACTCTCACTGACCTCTTCTTTACTGTTCTTTTGTTTGATTGTATCAGTAAAACAACTGATCTATTTGTAGACTTTTTAGTCCCTTATTTGGTTATTTCCTAGCTAGTTGCTCTCTTCGCAGGTTTCTGTAAAGTGACCCCTATTGAAGCTCGTTGATTTTGGACATTTATGTGTTTATTCTTATGTGTTTTATGTCTTATGCAGTGGTGTCAACACTATTTCATATGCTTCAAAGAAGTCTTTCATATACAGTGGTGGTGCAGATGGAAAAGTTTCTGTAACTGATCTTCGTAGGAAAAAGCCGATCAAAGATTTCAAAGCTTCAAAAAAAACCTGTTTCAGCTTTATCTGTTTCACCAGGTGTGTCTATGGAGTCATAGTGCTTTCGATGTTTACTTTATAAATGTGTTTACTAGTCTAAATAGACATGTTGAAGTAATGCATAGAAATTTTGTTAAATTGTTTTTTTCCCATAGATTATGCTATTGTATTAATCTTTCTCAATGTTTTAAAAATCGGTTATCTAAGGCATCTTAACATCATCTCTTTAATTTTCAAGATAAAAAATATAATAAACAGACCTTTCTAATAATGAATGAAAGAAACAAAAATATAGGAGGCGTACAAAAAGTGTATATAAAGTAGAATAGAGTCTCTTTTTAGGCTGCCACATCATCAGCTCATATCTTCAAATGTTGACACATCATCTATTTTTTGTTATTTTCAAGTTTTTTATTTAATTTATACTATGTTTTATGTCATTTTACCTTTAATTCTCATAATAACTAACATTCATTGATATAATAATTTTAAATAGACGTTGAAAGGTAATTTATTTATAAAATATAACTTGCATATTGATTTAAAAAAACTCTAATTTAATCATTTTTGTTTTATCACATTCATTTATATAGTTCAGCAAAACATTTAATTCTAAATATATACATCAAAAAATATTAATAATAATTTTACTCATTTGTAAATTTCTCTTCATATGATTAGTGAAAATAGTATGCTAATTTATGAGAGAGCAAGAAAGATAGACTTAATTTATTGAAAAACCATATAATCTAAAATAACAACATCCATTATCCCACTAATTTGTAAAATTTATGATGTTTAATCCATAAAAAATGGATATGGATATCTACTTTAACTACTTAATCTTATAGTTGGAAAATTTAGTGTTTATACCAGGCCAAAACATTGTTAAAATTAAGTTAAAACCTGGGTCAAAATATTGTCCGTAATTCAATATGTTGCGTTTATGAGAGAGAAAGAGAGAGAAAGAGAGATGAAGAGAGAGAGAGAGAGATATATAGTTAGAGAGAGAGTGGGAGAGAGAAAGAGAGATTATGAAAGTATCTTGGAAATACATGAAGACGTTTATGAAATGAGATCAATATCGTTGGATATATATTTTGAAAAATATTAGACATTTATGGAAAATGATTAATGTCGGATGAATAAACATCCAACTGAGATTTAAGAAAAGAGAAATGTAAGTATAATAGTTAAAATAGTATATTTAGATAGTTTTTATTTAAAAGGTATATTAGTGAAACGGTATATTAGTGAAAATTGTATATTTATTATTTAAATAATTGGGTAGATAATAATATAAAACAATAAAATTTAAAAATAATCGATTTAGATAGTTTTCCGGATATATAGAATAACTTCACGGATCCAAAATCATTTCAAAAAACTAAAATGCTACAAAAATATTAAAGTATGATGCCATAATTAATTTATTACACAACTTTATAATCTAAAAACTAAAATGCTACAAAAATATTAAAGTATGATGCCATAATTAATTTATTACACAACTTTATAATCTAAAGTAGAAACATCCAAAAAGACCAATATGGATTTCTAATCTGCCTACTTAGTCTTATAGTTGTAAAGTTTAATATTTATATCAGATCATACTGTTGTGAAGGTTAAGTTAAAACTATGCTAAAATGTTGTCGATAATTTAATACATTGTGTTTACGAGAGAGAGAAATAGAGAGAGAGAAATAGAGACAGAAAGATGTTATCAGCGCACCTTGAAGATACATCAAGACATTTATGTATAAATACCTAGCATATGGAGATTTTCTGAGATTTGAGGTGCAATCTCAGCAAATATAAGAAAGGAGGATCTTTGAAATTATGTATGCGGAGATTTGCTGAGATTTGAGGTGCAATCTTGACGATGTTACAGCCTTGAGGCGAACCATTTGAGGAGTCCATCTTCATAGGCCTGGTACCCTTTTCTTTGTTCAAGCTCCGCCACTTAACTATCCTACTAAGCATCCACATCATCAATCATTTTTGATTAAATATTATAAACAAATAATTTCCAATTCCAGCTACAACACATCTTTCACTCACTTTATAATCTTCTTAAAACACAATCTCACCCTTCCAGACTCATTCACAGAAGCCGCCAAACCAACTAAAACCACTTTTTTGAAACAATGCTAGAGTTTAGAATTAACGTCTAAACTTCATCAAATTTTCCCTACTTTAATTAGTCAAGCAAACAACTATTTAATCTCAGATTGGAGTGATCACTGATAATACAAAAGCATATTAATGTTCCAAAGCTCACCCAATCTACATATGCTTCCTTATCAATGCGGGTCGAATTCATCGAAAGCAAAAATTGCAAATCAAAACTGGCTTCGGAATCAAATAACAACCATCGAGAAGTCACGCCAAATCACCTCACGAGCATAGGTTCCAGACTTCGAGCTTAAGCATAAGGACCAGTATTTTACTCTACAAGCGATGGAGACGGAGATTTTTCGAAAGTCTTTTCGATCTCAGTGATCGAAATCATGAACGCAACATAGCTTACAAATAGAAAGCAATCACAAATTTGGCAAATTTTGATATTAGAGGAATCGTATACAAGCGATTTATTCTAGAATTAGTGAACCAAGAGAGAAAAGTCTGAGCAGTTTCTAAGTTGCAGCAATGGAATAGCGATTTCAACGACGATTTGTAAAATGGCAAAGGTAAAGCCCTCCATCAACAAACCAATGACTGAACCAAGATTCTTAACCGGTTTTAAGGAACTATTCGGAGACTTTGCTGAACCGTTCAAACCCAATGGAGTTAAATTTATATGAACAAGGTAGAATTTGCTATCATAGCAATTCGCTAAGGCCAAGAGGACCAAATCAAACACAATCGTCCAAATCAGTGTTCCAAATTGTCGAACATTCATACATATATGTAGGAAGAAATTTGTAGACCAATAAAATTTAATTTTATTTCTTACTAACCTACGTTTCTCTGATTTATTTTATACATTTTGTATTTTTTTTATTATATAAAGTTGGATGCGTCAAAGTTGGTAATTCACATATCTCGATTCAAAATTTGAAACGTGTAAAAAATTTGTTTTAAAAACATATATAATTAACAAAATAATAAAAGTTAATTATGATTCAATTTCAACTAGCCCACTTCATTCGGTGGTTAGATATCTTATTTCTAGAACACATGAGATCAGATCTTGTATCCTATTTTTTTTTTTTACGTAAAGGTAAGATAGTGAAAGTTCAGTTAAAACCGGATCAAAATGTTATATGTAGTTCAATATGTCGTGTTTATGTGTGTGTGTGAGAGAGAAGATTATGAGTGCATCTTATAAATACATCCGTTTATGAAACTAGATCAATATTGTCTGTAATGTATTTTAAAAACCTTTAAATGTTAATAGAAGAAGATTAATGTCATATGAATGAACATCTTACTCAAATTTAAAAAGAACAAAAAAATATAAGTGTAATATTTAATATAATATTTGAAGATCCAAAGTTAAAAAATAGGACCAAGATTAGATATGCGACTATTTAAATTTTGTTTGTGAATATTAATATTAAAATTTTGAATCTGTTAACGACTAAGTAAATTAATATTTTATATTGCTGAAGTTCTTTCTAACTACATTATAAAATGACATTACCCACTAATTTTATTAAAAGTTCTACAACAAAAACCCATAAATCTAGGGTTTAGATTTTTGTGTATTTTTTATTTAATCAATTTTTTATAACTTTAATTGTTGAATTGATTATAATTACCTTATTTTCAATGACATTTGATGTAATATTTTATAACTTTATGTTATTTTCAATAAATTACTTTGCAAACAATTATTTTATACAGATAATAACAAGAAAGCGAATTGAGCTAAACCGGTTCACTGGAAAAAAAAAATTCTGTTTCCAACCAATTTGAATTGAAGCAGAAAAAACCAAGACCGCTGCTAAAACAAAAGTCCAGTTCGGTTAAATCTCAAATTTGTGTTAAAAAATTCCTTGTTTTATCTTTTAAATTTTGTTGAAACAAATTTCACGTAGATTATGCTATTGTCTTAATCTTTCTCAATGTTTTTAAAATCGGTTATCTAAGGCATCTAAACATCATCTCTTATTTTCAAGATAAAATACATAATAACCAGGCTTTTCTAATAATGAATGAAAGAAACTAATATATAGGAGGCGTACAAAAAGTGTAGAAATTGTTGTCATAAAAAGACTTTATTAGATATTCCATTTGATAAAAACTGTTGTCATAAAAAGACTTTATAACAAATTATTTCCATGGATAACAGAGATTCTTTTTAGCAAGTCTGCATGGACCATCAGCTTTTATAGTCCAGTTACATTTATAACATTTATCTTGATCTCTCTCAGCAACAAATATATCAAACCTTTTGAACTGTTTGCTCCATTCAAAGCTGCAGAAGAAGAGCGTTGATTTCCAGATATTTGGTTGAAATGAAAAGTTGTAACTTGTATTGAAAGGCAATTTGTGAACCCCCAAATCATCATCTTTGGATTTGCAATGGACGGTAAGAAGTGGACGGCTTTCAATATTATTTGTCATTGTGACTATGGTCCTGGGCCAAAATGGTGTTATAGCATCACTCGAACCAAGTAAAAGAGGAAATATGATTAGAAAAGTAATACAAAGTTTTGGCGGATTTTTCATTGCTATTATGTTTTTTTCCTGTGTATGTTTAAACTTCAAAGTAATAAGATTGCTATTGAAAAAGAATTTATTTATAGTAAAATTGGGAATGCCTCAACACATTCTTCCAATAATGCGTCTACCAAAATTAAGAATATACAGTACTCAAGTAATACCAAAATTACCAAAATTATTGTAGTCAAGGAAAGTAAAGTAATACCAAAATTACAGTAGTCAAGGAAAGTAAAGTAATACCAAAATTACAGTAGTCAAGTAATACCAAAATTACCAAACGAACAAGCGAACCAGTAAAGTATTTGAAGCATTTAGGTTAGATCCGATTCTTAACGGATTTCGTGAAATTTGTCGCCTAAAGACATTGAACGAACAAGCATTGACACCTTTATTAGCTCACTAGGAGTTTTTCCGCGTAGGGCGGATGATTTTTATAAATATTTAATTATTATTTAAGTTAGATTAATTTAATTTTAGTTTGATATTTTCAAGATAATTTGTTATTTATAATATAGTTTTGATTTGAGTTTATACATCTTGAATATTTAATATGTGCAAAAAATGTATTGTGATTTAACTAAAAAGTTTTACTAATTGAATATGTCAAAATTAACTTATAACATAAAATTTGAAATGTGTATTGGAACTCATTGTTGTTCACCAGTTTTCAAATATTATTTTTCTTTTTACTAAATTCGGTATATGATTGGATCTAACAACTATAAGGTTTCTCTTTTTCAATCGAAAATAATTTTTCATTTTTTAATTGAAAAAAATAATAATTTATCAAACGTATAATCGCCAACTCAAGCACCTCATTGTTCTAATTAATTTTTGTTACTTTTTATCCTGATCGTGTTTGTTTAGTATTTTTTTCTTTCATTAGCAGCCCCAAACTTTACATATAATTTTTTTCTTTCTTTAATCAAAAATATTTTTTTATTTTAAATTAAAAACAAACTAACTTTTTAAACATATGATCGTCAACTGAAACCATTTATTGTTTGAATTCATTTTTATTTCCGTTTATTCCAATCGTGTCGGTACCAGTACTGAACGACACGTATCAAGACGCACTCGCTTAAGTGTCGGCACTACAACTGGACGACACGTATCAACGCCAGGACGCCTTCTCCTCTCCTATAAATATCCACTTCCACCAAACGGAGGAAGCACAAGCATTTTCAGCATGTACTTCTCTCACTAAAATTATCTCTCTACAAAAACGCTCTTAAAGTTTTTACTTTCAAACTTTGTAATCTTCAAAAATCTTATTTCAATCTTTAAGCTTTAAGTAATAAATCTGTAAGTTTATAAACAAAGTTTTAATAAAAACGTTTACTGTAGCAAAAATACTATGCACTTGAACTTAGAAGGCGTATAAGCTTTATTTGTATTTGACATTTAGTTTAATTTGAACATTTTTCTTACATTACACATATATTTTAATGAACCTTTTATAATTAGATTAATATATGTATTAGATTATTTTCATAAGAGCTTTTTAACCCCAAAAAATAGCCATATTAAGTTTGCTGATATGGGGAGTTTGTAGAGCATTTTTTTTTTCCTGTTGTGGATTTTTAATCGTTTTAGACTAAGAGACTTAGATATCGATATTTTGTCACATTTCATGTAAACAAATATATTGCCTTGCCTCCTAGCTATGTCATATGATTTTTCCCAAGTTCACGACACTCTTCAAGAGTCAGGCACCTTTCATGCTAGAGTGCAACAGAAATATAGGACAAATTAAAAGGTGCCATTAGTTACAGACGTAATATGTTATAAAAAATGCACTGTCTATGTGTCAAACACCTAGCTTGTTGTAAAAAGTGTTAATCATTTGACCCACCACTATCCAAACTCCAAAGATCTTTCACTTCCTCAATTACAAAGAACTTCCAATATATACTTTTTTTTACTTCCAATATATACTTAATCTTTGAATAGTTTTGGAACATGAAATCTATTTCTAGCTGCCTCTTGTTAGCAAAGTTCTAAAAACCAGTGAATATATTGACGATTCTCTTTTTTTTTGATAATTCTCTTCTTCTTCTTTTCTCCCAGTGGCCCACCTAGCAAGTTCCATGCTAATTCACTTATTCACTGACTTTAGTCGCAATGACATTAAAGTTGGATTAGTGGCTTTTGCAGTGTTGACTAAAAAAATTATAGGTAAAATTTAAGGTAAAACAATACTTTCTATTTTTTTCATCTATTACAGGAAGATTGCTGCCTCCTCTACTACCATACCAACATTTCCTACCATTATGTTCACTCGATCACTTTGTCGTTTTGACAAATTTGATCCTAACTTGTGATGTCATCAAAAAAAAATTACTGTGATGAAGAAAATGTACTGAGATCTGAGAAGTACACTATGCAATTTCCAAAGCTATGTAACAGCAAACTTACGGAATCTGAGAAGTTCAGTTTAGCCGAAGTGTTTTTTTTACTTCACATGAGTACATATAAATAATTTTGAACCTCTGTAACTATTACTAAATAAGATTTGATGAAAATGGAAGTTGAAATGAGAATAAAAAATATTAAATATTTCAGAGTGAAATAAACATATACTTGACCTTTGAATGGTTTTGGAACATGGAATCTTTATCTGGCTAGTAAACCTATCGCCTTGCCATGATTCTATATCCGCTAGTATGATCACCATATTTGTATCCAAGTTAGCTATGTTCTTTTTGTTTCTGTTTGAGCCTCCCAAGGTTCTAGGGTTTGCATCAATAGTTGAAATCGTAGAGGTTGCTTGTGTTTCAAGTAAAAACCTGGCCATCTTGTAAACGGTTCAGAAACACTACGGAAATCTTATTTAACTCACCTTCAAGGTTCTTCTTCTTCTTTTTTCTCCACGTTGTGTTCGAATCGGACTACGAAAGAGATTGAGCTGAGAGATTTGTGTTGCTTCATGTAATTCTCATTAGCACGAGAGCAGCTTCTATATCTCTTTTTTTTTTTCTATGAGGCTTGATGATCTTTGATTTCAATCTGAAACTCAAAGACTAATAAAGTCCTTTCTTGATAAACTCAAGCTCAACTTTTTCCTACTTTCGTTGGATTGTTTCTTTGTGCATGGTTGGTTTCTTCTTTGAGTATTACACGAAAGGAAATGCGAGAGAGAGAGAGAGAGAGAGAGAGAGAGAGAGAGAGAGAGATAAGGTTGATGAAATGGAAAAGGTGGGTAAGCAGATGATCAAACATTGTGGCGGTCTACCTTTGGCTATTAAGCATAGCAGTGTGACGGATCTTCACCATATGACAAGGATAGGGACTCTCTCAATCTTATTTGACGACAAGGGGTCTAGTATGGAAACTCTGTCTTCATCTATTGGTGAATTGAGTCACCTGGAAAGGCTTACTATAACCGATAATACCTTCATGGCAAGAGAATTTGTTTTGGATGGCATTCATCTCAAACAGTTTAGGTTGAATATATATATGCCAAGGTTACCTGCTGTGAAACACTTGCCTTCTCACCTTACAACCATAGCTATATCTTATTCAGGACAAAAACACCAAACAAAAGCTTGCAGAATGAACTGAACTCATCCATAAATGTACCAGCTGTGACATCTACAGTGAAATCCAAACCACAAAGTGATTCATAACAGCAATTAAATAGAGATCTCTGTTCCCTTCTTCTCAGCAACCAGAGTGTGCGGTTCACTCAGCAAAATCAAACTCGCAGCCACAGTGAACAACACCATCAAGTAACGTTCCAAAGTGTCGGTTAAGTTGGAAACAAGACATGTGTTTTCAATAGCTTCCTCTTTGGTGGTTTCATTGCACAACAAGACAGATATTTTAGAGCTTCCCTTTGCTTGTCGGAATCCGGTAATGTATGCTTTTCTTAATGGTGAGATTTTTTCCCAGTTGCAGCATAGTGGAGTACCAGTGTTCATACTCTTCATTTAGTGATTCCTTGAAGTGTTGCGCTGCTGCTTGAAATAAAATGCAGTGTAACATCATGATGGACAGACGAAAGTGTAATGTCTTTCCCAAACACATCTTTGTACCTTGGCGAAACATGAATAGAGGAACCCAAAATTTGCAGAGCATCACCATTTAAACACATCAGCAGAGATATGCAAACTGAACTTCTTGTCCAAGAGCTAGAGCCCTCTGCTTGGATTTTCTTTTGAATAACAGATGAGCTCCTTAACATCTTGTCAGTTATGAAAAACAACCAGCAAAGTACCCAGCCGTGAAAGCATTAGTACAATTCCTTGAAAACTGATTTTGTGAATCCTTTGTAAGTGCTTAGTAACTCTATCACTAGCTGAAATTACACACACGTTTGGCCAGAACAAAATCAGAGAGTCCATCCCTCTCCTTCATCCATGAAAGATCTCGAAGCTCTAATCCAGTGTGTTTTGAATATCTTGTTACTGCTGCTGCGTTAGTAACTTCACCATGACCAGGCGTGACCCAACAATTATTCTCGATACGCCATTCCCTTTGCTAGCCTGAAAATTTGACTAATTCCAACAACGTACGTTCTGAGTCGTTCTGCAATTCCTCAGACTTGTGAGCAACTTTAAACTGAGATCTCAGTAACATTATCAACCTTGTGTTACAATCAAGGGTTACTTCCCTCTGTTTCAGTAACAAGTTTGGGTGACTTGTATCGCGACCCTATCTCTGTCCTCGGGTTTTCTGTTTGTATTTGAAGTGCCAAAACTTACCACACTCCTGCTTCTTCTTTGACTTGAGTCTATCCTTCATGTGAAGCTCTCTAGATGATATGTGGGAATAAGCATACTGTTTTAGCAAGAGTACGCAGCAGCTTGATTCAAAGAGATGTTCTCCAAAACCATATCTCACATAGTCATGTCCTGATCAATAGCAGCAACCAAAGGCAGCTTGTGTCTAATGATTCCAGGACCATTGTCTTGAAAGTGATTGACAATAACATTATTCAATGCCCAACAGCCTCTTATTTTCAGCATTACGAACAAACCATACCCGTCATAACAAACATTATTCCAGTTTGTATATCCTTGTACCTCATTGTTAGGCTGCTCTGAACTGGTTTTAAACTTGAATCGCCAGGACTTAGAACACTTTGGTCGGCAGCTTCTTACTGTGTACTTTTAGGTGCATTGTATCGGACAGTTGGTGCACAATATGGTGAATATTAACACATATTAACCTCTGAAGCAGCATATCGATTTTTTTGACACGAACAAGCACTTTTGGAACACGCAAATTCGATTCCATCTCTCACTCTTCTCCACCCCTTTTTTAATCTCCGGACCATTTTCAATGGTGGACGTTTGTGCCGTGTCATCAAGATACTCAGCTCCTCTTCCTCGTTTGAAGTAGCCAAACGAGACGCTTGTTTCTCATTGAAATGCATCATACGGATAATCTGATTCTGGAAGCATATCAGCTTCGTCAAATGGTCCAAACATTCAACAGGATGTCTGCAATTTCAAAAATTGCTCATAACACACAATACAAGACAAACTCCAAAACAAGAAACTATACCACACATATTTGAGAATTGGATTTACCATCCGAACCACTTGTTCACAGAGCATCACGTTTGGGCACAGGATAAGAGAGACCTTCTTCAATGGAAACGGCCTCAGAGCGGTTTCTGCTGCAACCATCACATCTTTCTCGACGGTGTGCACACAGCCTAACAGGTAAATACAGTAATGAATCAGATTCACAATGAAACATTTGAGAACCAAACAGTGGCAAGAGCATTACCAGCCCAAAATCAAGAAACCCTGAAACGAAAAATGATGCAAAGAGGTTAAAAAAGTTTCTCTCTTTTCTTGAACACTTGATAGTAACAGTTACCAGTAATTGAACAACTATCTCAATTCAAAACTTTTACTGAATTAACATAGAATCTACGAGAAACCCATAAAACCAATCTATCTAGCAAGCAATTTCTCAAAACTTTTACTGAATTAACATAAAATCTACGAGAAACCCATAAAACCAATCATTCTAGCAAGTAATTTCTCAAAACTTTACAATCCGAAAAGTTCACTTTGATAGCAAAATTTAACTCATCACTCACACAATCAACAAGTGGTTCTCCAACATCTTTGTTTAAATTCACAAAATTTGAAAACTGAGAATGCAAACAGCCTAATCAGTAAAGAATCAATCTCGGATTAACAGCCGTGGAAATACAAATTGACACAAACACACATAAAACAGAAAAGGCTATCAAAGTAGGAAACTAAACAATCGGAAGCGGCTGCGTAGTGGAACCGAAAAACTCCAAATCCAGCCGAGAAGAATCCCAAATACAATCACTGCCACAAAACCCCGACGGATTGTACGCCACCGCCATTGGGTCCGCCGCCGGGATATAATCGCCGCCGTGAAACCCTAATTGAGAATCAGCTGGAATATAATCGCCAGCTTCCATACCCGAAACACAAACAACACCCCTCGAATTGGGAACTAGTGTTTGTCCGAACCCTAATTCAGACACCCTCGTCGAAGAACCAGATCCTCTCTGTTCGTCGTTGATCTTCTTCTTTAACATAAGTTCTTCCTTTTTCTGCCTGATTCCAACCAATTGTGCCTTGATGATCGAGAGATGATCCCTGAGTTCCTCAGCAGACAACCCGTCGTAGACATCGCAGGCGTTTTTGATCCTCTTCTTACTGCTCTGTCTTTTGAATTTGGAGACGATCTGTTGCAGCTCTTGTCGATTCTCAGGCCAGACATGGACTTTGTCGTCGTCGGGGGTGTGACAGATGAAAGCGACTGAGTTGCCGCAGAGAACGGAGAGTTCCTTTGCTTTCTTCTTGAAACCGGGGAATCTCCTTGTGAAATAATCAACCCTCGCTTTCTTCAGATCATCATCATCGGAGTTTTTTTGACGAGGAGCCATTGTTTTTGTGGGTTTCTCTTTGCCGCGGCAGAAAAATGACCTAATCGGAGAGAGTAATTAGAGTGTAAGGGTAAATGAAATTGTTGTGAAGGGAAAATAAATAGGTTATGATGTGATGATGATATTTATAGACTGATAAAATATGTTTAACGGTCACATCTTTGTGTAAACGCGTTCTTAACGCGGTTAAGATTTCTTCTTTTTATTTTTTCCCGCCCAAAATCTTATGTTTTCACAAGTCGGTTGTAGTGTTTTCTATTTTCGTTTATGTTATTTTTTTCCTAGAATAATCACGGGATACAATTATGTAATAAAACAATCAATTATAAGACTTAACTGGTGTTAATTTATGGTGTTTCATAATCTAATTTGTGATTATTTTTAATATAGATGTAATTGCATATTTTTAATATGAATAGAAATATAATTTAAGGAAAATCTAAATCTAATGTGGTTATTATTTTTAATTTAATTAATTAATAGTATTGAGGGTATAAATAATTTTATGTGTGATGGTTTCAACGTTTCACTTGATTTTGACATGATAATATACCTAAAATTTCATTAATAAATCTGTAAAAATAATTTAAATGTCTAATGGCATATAATGTATGTAATATAACACAAAAATAATAATGGTTAAACAATGAAGTGATCTTGTTTTAATAGAATGGATTGATATATGATGTAATAATAAATCATTTAAAGAAGCAAAAATAAATAAATAAGCTTTTCATATCAAAAGAAGGGAAATTTTAACTTGTTTATTTCGGAATAAAGTTTCTATCAAATTTCTCAAAAACACTGTTGATTTACATATCTTGGGGTTTAGGATGTGCGAGTTTCTCTTTACCTTCAAATTTGTTCTCTAACAATCAATTCGAGTCAAACTATGCCTTATGTAGGTCTTAATGGCAATGTGGTTGGTTTCGGTGCGTAACCCTAATAAATAAATTATCACCGAATGGTAATATGATTATAATGTGATGTGATTTGGATGTTGCATTGGTTAGTTTTTCATGGTAATATGAGAATGTGATGTGATTTGGATGTTGCATTGGTTAGTTTTCATGGTAATATGATTAGAATGTGATTATAAAGGTTTCATGGATACAATTTGATGCAACATAAACAAACAACATCCCATAACAATGTATTATATTAGAGATAAATATTTCATCTATTTGGCAGTTATGAATCGTAATACAATCTTTTAAAACTAGTTGTTGATGCGCGTTTCGCGCGGAATATTACATATCGTTTAATTATATAGTCTTAAATTTTTTAAGAATATATATAATATTAATTTAGTTTGTTACTAAATAAAATTGATTGAAAATGTATAATATATAATTAAAAATTATATATATAAGTCACCATCTTAAAAAAAAAATCGGTTCATAAGCTTTTAATATTCATATTCATAACTAATATTCGTCCCACTTGCTAACTTTAGATCTAAACAAATTACAAATTATAGTAAATATTATACTTACATTTCTCTCTTTATAAATTAAGTCGGTTGTTCATTTATACACATTAATCTTTTTCTATAAAGGTCTAATATTTTTCGAATATATTACGGATAATATTGATCTCATTTGATAAACGTTTGATATATTTTTAAGATGCACTCATAATCTCTCTCTCTCTCTCTCTCTCCCTCTCTCTCTCTCTCTCTCTTTCTCTCACTCTCTCTCTCTCTCTCTCTCTCACTCACTCTCTCTATCTTTCTCACTCCTCTATCCCTCATAAAATTTAAATAGTCGCATATGATCTAATCTTCCTCCCAATATTAACTTTGGATTAAAAAATTATATTAAATATTATTCTAACATTTCTCTTTTCTTAAATCTAAGTCAGATATTAATTTATCCAACATTAATCTTATCAGCGCATCTTGAAAATACATCAAGATGTTTATGAAATGAGATCAATATTGTTGATTATATTTTTTTGAAAAATATTAGACATTTATGGAAGAAGATATCTCTCTCTATCTCTATTTCCCTATTTCTTAATTTGGTTTATAAGCCTTTAATTTTCATATTCATATCTAATATTCATCGCACTTGCTAACTTTAGATCTAAAAAATATATATTAAATATTATACTTACATTTCTCTCTTTATAAAATAAGTCGATTGTTCATTCATACGCATTAATCTTTTTCTATAAAAGTCTAATACTTTTCGAATATAATATTGATCTCATTTGGTAAACGTTTGATGTATTTCCAAGATGCACTCATCATATTTCGCTCTTTCTCTCTCTCTCTCTCACTCTCTTTATCTTTCTCACTCCTCTATCACTCATAAAATTTAAATAGTCGCATATGATCTAATCTTCGTCCCAATATTAACTTTGGTTAAAAAAAATTATATTAAATATTATTCTTATATTCATTCATCCAACATTAATCTTCTTCCATAAATGTGTAATGTTTTTCAAAAAAAATATAATCAACAATATTGATCTCATTTCATAAACGTCTTGATGTATTTCCAAGATGCGCTGATAACATCTCTCTCTATCTCTATTTCTCCATCTCTCTCTCTCTCTCTCTCTCTCTCTCTCTCTCTCTCTCTCTCTCTCTCCCTCGTAAACACAACGTATTAAATTATCGACAACATTTTAATTTTGTTTTAACTTAAACTTCACAACAGTATGGTCCGGTATAAATACTAAACTTTACAACTATAAGACTAAATAGGCGAATTAGAAATCCATATTGGTCTTTAAATCAATATGCAAGTTATCTATTATAATAAATGACTTTTCAACTTCTATTTAAAATTATTATATCAATGAATGTTAGTTATTATAAAAATTAAAGGTAAAATGACATAAAACATAGTATAAATTAAATAAAGAATTTGAAATTAACAAAAAGAATAGATGATGTGTCAACATTTGAAGATATGAACTGATGACGTGGCAGCATAAGAAGAAACTTTATTCTATTTTATATATATAGATTGGCCTGCTTGCCATTTTCTTTTTATTAATGATTTTTCACCCAGTTAAATTATGTATTTACGGTTCCCAACATGAGAAACAGAGATAATTTTGAAAAACCAATGCTTTTGATTTAACCTTTCTTCTTATTTAAATTAAATCATTTGAATTATGTTACATATTGTTTCACCCATAACAAGATTACGTGGAGTCTCATGGGTTTCCTTTTCAAACCTTTTATTTACCAAGTGAAAAAAACATGTACTCCAAAACAAACATAAAAAGTTGCATATGTTTGTAATAGTCAAATCATATATTTAAAAAAAATAAATATGAAAATAAAGAGGATTTTGAAAGCCTATATTTTCTAAAGGTTTACTCTATCTTTTATATTGTAAAAATAAAGTTAAAAAAAAATATAAAACATGTTAGTTGCAATAGTTAACTCTAATTTTTACAGTAAAAAGATTACTCCAAATATATTTTATTTATATTTAGTTATTAGTTTCAAATAAATATTTTAACTTACAAATACATAAATTTTATCTATTTATTTTTTATTTTTAACAAAAAATAATTATAATTATAATTTTGCTAAAATTAAATGTTTTACCACGAAAATCAAATTTTATTAAATAACTCTTGTTAGTATAATTTTGTTTAATTATACAACTAAAACATATAACTATGGTCTAATATATATATATATATATATATATATATATATATATTAAAATTAAAAGATTATTTTGTAAATAAAAAATTACTATAAAAATAGAATATCATTAGATATGATTTTACTCTAAAAACACAGATTAAAAAAAATAGAGTTTCATTACACATCTTACCCATATTATATAAAAAGAAATAAATAAGAGATCATTAAAGCTTAATGTGATTTGAATTATCACTTCAAGTTAGGATAAACAAGAGACTATTAAATTTCAAACTTGAACATCAAAAACATTATTGTTACAACCAATTAAATTTTAGAAAATATCGAGCAAAAATGTAATATAATTTGAGGTAGCTAGGTCTGAAATATAAAATAGAGAAATTGTAGACAAAAAAAAAGAGGAGTAATTATATTCTTTGTCGCAACTTTTAGTACTTTTCGTATATTGACTAGTGATATATTTCAATCACTTGGAAAAATTGAATCAGATACTAAAACAGAAATGAAAAAAAATCAAATCGATTCTCTTGCCAATTTGATGAACACAACTTATAAAGTCTTTTGGAATCTGGGTTAATAAGGAAGAGAGTCTTTACGCATCCAGTTTTTTTTTTTGGTTACGCATCTTTTTCTTTCCATTTCCCACGCCACGTGCAGTTGATATATTTCATTAATTAGCTAGGAATTAGGATGCAATTTCAAAGAAAAGATGATAACAAAACTAGTGATGTAAAATGAATGGAATGATAAATGCGAGTGAAATACATCACACTACATAAAAATGATAAAATGAAGTAAATTTTAATTTAAGCATCCTAAATTTATTTTCTGTTATTTTTAATTTTTATATTTTTATTATTATATTATTATATTTTTTATTAAATAATGTTATTTGTATTTTAATTTTAGACAATAGAGTGTTTTAATATTTATAACTATAAAAAAAATTTATCATCAAAATAATTATTTATAACTGTAAAAATAAAAATATCTAAAATTTGAAAGATTATTTTATAAATAAAAAAAATTAATTGCAAAATAAAATATGAAATGAAATGGTTCCATATTTTTGAATAAAAAATAACATTTACCATTTTACAATTAAAAATAAGATAGATCTGAAGTTGATTTTATTGCAAAATATAATTTGACATCAAATCAAATTTATAATAGGTTGGAGATGCTGTTGTAATCGTACCAAGAGATTACATATTACAACAGAATAGTACTAAAAAATGTAAAATACAAATATATATAAAACGCAATTGGAACTAAACTTTCGATAATTATCAATGTTTAGGCCACGGTGGGATGTGGCATGTGCATAGTGGTGGACTGGTTATGATATGCCATTATCATAAATTCATAACCATATAATAACATCGCAATATATATGCATTATTATAGTGCCCACCGTCAATCTAAATTATTGAAGTGGTCGGTCCACTCATGCGATGTTCCACCTGTTCGTGACATTGATAATTCCATTCGTTAGTCATATCCCTTGAGGAGATCTAATGACTACTTATGTTTAATATGTCTTGTTTATCGCCGCCTCGACAAGCTTCGAATCAAAGCCCACTTGGACCACTTCAACCAATAACAGAAATCGATTTCTAATTTATTCAATTAGTTAACAAAATGGTTGTTGTAATTAAGCAAGTATTAAAAGTCGGAGATCAATTTCGATTAGATGTAAACATTTGGCAGCTAGAAAACTCACACGACATCTTCAAATCAATTTACGACGAATATAATTATATATATATAATAAAACTTATTCATGTTATATATTTCAAATCATAATATATTATAAGGATTATCATTTTCATTTTCGAATAATATAATATAGTAAACAAAAAATAATGTATCAAAGTCGGTAAAGTGAATAATGTCATGAGTTTTGTTGTATATCATAGATTTATATGGTTTATCAATCTATATATAATTGAACACGAGCAATTATAGATTTTGTTTTCCTCCCGACATTATTATGTTGTAATAAAAGAATATCAAGTGGGGGTATATATACAAAAGAGTGGGATGATAACAACAAGTCATGATTAAGACAGCCTGATTATGTTTGATTGATTAAAGTTGAGTCTAAAATTAAACGTAGAAAATGCTCACGATTTTTTTCTTATATTCTTTTTGGGGTTTAAATGAATAAAAAGCAAAATGACAAGCAAAGGCAAAGCATTATGTCATGTCCGTTATCCTCCATCTCCCTCAATTATATTTTTCTTAAGTTTTATTCACTACGTCAATATTGCAATTTAACATAAATAAACAAGAATACTGTTATTCACTACAACAATATTGCCATAGTATATAAGTAGTACTTTTGGAGAAAAATATAACTTAAAACATTCAAAAAAATATTGCAATTTAGGCCACTATTATGACATGAAAAAACCCTGGCCGTAAAATGTTTTCACAAATTGTTCACAATATTTGAAAATGTTTAATATGTGGCCATCGACATTTAAAATTGTGGGCTCACAAGTGCATTGGCCAATTCGTGGCCAAATGATTTTCTAATTAGCCGCCATACAAAATTGGCCACTACTCAACTCAGATTAGCATCAAAATCGTAAATAACGGCACACTTATCAATGTTTTAGACACTCTTACGTTAAGTAAAGTTACATGAGTTATACTTAGTAGTTAATAATNAAGAAAATAGAAAGCAAAATCTGATCACTACTAAAAACATATATGAAAAATACAAAATCGAAATGTAAAAGTTATTTATTTATTTTAATTCTCATTTATTTTCAATTAAAATATTTAAAACACAGAACTGTTGCGGATCCTAAGCAACATTTACCCTACTTCTCATATAGTTAACACACTTTAACAACTATCTTTTTCTGTTCTGTTGCGTTAAAAACTTGAGTATTTAATTTGAGTCAATCGAGTATGTTAACGATCTTTCTATTAACTCTCTTCAAGCAAATAAAGCATCTCTTTCTCTTCACATTCATCTCCCTTATATGATCTCTCTGCTCTCTAGAAAAGTTATGTTTCTTAAGACTCGCATCAAAAGCTTCTATACATGATTCTTGATATCATCCTCCTCATTGATCTCATCATCGTTTAATGTCATATCATTAGCATCTAGAATTTTCTTTTTGTTAATTAAAATATATCCTAGTTAATTTAATTTACTTTTTGTTTTTGTTTTTATTTTTCTTTTGAAATTGATCCTTTTGTTTTTATTTTCTTTTTCTTAAATTTAAATATATGTTAGTTAATTTTATTTTATTTTTTGTAATCTAAATCAATAAATTTGACATTTATTTTTTGTAAAATAATATTTTACCGAGACACGTATCGAAATCTAAATCGATATGATATGATATAATGTATTAAGTTGTAATGTCATATCATTAGCATCTAAAATTTCTTTTTTTAATTAAAATATATCCTAGTTAATAAAATTTAATATTGTTTATAATTTTTTTTTCTCTCGTATATGATCTCTCTGTTCTCTAAGAAGTTATACTTTTCAAGACTCGAATCAAAAGATTCTCTACATGATTCTTGCTATCATCCTTCTCATTGAGCTCATCATTGTCTAATGTCATATCATTAGCATCTTAAATTTTTATTTTTTAATTGAAATATATCATAGTTAATCTAATTTATTTTTTTTATTTTCCTTTTTATTTTCTTAAATTGAATTAGATCCTTTTATTTTATTTTATTTTTCTTAAATTGAAATATATCCTAGTTGATTTTATTTTACTTTTGTAATCGATAAATTTGACGTTTTTATTATTTAAACCGTAGCTAACTTAGTTTCATTTTTCTTAATTTTCTTATTTACCTTTTCGATTTTTGATTTTTCTAAAAGTGTGTGAACTATATGAGAAATTATTAGAAATATATCATAGTTAATCTTATTTACTTTTTTTTCCTTTTTCTTAAATTCTAATAGATCTTTTTCATAATTAATATAAATTCTAATATTTTATCGAGACACGTGTCAGAATATTGAAATATTTCATAGTTAATTTTATTTACTTTTTTTTATTTATTTTCTTTTTCTTAAATTCTAATAGATCTTTTTCATAGTTAATATAAATTCTAATATTTTATCGGAACACGTGTCAGAATATGAATCGAATGAAGCGACACGTGTCGTGATCAAGTTAATTAACAATCTTATTTACTTTATTTTTTATATCATAGTTAATTTTATTTACTTTTTTATTTATTTTCTTTTTCTTAAATTCTAATAGATCTATTTCATAGTTAATATAAATTCTAATATTTTATCGGAACACGTGTCAGAATATGAATCGAATGAAACGACACGTGTCGCGATCAAATTAATTAACAATCTTATTTACTTTATTTTTTATTGAATCTGAATCGAATGAAGCGCCACATGTCGTGATCAAGTTAATTAGCGATCTTATTTACTTTATTTTTTATTTTCCTTTTTTAAATTGAAATAGATAATTTTGTTTTAATGTTCTTTTTTAGATATATATATATATTTATGACACATGTCAAAATCCTATCGATTAACTTGACATGTGTCGCGATCATATTAATTAGTAACTTTCACGTATCCTACTTTATATAATGAGATATATATCATTTATATGATCTCTCTGCTCTCTAGAGAAGTTATACTTCTCAAGACTCGCATCAAAAGCCTCTCTACATTATTCTTGATACCTTCCTTCATATTGAGTTCACCTTCGTTTAATGTCATATCATTAGCATCTAAAATTTCTTCTTATTATTTACGTTTTTTTCTTTTTAGTATTAGTTATCGATCATACAATTTTTTTAATTTAAATGAAAAACATAAAAAAGCTTTTTTCTTTTTTCTTAATTTTCTTATTTATGTTTTCGATTTTTTATGTTTCTTTTGGTATATTAGTATTTGAAAAAAAATATTATTTTCCTTTTCCATTTTTAAAACTAATTTTTGATTTTTCTTTTAGTATGAGTAATTGATCATACAATTCCTTTATTTAAATGAAAAACATAAAAAACTTATTCTATTTTAGTTAATTTAAATGAAAAACATAAAAAACTTATTTTTCTTTTTCTTAATTTTTTATTTACTTTTTCGTTTTTTATTTTCCTTTTTATATTAGCAATCGTAAAAGAAAATTATTTTTCCTTTTTGATTTTAAAACTAATTTTTAGATTTATGTAAACATTATGTTAAAATCTAATTGGTTGAATTTTTTAACACGTGTCAAAATCTAATCGATGAACTTAACACGTGTCACGATCATATTAAAAACTAACTTTGACGCATCCTACTTTATATAATAAGATATAAGATGTAGCCTAGTAGTTTTGAAATTTAATTTTCCTTTTTTGATTTTTTTTCTTTCAAATCTATTTCCCATTAAACAACCTAAAATATCCTTATAAGTGTCATGCTTTGTGGAAATTATTTAAGTACAGTATTTGTATCTAGGGTATTTCGGGTTTAGTAAGGAGAAAACTTGTCCCTCACCTCTTCGACAGCAATACGATGATGTTTTTTCTTTTTATGTTATCTTGTTTCTATTAGAATACTCCTCCTGTTTCAAAATACTTGTCCGTTCTCGTTTTTAATGTAAATTTTAGTCTTAAGTACCTAATTTAACCTTATATCTAGTGAAGAGTACTAACAGTCAACTTGGTTTTTAAGGTTATAATATAACTTTTAATATATTTTTTTAATCTACGTAAAACAACTTAGAACGACAACTAATATAAATAGGAGAGAGTATCTGGAGTGATTGTTTCTTATATGGAAGTATGTATGAAATAATCAGAGGATTAAATTAAGATTGAATTAATTCGGTGGTTGATAGCTTAAAAAAAAAATTCTTCAATTTTTCTACATATGATTGTTCTTTGGGAAATTAGGTCCAATGACCACATAAAAACTGAAAACCCATCAACTAAC
The DNA here is from genome assembly GCA_020283515.1 of Alliaria petiolata. Lineage (NCBI taxonomy): Eukaryota > Viridiplantae > Streptophyta > Magnoliopsida > Brassicales > Brassicaceae > Alliaria > Alliaria petiolata. The sequence continues at coordinate 389,264,994 of JAHZTW010000001.1, forward strand.
AATAAGGAAAGTCTCTCTCTCTCTCTCTCTCTCTCTCTCTCTCTCTCTCTCTCTCTCTCTCTCTCTCTCTCTAAAATCTATATTATTCTACTAACAAAATTTCAGACGTGGTCTTCCTCTTTCTCCTTATGTCTCCCTCCTCCATCCCCTTCCACTTCTCTTCCCTTCCGCCACTTCAACTCCTCTTCTCCATCCATGTCCTCTGCTGTCGCTACCGCTTCCCTTCCTATTTTCTTCTCTGTCGTCCTTCTTGTCTTTCATCGTTCTTTTTTTTTCGTGCTTTGTGGTGCAGATCTACAATTCGTCGGTGTCTGGCTCCTCTCCTATAGCAGTAAGCTCTCCCTCTCTCCTTCTTTGTCTCAGATCTCTAGAGGATGGGATTTGGCGGTAGATCTAGAAAACTACCCCGTCTCGGACTGTACTATATATTTTTGTTTGTACTATATTTTCTGTATTTGTTTACCATGTGTTATTTACGTTGGAGATTAACCACCATAAAACCACTCATTTTCGTATTGTACTATATTTTTTTGAACTGTACTATATTTTTGTATTTTTATTACCATATGTTATTCACGTTGTTTAATGCAAATGTTTAAACTGATTAGTATGCATTGCAAACATGCAAATGTTTAAACTGATTAGTATGCATTGCAAACTATAGCAGTAAGCATGAGCAATTTATTTGCATAACTATTGCAATCTCAAAATGATTTGGACATCAAATACAAATAAAATCAAAATGATAAAATAGTACATAATTTTATACAATTTTCTCAATTCTCTACTCTTAAGTTTATACTATTTTTCAAGATAATATGGAAAGATAAAATAGTATATAATTGAAGACACAATATTACCGATAGTATAGAATTGTGATAAAGATAAAATAGTAGAACATTTCTCTCTCTCTTTCCGGCGAAGAATGGTCATCGAGGGTATTTTTGTCCACAATATTATAAAAGTTAGGGTTTTTGGTTATTTGTTGTGTTATTCAAACATTATGGCTATATGCTTAATTTCTTTTATTACTATGGCTATTTGGCAAATTAACCCTTGTTCTTTAGTTGCTAAATCTGCTTCGGTTTTGTCCTGATTGGGAAAATTTCAAGTTTGATTTTTTTTAGTTTACATACGTAAATTTTTAGTTTGTTTATTGCGACTTCCCCGATTGATATTTTATACTTTTCCATTGTTGTAAAAATTGTGATTGGAGACAATACAGTCTGTTGTTGCTGCTAAAACTATTTTCCCTTGTTTGTTTCTCTTTCCCTTGGTAATAATGAAAGCTTCTGGGCAATTTCAAAACATGGTTGCACCAAAAATTAGCCGAAAGTGGTGCAATGGAATACATGAAGACTGTGAAGACTAAATTCCAAGATGAATGTGAATATATGATGAATTACTTCAAGTCCTTGAGGACTTAAGAGCTGAGAGGTATAGCTTTTTGCCCTTGTTATGCTTGATTTTGCAACTTAAGTAGTTCCATTTCTGTTTACACAATATGACTCTTAATGATTTTAACTGAAGAACCGGATGGTATATATTTTCATGGTAGAATTGATAGGAGTTGAGTCATATTAAGATTGAATGAACTCTTCAAAGGGCAACAAAAAACTGTTTTTGGGTTTCAATAGATTATTTGCTAGTTGGTTTCCAAATAAACCTCGAGGGTGGCCAAACTCCACCAAAGAAGCATGTTACGAAGTTAGAGGAAGCTAATAGTTTTGTCAACAAGGTCAAGGTAGAGATTTGATAAGTATCATCAATATTATTTCTACAAAAGGAGGAAGCCGATGGTGGAACAAAACAAAGATGATGACGTGGCAGCTGAGCTGGTAGAATGATTGGTTCAAGAGAAGTCAGGGAAGTAGACTAATTAAAGACTGAAGCTTGAAGATTCATTTCGCTTAAGAAGTTACATTAGGTTATTAGTTTCTTATTCAGAATTTACAATTCTATAGAACTAAGCGTGATGAGCTTGTTCAAGATCGACATGAGATCTTAGATTCAATCGACATGAGATTGTAATCTACAGTTGTAATCTGTTTCTTCATAAATCCAGTACTGCATTTCAGTTCTTCGGTGAATTGATAGCTTTACTGTATCAAGATTTTGATTAATATTATCATTTCTCTCTTTGCTACTTGCATATAACGTATCATTTGTTGTTTTCGTGCATGCAAGGTTTCTGGACGATGATCGACCATATAATTCATTTTAGACACCTTGAAAATGTATAGAAAGAACAACATGTTCATTACTGATGTCTACCAGGAGGTATGTTCTTAACCATTTGCGGTATAATTTTTTTTCATTGTTTTTATTGCCCTTCTTGTCATAGCTTGATATGTATTATCTTGCAGGTGGCTATCCTTTTCCGTGACCATTATGATTTGCTTGTTGAGTTCACTCATTCCTCTCCCTCACTAGTTTGGACTACTTGTTTTTGTTTGGTTTTTGTAATTCCTATAAGTAAGGGAAAGTGATAAATTGGAGAGATAGATCCCTAAACATAAGGGAGACCATTTCTCTCATTATAGAACAATAACAGAATAACTCAAAAGAAATAGCAAAACATCGGTTTGGTTTGGTGATCTCTTTTCGGTTAACTTGGTTGAACTCTTTATGTGCACATCAATAATCCACCAACGGGAAGATTGTATAGTTCAAATCAATCGGATACAAAAAGTCACAACCAAATGGTCAAAGTTTTTTTTTTTTTTATGTTCATTTTTGCAAACTTGGAAGCTATACAAATATACCAATAAATATACTAATATTTATGTTTTTAGACTAAGGTGTTGAATATCATATCATGAAAATCAGGTAAGGAATACATAAAAAAAAAATATTCAAAATTAGGTTTCCTTTTTTCTTTAGTTTTCTTATTTTCTATTTTTTTTTTCCTTTTAAGTCTTTTTTACAGTCAAATTAATATTATAATTTCTAAGTAAGTTGATAAATTCTCTTAAAGCATTCTCGTAATTTACACATCAACATTTTGTAATTAACTTTCTCTCTTTGTTCGTTCCGTTAATAGAATCTAGACATTCCCCGAAATTTGACCATTTGGTTGTGACTTTGCATCCGATTGATTTTAACTATAATCATAAAGTTTATAGTATCTAGCAGGATTGTACCTTTTCATAGAGAAATATATAGGGTTTAAAAAAAAAAATGAAAATCTTACCCTAGAAAAAAGATTTTACTTTTATGTATCTACATCTCTATATATATAAGTGTCATGTATGTAAATTGTAAAACCAAATCTTCTCTTGTCTATCTTTGTTGGAATTCTTTAAGTCTTATCACGTGCTTTGTGTGAGGTAAGGAGAAACTTTTCCCTCTAGATGATTTTGGTCTAGGCAAGATTCGATAAATGCACGATGAGCTTCTCTAGTTTTATGCTTATCATTTTTCTTTTGAAATCCATTTCGAGCGTTTTATGTTTATATTGTGAAATAAACATGTAGATGAAGCAAGGTTCAAATTTTCTGGTTAGTAGCTTCGAAATGCATTGCATCTATGATTATTCTTTTGTTATTAGATCTGATGCTTGATTGTTTTCGTTAGTATTTTGGGATGATTATTTGAAAATATAGGTTTTGAATTAATTTATTGTGTCTTGCGATTGATTTACATTCATATACTTTCTCTTTTCTGAATTGTCAATGAAATTCTAGCCAATTTTCAAATCATGGACACAACAAGGCTATCTACAAGAGATGCACATGAATACCTCCATACTGTGAGGAATACATTTCAAGATAAGCCTGAAATATATGAGGCATTTCTGAATGTTATGAAGGGCTTCACCTGTCTCTTATACACATCTAGATGTGTATAAGAGACAGGTTACAAAATAACCTTCCCGAGTGGCGAAACTACACTAAACGTGCCTGAATATGGAGAAGCTGTTGATTTTATAAACAGGGTCAAGGTAGGCAAGCACACTCTTTCATTCGATTAACAATGTGATTTTACTTATTTATTATTCTATCAAGTTTTTTAAATTAAAAACAAATAACACCATTTTGTATTCTAGTCTTACTATATTTTTTTCTTTTTATTTTTGCCAATTTTTCTCTTAAATATCGTTTATCTGTAGGCAAGGTTACAAGACGATTGTGCAAACCAATATTTTTTATATATATTGGAAATGTCTAGTCAAGGCAAGATCAGTGTTGATGAGGTCTATCATGAGGTATATATATATATGTGTGTAACATTAAAACTTTTTTTCAGTTTTCTCATATTAAGTTTGATGATTACATATATCTGCAGGTGTTTAATGGCCTTTTCCGATACCAACATGACCTGCGTGTGGAATTTGCTTACTTTCTCCCTCGTCATTAAATAATAGAAAAGGGTGAAAGTTCAATTTGAATAAACTTGGATAATAAGTTTATGTATGCAATAAAGCCATGTTGTAATCACTAGTTTGTTGTTGAACTGGTAAGACTGGGTAACTCATTACAGTTATTTTTCATCTTTTAAACCGCATATTATGGGCAACATAAAACTTCTTTTTTTTTTTTTGGTGCAACAACAACATAGAACTAATTTTTCAATTTTCTTATACAATTGTGCCCAACACAGAAATTCCATTACCTAAAATGGATTCATTTACAATCTTGTTGAAATATATAATAATTTTTCGTATATTAGATAAGATATCAAAAATCTAGTTTAAATATCTAAAAAATTATTGTGGTTGAGTTTTTTTTTCTTTTTTCTGTTATATAAATGTATTTGCGAATTCTCTAGGTATGAAAAGATGTGTAATACTTATTAATTTATTGATGAATATGTCCTAATTAAGAATCTTGTTTTTGCTTAAAATAGTTGAATGCTGTAAAAAAAAATTTAAAATAGTTGTTTTTTTTTTACCCGCATCACTAATCCATTATTTTTCACAATATTATTTTTAAATACACAAACACTTAAAAATATTTGTCAATAAAATTTGATAATATTAAAAATGATCAACTAGTTAGAAATATCATTGAGAAATTTCTAAAAAGTGCGTTTTTAAACCAACGTGCATGATATTCCCACTCATAATGTCGAAAAGGCATGTGAATATGTTTTGTTTTTATGTTTTCGACCTACGTTGCATGGAAACTTCGTCCGATGTACGTTTTCCATTTCCAAAACTCTCAGAAACTCGTCAAAAACACGGAAAATCATGTTTCCTAAAAATTCCAGTTTGGAAATACTTTGAAAACATCGTTTCCATTTTGGAAACACGCCATTTTGTAAACAAGATGAAAACTATTTTTTTTGTTTTGGAACAAATAAATAATAATAATAATAATGAAATTAAGTGATCAATTTAATTCTTTATATTACACTAATAATTAATTTGCTAATAATTATTTTGATCTGTTAAATGAGAATAATTTTAGTATTATTAAGTTTGAAAATCGTTTTCTCTGTAAATTAGAATTGGAGATAGTTTTGGTTGATAGAACTAATGAAATTAATAATGAACAAAATCTTCTAAATTTTTGACTTGAGATATTTTAATTTTTGTTATTTAAAAATTATGTAAAAATTATATACTGGATTTTATTGATTAAGTATTCTACTTATAATATAATTTATATGTTTAATGCTTATATATATATATATATATACGTTTTCATTCCTATATTTTTAAAAAATTGCGTTTCCACGTTTCGAAATGTTCCGTTTCCACGTACCTGTTTCCGTTTCCATACAACATAGTTCTCAACTACTTATATTTGTCAAACTCCATTTTTATATCAAAATTTAATAATAGACAAACATCATATAATGGTTTTGATAAACCTCTTTTATATATTTGGAGACTTATAATTCATTATTAGATGTAGTAGGTCGAAGTACTCTTTTTTTTTTTACTTGGTAATTTAAAAACTAAGCAACTCCAAGGTGGAAAACAGAAGTCTAATAGCAATTCTTTGTTTTTTTCTTCTTTTTAGAGTTTTATAAGTCCGTCATTCATTTGAACTAGTCTAACCTTTATTGGATTTTTTTTTCTCACTAAACTTTTGTTTCGTATATAATTTAAACTATATGTTATCTCCTTTTCCCAAAAGATATTCGTGATAGCTAAATATATTTGGTTTAAAATTTCATCACTAAAATTTTTAATACAATTTATCGTTTCTAATAATATACTTTTTGTTATCTTTTTGACATTTGAGAAATTTGGAAAAATACTATTTTGAAAGTACATATATTCAAAAGTACCATGAAATTTGTTTTTACAAAAATATCACCATTATAAAGTAAAATATAAAATTTTATAAACCATCTGTATTTATAAACTACTTTATAAAACCTTATAAATCTTATTCAATTTTGTAGTATGAATTATAAGGTTTTATAAAGTAGTTTAAATCTTTGTCAATATATGATATAATGTTTTGTTTTTTTTTCAAATTTAATGTTTTATTTGAAAATCAAATAGTTTTTACCTTTTTTATGACTACCTTATAAAACCTTTTTAAGCGTATATTATTTTATAACATGTTTAATAAGTGATTTTATAAAAACAAATATAATACATATACATTTATAACGTAAAAGTATGATATTATAAATCTAAAAACTGACAAAAAAATAGTGGTACTTTTGTTTGGACAATTCTTTTTTGAGACAATTAAATATTCAACTTAAAACTGAACTAAAATTAGACAAACACATATTGTTTTGAAGGTTCAAACATGAAAATACTTTACCTCTAAATTGGACGTAACCTCACGCGCTTCGACGATTTCAAAAAATATCTTATTAATTTAAACAGTTTAGACATCTCAAAATAAATGTGCAAAATATAATATATTGTGTACCTATATGTGCGTATTTACATATACTATGTGAACATACAATACGAATTTTCGATGTCAGTAAACAAAATCTTGAGATAATTTGAAATTTGTCCATAGGGATATCGACGCGGCGGTAGATCTTCGGCTGGACGATAATTGCGGCGACGAGTCGGCGATTATAATTCCGTCGCTATAGAGAGAAGAAGAAAAAGCAGAAGTCCGCCGCCGTTTTTCCGATTTACTACTCCGTCACTACATGCATTTTTTTCCGTCGGATTCCGATATGCCGTCCGTCACTGCCGTCAATTCTTTCTCTTGATTTACTACTATGCTACTGTTTGCGTCTTTCTCCGTCGGGTTTTGATATGTCGTCTTCTTCCGTCGTCCAATTCGTCTTCCTGATGTAATACTACGCCACCGCATGCGTTTCCTACGCCAAATTATGTACCTATTTCATAACTTAATATTATCTATATTAAATATGTAGACGTACGTATTGTATTATACATTTACATATATACATAACTCTTTAATAATTCAACACTATTCTATAAATAAATATGAATATGTACATATTCGTTAGACATATAATATATGTATGAATATATACATAAGTTACATGTATATTATCGAATAGATATCCATGATATGATTTAACATTATTTTTTAGTTGAACATAATTATACTACACAATTATATGACATTGCAAAAACTTTATGTATATAATCGAATAGATGTCCATAATACGACTTAACATTGCGGTTTTTAAGTTGAACATAATTATATTACATAATTATAAATCAGTGTATGATGTACGTCATTAACAACATCAATTAATGACAATCACATCCCATCTGGTTGTGTTACTCCCCTTAGGCGGTGAATGCATTTATTGTGTTCGTCATATTTATTTCAATCTACACGCGCAATGACGATGGCAATCTCCGTAATTTACTAAACATAATCATTGCTTCCGGTACCTTTTTGTCGTTATAAAAAAAACCATAATTCGCTAAGTCCTTTACTTAGTTCTTTCATCTAAAAATTGCACCAAATTGACCCTTTTTAAAAAAAGTCTAAATTATAAGATATTTGTCCATGTACCTAATCTAAAAAAAATAAGTATATATTATAAGCGACTTAATTTATAAAAACTTATTAAAGATATATGTTTATTAGCTAAATGTAGGACATTATAAAATTTAATAAAATGATGTATTTATAAAAAAAATGACAGCAAATAGTAAAGAAAAAATTACTCAGATATTACAGAAAAGTTAGAATATTACTAGTATATTATACATTTTTAAAAAATTACTCAAATATTTTGTGCCCTTGTGTAATTACAATTAACACCCTCGATTAATTTGAGATTTTTTTAATTAAAAAATGATTAACCAAAAATTAATTTAATCCACCTCATTAAAGATAAAATAAATAAATTCATGTCGTTAACAACAGTTACGGAAAAAAAACCTCTCTCTCGGCGAAACCTCGTCTTTTCCGGCCGTCGTATCGTCTCTTCCGGCCGCCGGCGTATCGTCTCTTCCCGCTGCTTCTCTTATCTCTGTCGCATTTCGTCTCCTTTTTCACGAACTCGAGTGGGGACTCTTCGTTTTCTCGAGGGGACTCTTCGTTTTCTCGAGTGAACTCTTCGTTTCCAATCCATAAGTCAGCCGTAAACAATCCATAAGTCAGTCGTATACAATCCATAAGTCAGCCGTAAACAATCCATAAGTCAGCCGTAAACAGTTCACAATTACCGACCCTTCGTTTTCTCGAGGGGACTCTTCGTTTTCTCGAGTGAACTCTTACTTTCCAATCCATAAGTCAGCCGTAAACAATCCATAAGTCAGCCGTAAACAGTTCACAATTACCGACCCTTCGTTTTCTCGAGGGGACTCTTCGTTTTCTCGAGTAAACTCTTAGTTTCTAATCCATAAGTCAGTCGTAAACAATCCATAAGTCAGCCGTAAACAATCCATAAGTCTGCCGTAAACAATCTACAATTACCGAAACCAGATCCATCATATATCGGAGAAGGATGAATGAAAATTAAGAAGAACGAGGGAGACGATGGCGAATTGGATGTTCAAAATTTAAGTTCTGGATATCTCTGTTGATGTGAAGAACAACGACGACGAGAAAGACGGTGACGACGACGAGGAAGACGAAGACGACGTTTCGTATTTCTCTGTTGATGTGAAGAACAACGACGGCGACAAATACGATGACGACGATGAGGAAGAGGAAGGGTAAGACGACGTTTCGTATTTCTCTGTTGATGATGACATGGAAATATGCATCCAACGTCATTTTTTAATTGATGAAGTGGCAAGTAAGCCACCAAACGAACACGTAAATCAACTGTTTTTAACCAGCCATCAAACAAAACTTTAAGTCAGTCGTAACATGAATACTATTACAGTAATTAAAAAACGAAAAAGCGGCTGCCAAATTCAGCCGTTTAATGTCGTAACTCAACTGAAAATCTTTAACTCAGCTGTATTGTTTAATAAGTCAGCCGTCAAAGCATGCTATTGTGGTAATTAATCTTTCGCTACAAAATCAGGCGTAATTAGGCCGAGTTTTTCGTTAACCCAACTCATTACGGCTGATTTATGACACTTACACGAAAATCAGCTGTAACGAAGCAATAACTCAGCCAGCCGGAGAAAGTTAATCCAAACGTGTCGAAACAATAACTCAGCCAAATTTTGACAAATCAATCATCGGGTTATAACTCAGCCGTAACTTATGGCTGAGTTATCTCGTAAGTCAGCCGTTTTCTCATAACTCAGACATATTTAGTTAAGTCAGCCGAAACACCAGGCTGAGTTATACACGTAAGTCAGCCGTTAGCTCATAACTCAGCCATTTTTCTTAAATCAGCCGCAACATACCGTAACTCAGCCGTCATTGCCACTGTAGCGCTTTACTGCTGAGTTTATTAATACACGTCAGCGATTTCTGACGTGGCGGCGCGTTTTTTATGATGTGGAATTAAAAAGTAATGACTTTTTTTATAATTACGTTTTTTCCTATAACATGTAACAAGGACATGCTGGGTATGGAAAATATAGGCGAAATATGATAGTAATAAAAAAAGTTTTGTATGTAAGTGGTCATTTCACCTAATTTGTATGATATGTGAGTAACTTAATAGTAGTAATTTTGTTTGGACAATTCTTTCTCTAATATAATGATAATCTATATGCTCATGTATTTAATCCAAAAGTATTATATTTCTAGTTTTTCTTGTAAATCATATCTCATGTAAAGTAAATAATATGCTTTTAGACATTCATTTGAGTATCATTATCTATTTTATTTTGTGTTATAAATAATATGCTTTTTAGACATTCATTTGAGTATCAACATCTCTTGTCTCTTTCTTTTATTTTAGGGGTGATTTGATATGCTTTTTGACATTCATTTGACTATCAATAATATCTCCGTCTTTTTCTTTTATTTTAGGGGTGATTCGATTCGGATTCGATTTTCCCTCTGATTAGATTAGACTACAATTTTCTTTGTAAAACATTTTCTGGTAGGTAGACAATTTTCCAGATTCATGATATGTGTCTAACAATATCTCTATCTACAAACACACACAAAGTACATCATCATCATATATCATAATCATTCCTTTTTTAAAAAACTAGTGAAGAAATAAGAAAAGAAAAAAACTAGTCCCAGAAATGGGGACCAATCCAAAAAAGAACAAAAAGAAAAGAATGTGTTTTATGGAGTAACTCCAATAACAAACCTGTCTGTAAAATCAAAACAGGTTCTAATACCTGTAAGACGATCCAGACTGTGGCGGCGCCGGTGGCAGCCGGTTCGGCGTGGTGCGACGGTTGCTGCCACCAGAACCAGAAGAATCCTCACCGTTCTGAGCTGGATCACTGTACCGCCGGCTATGACCACCAGAACCGTACCTCTTCAATGAGTCCGGTCCACCAGCAGCAGAGTTAAACGCGTTCATCCAATCCTCCCCGGAAGACCCTCCATTGGTTCTCGGGCTGCTTTCTGCAAATATACAGAACGAACGCACAAGAAACTGAATTAAGTTTTGCGGTTAACGTATTAGCACAATTTGTTGAAAGGGCAGATGTGTGTGTGTATATACCAGTGCCGCTGTCAGACCAGCTTGAAGCAGCAGCTGCGCGGTTATCGTGAACGCTAAGCTGTCTTGTGAGCTTCGAGAGAAGAGAGGACTGCTTCTGGTAACGTTCTCTTCGTCTTTTGACGTTCTGGTCCTCTTGAATCAACGATTCGATCCTCTCATTACCTATCGCACTGCAGATTAATGCAACAGAGAGATAGAGAGAGCTAAGCACCACGTCACAGCCATATTGAGTTTATAATAATACATTGGGGAAGGATATGAAACCTGATGGAGCTGTATAGCTGATTCAGCATGTCTTCCTTTGATTTCTCCACTTGACAAAGAACAACGGCCTGTTGAAGCAACGGGTTTCAAGTTATGTGATCCGAGTAATAAAATGCGAGATGGAGCTGGGAAATTAAAGATTCACAAGAATGCTAATTAGCTTTACCTTTGGAACATTTGCTGCTAGGCTGTTGAGAACAGCTTCAACGTAACCCCGTACTTCTTGGGACATCCACCGCAATTCCTCTTCCGGGTCAGCCGGTTTCCTAACCATCTTATCCTGAAAGAAAAGAAAAGAAAATCAGACAACCAAAGCAAAACCGAAATTTTAACACCATATCAGGGAAAATAAATGCCTTACATGCCCAAAACAAAGCTATCTTCAACGTTTACCTATAACATAATCTTAACCCTCTTCAAGTACGACCCACAGAGACTTCAGTTTTACTTTTTATTTACTCATTCAACAACGACTTTTTAAATCTTACTCTCTCCAACGGGCATTTCAAGCCTATGTACGAAGTTTATAGCATAGACATTGTCTTCGTGATATTGGTATTCGATCAGACCAGCCACCGCAAATTTTGCACAGGTTTAACTTTAAAGGGAAAGTGGAAAAGAAAAATCACAGAATAAGAAAGATATTTTCCTTGTGTCACTTACAAGTGAACCTTCTGAAAGGCTTTGTCTCATGGATGCGCCACCCACTTGGCCTCCTCGGGCCTGAATAACCTTTTGCAGCTTATTAATCCATTCATTCTTATCGATCATGCTCTCGGCCTTAAGAACCAGCGCATTGTGAGCTGCAACATAAGAGCTTTTTAGGTGTTGCTCATATAAAAGAGCAGAAAGAGGGTCAAAAGCAGCTAATTTTGCTAATCGCTTAACAAACCTTTAAGTACAGTCTTATATGGAACCCTGCATGTTATCTTAAATACAAGGCCTGGTCCTTTTGAATCAGGTCCATTTGATTTCTTATCTTTCGAGCTCTTTGATTTTTCTCCTTCATCATCAGAAATTTCTTCAATACTGCATTCCTGAGCAGATTAACAGAGTTTCGTGAGACAAAATTGCAAAAGGCTACATGTTATTTATGAAGCATCCAGGTTTTCTCATCAGCAGTAATGGTAATAAAACGTTTTGCAGAGTAGGCTTCACAATTACAAGTAATCATCACTCTGCTCAAAGGACCAGGTGGAAGAGAGTCGTTAATATGAAACCCTATTATTACTCATTTAATTGCAGTTACATCTTCGACCAAAGAAAATTGAGTATTGCAAGAGAATGATACCTCCAAAGTTACGGTGCCGCGGAAGTTCCTTTCTTCTTGCTTTTTCGTATAACCAAGCTGAAGAAAGGTAAATGCAAAGGCAGATCACTTCAGCAACAATCATTAAAAAAATTGTTCTATAAAAAAAAGAGAACAAAATTAAAATTGTAAGAGATAATATACTGATAGCGTAAAAGTTATAATTAAAATGCACACATCTTTCTCTTTTGCGAATATTTGGATCAACTCGTCAAGGAATTTTATGATAAACGCTAACCTTTCCAGTTTTCTCATTTAGAACAAACCATCGCCTACTCCACCCATTTGTCTTTGCACTTTTCTTCATTAAGTACCCTGCACGACAGAGAAAATTTATGTTACAGACCTTTGGAAGTTGGAACAAACTAAAACCATGAAAGCTCATCCTACACTAGTTCAAGGCTAAAGTGTCAGACAAGAAAAAACAAGATCGCAAAATTGGACAGGAAGAACAGCTTGAAAGTTTAGTTTTTTTTGGCAATATTACGTTTTCATATCAAGAAATATCAAGAAAAGCTGATCCTACACCAGTCCAAAGCTTAACTGACAGAAAGAAATAAGAAATAGAAAAGAGGAAAAAATCACGAAATGACAGCTATGCTTAGCTGCAGTAAAAGCATGCAATGCAAGGAAAAGGGATCGGGAGCAAAAAGAATTTTGTTAGGCAGCCAGTATGTAGAAGTATATTAGAATAAGGACCTGCTGTTATCTCCCCCTCAGGTCCAGCAGTTTTTAGACCAGAGACCTCTGGCGTTTCTTTTTCTTTCTCTTTGTCTTTATCTTTATCTTTATCTTGCGGAATAAATTTGTCTCTCAACGATTTCAAGCTACCACCAGTCGATGGTCCATCTGGCTGAGGACTAGTTGCCTGATTTACAAGCAGAAACAAGAATTGTTACATTATGTACTTTCATATAGAAAAAAAGTAGAAAGCACTATCCAGAAAGTGAATCCAGATTGATTTTGAGATAAAGGCAAACCCGGCCTAAGAGAGACTGCTCTGCATCTTGTCCCTTCTTGGAGGAACGGCCTTTTAGCTCGTCCTCACGACGCTGCCTTTCCATTCTGATGAAAACCGTACGACCAAAGAGAAAAATATAGTGAAAATCATAAAAAGAAACAATAGAACTTGTGTAAACCGTCATACATTAAAAGATAGAAATAGATAATGATCAATAAGTATGAGTATGATAAGTCACTCTGAAATGACAGACCCGAAAAGCAAAGAATGGCAATCTGATGTTACCTTCGTTGCACGAGGCGGATGAAGTGCTGAGGTGGTACAAAAGCACGCTCCATATCAACTAGTGCAACTACCATCTTCTTAGCTTCACTCTTGAATCCATCAAGTGCGGCACTTGCTATAGCTACAACCTGGTTGATGATTATTTAAGAAAAGGAACAGCTATTATGAAGTTGAAAAATTCTACTGAATGAGCAGCAGTGAAAAGCACTATTACCTCTCTCTTAAAAGGAGGATATCTCCCAAGACCAGGTGTTGCGTTTGCGGAAGCTGAAACTATGTCAACAAGCACTCGGTGAACCTAAACAAAAGTTCAGACCATATTAGCTCATCAACAAATGAGACGGTAAAGCAACCATGTATGAAAAACTTCAGAATAAAATGAAACGTGACAGTATTTACAGTAAGATTTAGGACTCCAATAAATCTTGATCAGGAAAGTTTAAATATCATATTGCATATGTTGAACAAGACCATGTGTAACAAGCCATGGCCAATGTTTCGCAATTTAGTAAATTTCAGAATTTCAATCCAACGCAGCTCATTTTAGAGGAAGACGACACCAGATAAACTATAAACACTAACATGAACACACCTCATCAACGCATAGTCGTGCTGGGTCTTTAGCCAACTCAAGAACAACCTTTATTAATGATCTCAACCCTTTCTCCGGAGATATAAGATAAGGTTGATAACCATCTGCCTCTAAAACGATCTGAAACCATTGGAAAATCAATTTGTCAAACTCCATTCTAAATTGTTTACTTGTTATAAAATTCGAGGCAGAAAAAAGTAGAAACCCACCCTTTTGACATTATTCAAGTCAAAATATCTATCCAATGGAAGCTGCTTGATACGGTTGGGGAAATTGCCTTCAAAACTTGCAACAACTTTCCAACCACTTCCCTGAACCAAAATTTTGTTAGAAAAATAATTTACCAAGCTCCAAAAGGGGCTTCAGGACATGAAAGGCACAACCACACGACATGCAATCAAAAACTTTTTCAGTGAACCATATAGCATACACATCCAATATTACTCTCATTAAATTCCAGATGATATAAGCCAATCTTTCTGAAATATTTTATCCTCTACTTCAAAATAGCACCATACGTGTTCCATACAAGTTGAAAAATTAAAAGGCTGATTGATGATATTTTACTTGGCAACGGGTGGTTTGCCCTTATTTAAAAATTCCAGATGAAAGTATTGTTCAGCTTATGTAGGAAAAATACTCACTTCACCACCAGCTAAGTGGAGAAGAAATTTGTCCTCAAACTCACGGCAAAGCTCCAAAGCTATAGCCCTTGTACCTTCAGCACTGCTAACCAGTTGTTCACCAAGCCTTGCTAATTCGTCCTGCACTATTTGAGACTTGCCCTGGAGTCTGTGCATGTAAGAAAGGAATTTGAGAGTTCAGATTTTTCATAAGAATCATGTCCTTGAATTATCATCCAGACAACTTAAACAAAAGACAGGCATCGCATATTGGGAGACGAAAGAAACATATCAGCTTAACAGAGGATGAGCATCGACCAGTGACCTTGCAAGCAAGAGATCTTCTGTTCAGAACTCAGTAATGTTGGCATACAAAAATGGTACCTATCCAATTTTAGATGACTATTTTCTTTAGTGCAACTATATTTTTTGCTTTCTATTCCTCTGAAGATTTTGCCTTTAGGTTTATTCCAATTCTTTGATCATTGTTCCTTTACATTGCAAATTCAGCATAATACTTTATTTTCTAGACTTTTACGTAGATTTTAATCTATTAAATCCGATAAAGATATTAATCTTGTTTTCCTTTGGCGAAACTAATCTTCCACCTGCTCCCTATATGCTGCTTAAAAAAGACACAAGTATATATCATGAGAAGTGCGCTAATGAGGAAGGGAGCAACTCTACGTAACTAAGCCTAAAGATTGACTTCAACTTCAAAGAAAAAACGGGGTTGGCTTTCATGGAGCAAATTGTAAGTCTCCCTAAACTACACGTAGAGAAAATAGGCAGAACAAACAATCCATTTTGCAAATATGACATGTTAAAGCAAACATATGGAGAGAGGAAATACCCAGACAAGACATTTGGTAGCCTGAGCTTCATTCTGCTACGAATCTGGCTAGCAAGCGTGTCCACCAGGGCAATTCTGCCAAGTTTGCTTTGTGGAGCACCAGTCAAAATGGATTTAAGACTTTCACTCTCGGCACGCCAAGCAGTTTCTAAAGAGTTCTCACTGCCTCCAGACGCTGATGCAATTGAGACAGATTGACCAATAAGTGCAACCCATGGAATATCAGTTGTTTTTGGAGGTCCCTGGTTTGAAAGAAGAGCCTGAACTGCTGCAAGGGCTTTTGGATTCTCTGCTGCCTGGTCAATTTTGCTGATAATCCCTACAGTCCTAGTGCCTATAAACAGGGAAAGATGTCAATATATTTTGTTATGGTATACAAAATTTTTAATCCAATGCTTTAATCCAAATATAGTAAGGTCGCCAGGTACTTGGGAAATATAATGAAGGGTCTCTATAATGAAAGTGTTAATGTACTCACTGTCTGGATCATACTCCTTTGCGGTCTTCAAGGCTCGAGATGATGAAATTTCAGATGCCTGGCTAGCAGGCACAATAACCAGCAGTATGGCATCATTGTGCTGTGCATGTTCACCAATCTTGCCAAGAGAGTAAAGAAACAAATTACAAGATGACAAGGAAAGTATGTTAATGAATCTATGTTGCCATTTCAGCCAGAATGTCAGATAAGAAAATATTGAAAATCTCCATGGTTGACAGGTGGATTAGGGGCATGACAAAGGCATCATGCAGTTCGTAATCTTACCATTGAATCGTCAACAATTCTCTGGTCCAGTCCAGGCAAATCAATCAATTTCAGTGGTGGAGCTGCAATTTAAAGGTACAAATATGTCATGATGATTACAGAAAACAATTGATATGTGATTATTCATGTTTCAAAGAGTAACATAGTAAGTTAGTCTGTTAGTGATACATTATATATAATCCAATATCAAAACTTCGCTTCACGTTCTAACCAAAAAAATTGAAGCTGCTAATGTGCATTAGAGTTAGTTAGTGGTGGCAACACATTACAGCTAAGCCATTCAGTGATGTCACGGACATATTCAGATACCCAGCTTAGCTTTGATAATATGGATGTCAAATTGACCAATAAATAGGTTGTGGCGTTGTGCAAGTAAGAAACGACCTACCTGTGCTTGTACGAAGTTTTAGGTATATTTCATCACGACCCCTCCCTGTGGCTCCTTTGCTAAGCCTATCCTGTAGAGAATGTCTTAGGGCACCTATAATACACCCATGCAACAAAAAAAAACGGAAAAAATTACAAAAATATTAATCAAATTCATTGTATCTTACATGCAGAAAGAGCTTCACAAATCAAGCCTTACTTGCAGAAACTTGTTGAGATTTATTGTCAATCTGCAAGATTATTGCCTTGCTGCTCAGAGATTCCTCCCTACTCAGGTCAATGATTATTGGAGCCCGTGTAGCACCATTCTCACCCGTCGGCTGTACAAAGTAATTTGTAGCAGACAGACACAACAGAAGGTGGTCAACTTAAAGAAAATGTATCAGCCAATAGTGACGTAAACAAACTCCTGCACACTCGATATACAAACTTACCAAAACCGGATGCCCAATTAGGCTATTCAAAACTGCAGACTTTCCAGCTCCCTGAATCAGCAAGAAAGTGAGATCACTTAAGTCTAAACATAAGAAATATTTGTTCCAATCACATACACAGAGCAATCTATTCTGCCATTTTCCAACAGATAAGTGTTTTACATAACAGAGAGTTCGATTGAAAAACAAATCACAGTGGTTAGGAAAAACTCGATCTGACCAGCAAAGCTCATACGTTTTTCTTCCTGAAATACACTTTCTTGGAGTGAATTTCTCATAGTTTCAAATATCAAACACATCAACCTTCTCCGTTCCAGGTTTTAATCTCACAGAATCAAACAATTCCTGATAATGAGAAATGAAAACAAAACTAGCTACGAAAGAAGAATCCATCCTACCAAACTCCTAGGTTACGGGAACACTTCGACAAACCTCATCGAGATCCACAAGATCCACGATACGGTATCCAACATCTACACTCGATCACATCATAAAACAAACAAACAAACCCCAAAATTACAACAACATCGACGAGAACAAAAAGGAGCGAGAGGAAACCCACCACATTCCCTAGGGCAACGACGTTGAGAGAAGTGGCCGGTCGTCTAGAAGAAGAGCTCTCCTCGGGATCTTCGTCAGCGAGCAGCGCCGCCGCTTGTCTCATCGAATCCGAAAGCTGAGACAACTCATCGATCGCCTCCATCGTGACTTGCGCGAGTCAAGGTCGAAATATCGGATTCAAAAAAGTACGAGATCTGGACGAAGAAAGGGAGCCACTAGATCCGAGGAGAATCGATGTCAATAGCCAGACGGGCGGTGTATTTTCCGGCGATAAAGATTACCGGAATTTCGAATTCGGTCGCGACGGTGCTAAGCTAAGATTTGTTTGGGTGTGTGTTTTCTTCGACGGGGAGAGAATGAGCGAAGACGAGTCATATAACGGGAAAATGTCTAAGATACTCCTCAAACGGACCAATTAATCTCGGATACTCTTGTTATGATTTTAAAATCGGAAAATAAGGAAAAGACGATAAAACCAGAAACAGTTTAAGATATTTACGTTTTTAAATTGGGTTTGATATGGGCTTTACGAATTGGACTCATATTTGACGATTTTTGGCAAAAAAATTCTAAGTCCCGTCACCCTTCTCTCCCTCTCTCCTCGCAGAAACTCAACTCAACGGGGAAAAGCAAACGTCTCACCGAAATATCGAACAAGCGAAAGCAAGCACTCTCCTCCCGAAACCCTAACGGAGAGAGTCCCATTTCGCGGCGAGTAGACGATGGCACCTGAGACGAGAAATATGCGGAAGCGGAATCCGATCCCGAGTAAGAAGGCGCCGGCGAAGAAGCAGAAGAGAAAATCGATTGAAGAAGAAGGAACGACGGCTCAGCCTCCTCCTCAGACTGTCGAAACCGAACCGAGGACGGCGGCTCCGGCTGGAGAGGCGGTTCCGGCTGGAGAGGCGGTTCCGACAGAGGCGGTTTCGACGGAGGAGGTTTCGACGGAGGCGGTTCCGATGGAGGAGATTTCGCCGGAGGCGGTTCCGACGGTGGAGGTGGTTCCGACGGTGGAGGCGGTCCCGACGACGGGTGCGGAGAGGAGGGAAGAAGACGAAATAGAAGACGAGGAAGAAGAGGAGGAAGAAGAGGAGGAAGAAGACGAGCAAGAAGACGAGCAAGAAGACGAGCAAGAAGACGAGCAAGAAGAAGAAGAAGAAGAAGAAGAAGAAGAAGAGAACGATGAATCCGGAGAAGAAGAAAACGATGAGTCCGGAGCAGAAGAAGGAGACCAATCAGTTGAAAGCGAGGCCGAGTCTCCGGAAAGCGATGTAAGCTAACATTTTTGTTTGAATTTTGATTCGGAAATTGTCAATTGTCAATTGGCGGAAATTGTAAAACTAGATTAATTAGGTAATACTAGAATAATTGCGGGAAATTGCTAGGATTAGATAATATGCATTTTTCATAATTCAAAAGAAAAGCATGTTGGTGAAACTAAGAAAACCGGGTAATACTAATAAAATTCTTTAATATTCTGTTATATTGTACTTTGTATGTTGCAGGGTGTGATACGACCAGAGTTGTTCTTGAAGCCGGATGTATACTGCAAGAGCATTAAACTACACACGCGGTGTTTCGTGCAAGAAGTTATGGAGACATTTAGGAAGTTGGACATGACTCCTATGGAAAGAAAATGGTTCGAGGAGCATCCGTAGTTCAGACACATTCTGCACATGCCGATTTCAAATCATATGGTTCAACCACTATGGATGACGTTGATGCGTACTGCCAAGATCGAGAGGAAGAAGGAGGCGTGGTTTGTGGTGAATGGGGTTCCCATCCAGTATGGGTTGGAGGAGCATGCGTTAATCTCAGGACTCAACTGCAAAAACTACCCTATGTACTGGAGCAAAAGAGACAAGTATTACATGAAGGAGAAGTATTTTCCTGATAAGAAGAAGGTTTTAAGGGAGGATGTTAAGAAGAAGCTTGAGGAGATGGAGGCGGATGATAGTGGAGAAAGGCTCAAGATGATGGTGTTGTATTTCTTGAGCAGCATCATCTACGCTCCCACAAAAACCGGAGACAAAGGAACAGGCGTGCTCGATGTATTTTTAAAATACGCCGGTGATTTGGAGAAATGTAAGACCTTTCCTTGGGGGAGATTGTCTTTCGATCGCATGTTAGAGTCTATCTCGGATGTGATGAATCATTTGGTTGAGAAGGGGTTGGGTGATGCATGCTCGTTTCCTGGTTTCTGCATTCCTTTGGAGGTAAGAGATTGTCGTAATCTTCTGCATTATTTTCCTTCTCATATAGGTCTAATCATATGTGTGTTTTGTAGATATTGCCAACGGAGGCCATTCTGCAACTGAATGAGGGCTTGCGAGAAGATGTGCCAAGTCCTGAGGAGGATTGCCCGAGGATGTGCAGGTCGAAGTGGAAGAAATGCGGGCTGAGAGGATGGCCACTTGACACTGTTTACGAAAAGCTCGGTTGTGACAACAAGGTTAGTAAATGTATTTTAAAATGTGTTTAACTGGGAAACTTGGTAATATTGGTTGTTAAAATGTGTTTTACTTCACAGGACATCAACAGTGTGCTGATAGCTTCAGAGGAGGAGAAGGCGAGGTTGGATATGATAATGGAACCGGAGGATGATGATGATGAGCATGATCCTATTGTGGAAAGTTGGGAAAACCGTATAGATGCTGGACTCACCGTGGTGTTTGAAGACATGAAGGAGGAAGATGTGAAGGGCCGACGAATTAATGTGGAGGAAGGAGCAATGGCAAAAAACCGAAGTAAGAGAATGTCTCTGAGGGATGTCGTCGCCGCCATGGAGAACATGACAGAGCAGTTGGTTTTGCTCAACAGCAAGGTCCATGAAATGGATGAGAGGATAAAGACACTTGAAGAGACTATCAAAGCGCAGCTACCTTCAGCCTCTTGAACCTATGTTTTATTTATTTTGGAACCTTGTTGGGTTTTTTTTTTCATCTGAATTTCATTCATAACAAAGAACCTTGTTGTTTATGTTGGTATTATGTTTTATTTTCGGATTATATTTTATTTTCGGATTTATACTAGGTGATATTAAGAAGAAGTAACATTAGTAATACTAAGTAAAAGTAACTAACATTAGTAATACTAAGTGGTACTATGACGAAGTAACATTAGTAATACTAAGTAAAAGTAACTAACATTAGTAATACCAAGTGATACTATGACGAAGTACCATTAGTAATACTAAGTGATACTATGACGAAGTACCATTAGTAATACCAAGTAAAACTAAATAACATTGGGAACATAAGTCTGTCTTGAACAACAATTAAAGAAAACTGAAAGGAAATTGCAAATACGACAATTAAAATGAAAATACTAAGGAAATTGTTGTTGACCCCCGACTTTCAGCTTGGCTATCTCTTCCGCTTGGCTCTGAAGCTGCTCTTTCATTTCTTCAAGCTGCTTTTTCATCTCTTCAGCTGTATTTCCAACTTTCCGGATCTCTTCTTCAACTCCGAAAACCCATGGTTGGAGAAAATGGAGTCCATTATCCTAAAAAAAACTAGCAGATATGAAATTCCAGATATTACCCACAAAAAAGGAACACAAAAACCCAGATCTGAGATTGCAGATATTATACCTGAAATTTGGGGCAGGTCCAGTATCTATGGCCTGGGCAGGTATCGAAATCGTGCTTTGAAATCGGAGAGTGACATACTTCTTGCTTCATCCATCCACCGCATGGGCATCTAGTGGGAATCCCAAATTGGGCGTCGGCAACGTAACCAGCCATCTCTGCGTGCTTAAGCGCCTTCCTTGTTTCCTCGTAATGCGTCTCCTCTTCCTCTTCCGCTTCCTTCCTTATTGCCTCATAGCTACTACTACCCGCATCCATTTGAGAGATTTGAGAGAAATAGATTTGAGAGAGAGAGGGGAAAGAGAGAAAAATCTTAGATCTCGGGTATGAGAAAGAGGAGAAAGAGGAGAAAGAGAGAGAACGAGAGAGAAAGAGAGAGAAAGAGAGAGAAAGAGAGATGAAAGGGGATGAAAGAAATGTGTTTCTTAAGAGAGACCCGTCAGAGGGAACAGAAATAAATGGGTTTTCCCGGTTTTCTGTGTTTTAATTATTCCCCCCGCCCGAAAATTAGAAATTTCCTATTTCCCGCCGACAAAATACACATAGTATTACCAGATTGTCAGTTATTCAGAATCTCGATTTGATATTAACCCACCTAATACTAATATTACACCACCTAAGACTTATAATTTTTAGTATTACGGTTTGATTGTATGGTTTTCCATGTCAATATCATTGTCCTATGCAATAATAAGCTTGCAAATGATATTTTCAAGCATTTCACTTAACAAGTTGGTTATCCATAAGAAAATGTTTCTTAAAGTATAAGGGAATGTTTCTTTGAAACTCGTATAAGTTGTAGTTTGAACAGAAATAACTCGTTTTTAGTTAATTCAAATGTTTGTATGACATATAAGTTGTAGTTGTAACAAAATTAACTAATCTATATCGTAAATCAACTAATTTATTTACAAAATTAACTAATTTTTGCGATTAGTATACCATTCATGAATTGTTACTTTGAAAAGTCAACTCCAACCAAACATGCATAGTTATACCACTATTACACGGAAAGAAGACAAATTAACAAACTTAGGCGATAATTATCAAAATAACAATACCATTCATGCATAGTTACTTTGAAAAGTCAACTAAAACCAAACATGATAGTTATACCAGTATTACACATAAACAATACAAAATAACAAAACCCTCATTCAAAGTCTTCTCCATAAAGTAACCCTGCTAGTGTCCTTCCACGCTTGGATTTGTTCTGTGTCCTTCCCCTCTGCGTCCTTACCCTTCGGCGCCTTTCTCCCGCTGATGGAAATCTGATTTCTTTTCTACGACCCTTTTTCTTGATGCGATCCGGAGGTATGATCTCCTTCTCCTTTATGTAATCCGGTACAATCCACGCAGACATTTCGGGCACCACGTATATCGATCTCCTATAAGCCAATATCCACATGTCCAAGAAATAGTATTTCGAACACAAGTCATAATATTCTATGCGGATATCACGCCGACTCCCATGTTTCTTGAAGTAGATTAAAGCGGCTAACGCGTGAAGACAAGGATACCTATGAATATCGAAGAACCTGCAACTGCAAGTTTTACTGATCAATTCCACCAAATAAGGCTTTCCGTCATCTCCCGTGACTTCGTATTCAAGGTCACAACCGTTTACCTCCCGCACAGCTAATTTCTCGGCTTTAGGCCAATTGACGTGCAAGAAGTTGTGAACCAAAGGAACCAGTTTATTAGCACTCGGTTCTCCCACGGACTCGTTCCTATGCTCGTTAAACCAATCAGAAAACTTTCGAACTATCGTATCAAGCATGGGTATCAAGGAGTACTTCCTTGCATCCCTAAAAGTTTTGTTTAGAGATTCCACAGAGTTGCTTGTGTCGAGGTTGTATCTAGCAACTGGAGAAACACATCTTGCCCACTTTTCTGGCACGGTGGTCTTCTCCACATACTTTGCCGCTGCAGCATATCTCTTCTTAAACGCCTCATAAAGCAAATTGAACTCAGCCACCGTATGAGCCTTACCTAGCTCTTGGAATGCTTCGGCGACATCGCCCCTGCTTCTGCTTGGAGCATTACCTTTCACGTTTTGCGCCAAATGCCATAAGCAAAACCCATGATGAGCTTTTCGATACACGTTCGCTATAGCGTTGATGAGGCTCGTATTTCTGTCACTCACAAATACCAAATCCGAAGAGTCCTCGACAACAGTTTTCAGTTTCTGGAAAAACCAGAGCCAACTTGCATTGTTCTCGCCGTCGAGTACACCGAATGCTATGGGATATATGTGACGATTTGGATCCTGAGCTACGGCGAAAACAAGTACACCACCAAATCCGGCCTTGATAAAAGTTGCATCCACCATAATTACTTTCCGCATGAACTGAAACCCATCAATGCAAACACCCAACGCTATGAATAAATACTTGAATTTTCCCACCGTATCCAGTTCCACAGCTGTTTTCGTACCCTCATTCAGCTCCTCTAACACGTACAAATAACGATACAACATCCTGTAGTTATCTTCCGGACTACCAAATACATCAGAAATTGCTTTATTCTTCCCTCTCAAAGCCGTGGAGTATGATACCTCTACACCAACTACCCTCTTCACAACTGACATGATCTCTTTAGGAGTTGGAGTCTCCAGGTTCCCGGGATAATGCTCACTCACTATAGCTGCAACTAGTCGTACTGATCCTCTCCTCTTACGGCTGCATTCTTCACTCTGACTAGCACGGTTACATGTGTGCATATTCCTGTAAGTTCTAATAGAAAAAACTTCTGAGTTTGGGATCTTTACTGCTCGTACATGCCACGTACAAGTTTTTTGCGTGCATTTTGCCACCCATCTCTTTCTATCAGAATTTTTAATGACATACCCGAATGATTTAACAAATGCGCCTCTATGAACCACATCCACAACAGCATCCTTACTAGGAAATTCTTGACCAATACTCAAATCCAAACCGTCTTCCCATGCCTCTAAACTCTGACTACATTCAACAACAGGTGGTGCCTCAACATAATAATCACGTCTATCCGATGATTCCACACCGTTGTCGTCATCATCATCATCATCATCAGAATTACTATCAGAATCACTATCAGAATCATCATCTTCTTCTTCTTTTCTTCCTCCGTTGTCAACATGCAAAGTTATGGCATTGGGTCCTATTTCTACGCTTTCATCATCAATGCGCTCCGTATTTTCATAATTCCCACCATAAGAGCTTATCCCCGTTTTCGATTGTTGCACGGGCAGTTCCGGTGTAGTAATCAACTCCACAATCAAAACACCTCTACGGTTCTCATTATCACCATGCGTTAGATATAGCAAGAGATCCTCATCATCACAAATATACGACTTTTCCTCAAGTCCATTATATCTCACAATGTAACTCAATTGCATTTTAATCTTACTTTCATCTAACCCAAGCTTCTTGTATAGCCTAGCTTCTATCACCGGTATTGTTATCTCCTCAACTGATGTCCTGAACACTAAACCATTGATGCGACCTTCGTATTTAAAATGTATGTTCACGTTGTTGCTCTTTTTAACCTGCCCAAAAATATCGCACAAAATCTCAATCAATACTGTTTTTTGTTGACAGTTATACCCTAGTTTTTCCCAGTTATACATTATCTCCCAGTGTTTCTAGTATTACTAGTTATACTATTTTCACAAATATCCAGGTTCTCATTCCTCAGATCCAATCGAGATGTCAAAAACTTACAATCCACAACGATTAAGCCACTGTAGTGCTTTTGTAGTCAATATAGAGCAATGCATCATACCCAGAAAAAATTGTTACACACCAATGCATCATTAATCTTATCATTTCTCCTAATTTCTCAATTTCAAATCCCTAAAACCACAACAAATTAAGAGAACACGGACCTCCATTTTGGACCTCAACGAACCTCCGGCGGTGCAAAGGCGGCGAACTGAGGTCGACGGAGCTCGTCGGGTGTATCTCGTCGGGAATCTCTTCTCGTCGGGGGAGGCAAAGCTCGAGGGGGGAGTGCGGGTAAGAGAGGAGAGAGAGACGAGAGGAGAGGAGAGAGAGCGAAGAGAGAGAAGGTCAAAGTCAAACGAGATTTGGGGGGAGGTCAAAGTCAAGGATCGATTCATTAAGGGCAAAATAGTCAAACAACATAACTGAGAGTAGTGTGGATTAAGGGAGAGTATTGTTGATCAAATTTTTTTGTAGAGGAGCATCTGAGACGATGTCCCGTCATATAACACCGAACCGAGTAAAATTAATTAACAAAGATTTCAAATTTCAACAATAAGCTAAATTTTACACAAATGTGAATCCGTAATAAGAAATTCAACCGAAAGCTTTTTCGGTTTTTCCTTATATCATCAAAAACATTTTCATTGGCTAAAAACCCAATCGAATTAAAATAGAACAAATCGGTAAACATTGAGTACTAAAAAAGACTTCAGCGATATCATCGAATTCAGATTTTAATTCAGTGATTTGGTTTTCCTTAAAAAAAATAGGCTACAAAACTTCGGTCCAAAAACATAAATGAAAAAAAAAACATATTTGAACTTCAAATTTACACTTTTAGTTAAAATCTATTTTTTCAAATGTTTTATGTCATCTATTTGTGTTTTTATTTTCTCGAAAATATATATATGTATTTGTGTTTTAACGCATATAATACATAAAATCAAAAAAAAATTTTGTCATCTGAAGTTTTATTAGCTTTAAGAAAAAATCATAGTAAAATACAACAAGGAAAACGGAAGAAAAAGAAAATACAAAGTGAAAAACACAACTGGCATATACATATGTGAAATTCGAAAGAGACAAAGTTTGCGAAACTAAAAGTGACAATTAATTTTGGTTCACAATCATCTGAGAAGTCGGAGGAGAGCACCATAAAACTCCCAAGACGCAGCTGAAGCAGAAAGGAAACCACCAACAGAAGCCCTTAACAACCGATTAAACTAACTATAAGAAGCCACTAACGAGAATCTAACTACAACACACCTAATTTTCTTCTGAAAGAGTTTAAATCTAGATCTATGTATCCTCACACGAGGTTAGCCTTATAAAAAATTTGATGAGCAAGTTCTTATAAATCTGATGATCAAATGGCAAGAAAAATGTTGCTTGTTTATGAGATAATCTCTAAAGCCATTGTGCCTTGTTTGTTCAAATGAAAGATTTCCCAAATGCAAATGTTAGTCGTACTTAAGGATTAGTCAAATATTGATTGTTGATTTAGGAACAAATGAGTGGCCATGACGTGTTATAGTATTTGTAATCACCAATCCGAATTCAATATTTTCATCAAAATGGTAAAAGTTTTTCACTTGGAAAATGGATTGTAGTTGAGAACCATGGGATGCCTTGCCTTTTTTGGCATGTGCTTGTCCAGGATACAATTTGAATTCATAGTCTAGAGCTGAAATTATTATCCGAGATATGTTCGGATCTGATCCGGAAATTAATAAAATTCTGAGTTTTTTTTATCCGGATCTGGATGATAAAATTTTGGATTTGTGACAAAAAGATCCAGATCCGAATAATAAAATTTCAAGGTCCAAATAACCGGAATTGGATCCGGGTTCATTAAATATACTAAAAATATATAATTTATGTCAGTTCTGTCAATAGATAACACATATAAAATTATGGCTTGGTTTGGTTTGGTTTAGTTTAATTTTGGTTAGTTTGGTTCTATAAATTTATGTTGAATTAAACTATTTTTTTGGTTTGTTAGACTAAATTTTATTAAATTCGGTGAGTTTGTTTTTCGAGATTCTAAATATGTTTTTGATATAATTCGATATAATATGGTGGTATATGTCGATGAGGTCCTCTCCGAATACATAATCACTCTCCCTTCTCTCTAAATTTTAGAATCCCGCTGTCGCATCTTTCTACCGACCTTGGTGGCTTTCTCAGCACCAGAGTCGAAATCTCTTGGGGGGGAATTATTGGGAGATGTATTTATATAGAGTTGATTAATTTTAAAAGTTGAAAGATTTGTTAAATTTGTAAAGATTTTTGTTAAATTTGTAGAGAGTTTGTATATTTTGAAAATCTATAAAATTATTATATTGTAATTGATTTTGAGAATCTTAAGTATATGTAGGTAGTATTTGAAAAGTTTTAAGTGTTAGATTTTGAGAGAGTTTCATGTGTTAATTTGTTTAAAATTCATGTGCCAATAACAATGATTTTAATGGAATCATAGAATCTTTAAAAGCTATACTTTTTGAATAACAATGGATTTTGTATGGATTTTAAAAATCATCAAACCAATAACACTAGATTTTAATAAGAATGTCATAATCAATTAACGAATAATAAGAGATTTTGAAAATTTTAAGAATTCTTTAAAATCCTTTTCTTTTGGGCTTTGTTTTTAGTTTCTCAATCTTGTTCTCCAACCAAGTTTTTGGTTTTGTGAATTTTGAGTTTTCAGATCTGAAGCAGATCTGGGATTTGTTTCTTCGGGTTTTGAAGGATTCTCTTCTCTAGATCTAAGTGCGTGTGCGCAGACGAGTTGGAATGGTCCTCCGTAGTGCGTCGGTGCTTATGCTTCGTTTCTATGTGTTGGGTTTTGGACATCTCTAGTTTGGTTGGTTTT
This sequence comes from Alliaria petiolata, assembly GCA_020283515.1. Lineage (NCBI taxonomy): Eukaryota > Viridiplantae > Streptophyta > Magnoliopsida > Brassicales > Brassicaceae > Alliaria > Alliaria petiolata. The sequence goes on from JAHZTW010000001.1 coordinate 389,293,150, forward strand.
TTGTGTGGTTTTTTTTTCTCGCATGAGGATTGCAAAACCCAATCATGGGTTAGAGCGGTTTTCGTGTGAATTGGCGGATCTGTGTTATCGCGGCTTCATTAGATTTTGAGCTGGCTTTAATAGATTGGGAGCAAGAGAAGATCTTCAATCCTTAGGCTTATTAATTCATAGAATGGGTAATCTATCAAATTAGAAATCATCTATTATGTTCTATCTTAATTAGCAGTTTACCGATTCAATTTGTGTTTATTTGTGCTTCCGTTGTTCGTGATTATGCATTTGGCAATGTATCAGTCTATGTATCTTTCAAATGTATCCTTTAAGGTTTTAATAAAATTTAAGATGAAAAACAAAAATTAAGAGGAAAAACTAGAAAAGTAAAACAGAGACCAAAGAACAAATCGTTCGTTGGTAGTGTCGAACGGAACCGAATACCAAATAAAATTAGCTCAAAGCCAATTTTCTCTTTCTTCCTACATTTCGGTTCAAGTCGGTTCAGTTTGATTCGGTTCGGTTAAAAACCTCAGGCCTAATCATCAGTACTTATTTTCTTCCTAAACCTCAGTCGAAAGCCGAATAAACTCTGAAGTGCCAAATCGCGTTTGAATTTACATCGACGGCGGAGAATGCGATCGTTAGAAGAGCTATCTCCGACAGAAACCCTAGATATCGAGAATGGCCTCGCTCTCGTCTCACGCGTCAAGCTCTGCCTCACAATCCACCCACTCGTCCCTTCCGTATCCAAGCCCATCGACGAATGGCAGCTCAAGCGATCCTTAATAGATTTCCTCAAGAACTCCGTTTTCCCCTCCGTGACGGTCCCGGAAGAAGACATCGTGGTTCGGCGTCACAAGGACTTAAAGAAGCGGAAGCGCGAGGAGCCAGTCGCTCATGGATCACTGTTCATCCGCGATTTAGGGTTTCTTGAAGGTAAGAAGAGGAAGAAGGAAGGTGATGAAAATGATGGAGAGAGAGATGTGAAGGGTTTGGAGAAGAAGTTTCTCGATTGGAGGAAAGTTTTGGTGGAGAAGATGAATGGTATTGAGCTAAATTTGGCAGGAGTGAAGTATAATCTCAGTGTGGTACTTCCGGTTTCAGATGATTTTGAGAGGTTGAAGAAGGATTGGGAGGAGTTTTACGCTTTTGGTAATCTGGGTTCATTGATTTGGAACTTCATTTTGACGATTTTGTGGCAAAGTGTTTCAATTTTTGTTTGTTGGGTGTTTTGCTTTTTGCAGGACATCCAAGGGAAGGAAGAAGAGAGGCTGATACGATTATACTCAGAGGTGTGCCATCAAGATGGTTTGCAGAGCCAAGAGTTTCATCGAAACCTTCGATGTTGGTTACGCATACAATCTTCTCCAGTTTTGGTAAAATAAGGTAAGATTCTGTCGTCTCCAGATTTGACTATGTTTGTCCAAAACTGTGTTTTTCTCTATACTAAGTTTTCTTCATGAATGTGACACTCTGGGAGTTGAGAGTGATCTATGGCTTATTGCAAATTTCATTGGTTTTGCGCTGCTTTGGATAGATTTCAGTATCTATATTTGCACATAGGATGATAAAGCTGACATTTTCTTATAGAGGTCAATGTGTGACTTAGGTTTTATCGTAGCAAAATCTATAATTAAAAAACATACTCCGGAACTAGATATATGAAACTGAGAACTAGCTTTTCTGGTTCACTTAATCTTTAAGGTAAGATTCAGTTATCATTCATGGCCAATTTGGTTAAGGGCATACAAAACTATGCGTTTATCTAATGATAACTTTCTAACTGAGAAAAAAACACTCAAAAATTTGCTTCAAGAATGTGACACTATGGTTGAGATTTGTTTATGGCTCGCTTATTGTAAATTATATTGGTTTTGTGCTGCTTTATGTATATTTCATGCGTATACATTTGGACATAGTAGCGACATTTTGTATGAAGTTTCTTATTTAAGTGCAATTGGTGGAATCTATACTAACAACTAATTATGGTTTCACTTTAACGTTTCTGATTTAGTTATCTGATTTGTTCATTGTATTGAACTTGCTGTTACCCTGTGTTGAGTATTCTGTTTACCAAATGATAGTCTGATGTTAATGCAATACTGTTAATTTTGATAATTCCATGTTGTGCTGCTTTAACTCATCTTCTATAGGAATTTTAATGTTGCTGAGGACGATGATCTAGGTAAAGACACAGATGGGGACAGTGGAGACCTCGTATCAGGTCTCCATTGTAAGATTGTGGTTCAGTTCGAGAAGTACAACGATTTCGTGAATGCCATGAAGGCATTCTCTGGTCGCTCAATGCAAAAGGTAAATATATATACTGCAAAGATGCATTTTACTAGACACGATTTTTATGGGGAATTTTGGAGATGGTGGGATGCTAGCTTTCTCTGTTCCGCTGTTCCGTAAGCTGCTTCTGCTGAATCTTGAACTAGATTGTATGCAAAACTAGATTCTGCTGTTTGAAAGTAAGTAGATGGAGTTTTATTTGATTGTTTGAAAGTGATGTATTCTGTTTTTATGTCATGTGAACAGGAAGGTACTCGGCTAAAGGCAGACTATGAACTAACATGGGACAAGGTTGGGTTCTTCCGGAACTCAAGGAGGGCGTTGGATAACAAGGATGGAGGATACAATAACGAGGCTATTGTATACAATACGGATGATTTACGCCGAAAGAGATTCAGGGTATGTATGATTTATGATCATAATATACTATTAATTCCTGATTCCAGAAAAAGATGATTCTGATGTCTTAAATCTGTTCATTGGCAGGAGTAAAATGCTGAGATGAGATCTATAAGAACTTTGGAGGAGATTGTTTACGCCGGTGGATTAGTATTTTAAACGATCTTTTGAAGATTTCTAAGTTGATGATCTGATTCTTGTTCTTGTGCCGAATCATCTTATTTTTATTTTATGGTAAAAATACGTCACACCGAAATGGACTTGACTCGAATTTAAAAAAATTCAATATCCCCTATATATTATCTCTCCTATATATTAATTGAGAAACATTTTTAAAAATTATATTTATTTTTTGAAATATTTACAATGGTGTCATTTTGCTGTTATTTTGCTAATGTGTCACCACCACATTTATTTTCTCATTATTTTAATATAAATTTTCTTTTTTGATTAGACTAGTTATATTATATGCATTTATCTATTTATTACTTTTAATATAACCAGAAAATTATGTTTTAGTTTTTAAATAATTTAAAATCGAATTTTAGGTTATGTGATGATTTATGATATATATCATATTACATTATACATTTCTTAAAACTGAATAAAACAATAGTTTAAACAATATTATTTAATGAAATATAATTTATACACAATTTATGATATACATAATATTTTTTTGATTAGACAGAAAATATGTTAACAATAAAAAAAAACTTTGATATGTGTGATTTTAATTTTTTTTAAAATTATAATAAATTAAAACTATAATTTAGGTTATAATAAAAAATACTTCGATATATGTGATTTTAATAGATATCCATATTTATAAATATTTTTTTCGTTTATATGGTTTGTTAATAGAACCATATAAATTAACCAAAATAATATAAATATTTAAACTTCAAAACAAGTTAAAAATGTTATGTCAAAAAGTTGAAATATTAAATTATATTATTCACATATATATAAAACTGATTAAATTATTTTTATTTTAAACAATTTCAAAATCATCTTTAATAAAATTATTTATAAATTTTTCATCCTAAACATGGCGCAGATTATCACCTAGTCTAGTTTATAACCAAAGTTATAACAACTTCAGCAAAACAAAAATTCTAGAAGCACAACCATATCCATAACTAATCAGTCATATTTCTTTCTCATTGATTAGATAAAATCCTATAAAATAAACTATAAAAGAGTAAAAAAAGTCATTTGAACCGGACAAATTAATGAGTAAAATAATTCCATAAACGACTTTTAACCTGGAAACTCCTTGAGAGGACCGTAACCTATAAAACTTCCATTGAAGTCAATTTGCTGATGTCTACAATGTGTTTGAGACAGACTCCATTAAAAATATATAGTCACAATCTCTATGTTTTATTTCCATTAATTATCGTTGATGATAGGTTGAACTTTTTATCTTTTTCATAACTCACATCGGGTTTCAATCTAGATAACAACATGACTACAACATTAGTACAAGAAGAATACCGTAAAATAACACAAAAACACTGATAAAACTTAAGAAAGTAAACAACCAAACCTATGAATATATTATCTTCTCGGACAAATCATTACGACAACTCGGTTGAAACATACCATTGACCGTACAATGAGAGACAGACTTCTCTAAATCCTTATCTTGGGCTCGATCTCAGAGAACTCATCTCTCATTGAATTTTACTTCGGCTGTATGTATATGTATCTTATGCTCTCTCTCAAGGGCCAAATTAATGTAGTTTGTAATTTTACAGCTTCTGGTGATAAGTTTACCATTAAAACAGGAAAAAAAAGAATCTTGCTTGCTTAGAAAACTACTATCTGACGTTTTGTTAACTAATCCTGCTATATAGAAATTCCATAATCGATTTCTAGATGACTTTCAGAAAGGAATAAAAAAAAAGGCTCTTGTCTAGCAATATTTCCACAGCGGAAAAGACAAACATTTCATTTCCATTAATTCTCATTTATGAGAGGTTGAATTTTTTGGTTCTTTTGTCATAATCACTCTTTATCAAAATATACTGTATTTATCTGTTACATTTTCAGTGAATTTAGCTGCGAAACTATATTATTTCCATATTTTAATTAAATTATTAACCGATATTATTATGTTAGATATAAAGAATATATTAGGTAGAGAGACTTAGTTAGAATTATGTCAATGATGTGACATAATGTCACAAACAGTGAGTAATTTTTTTGCGTAACATATTATTTTGTTATTATATATCTAAGTTATCACATATTTAGAGCTCTAATTGTTAGGTCTGAATTGCGGATCGGATCCGCTCCGCTTGACCCGTCCCGCAGCGGATTTTAAGTTTTTTAGACCCGTTTTGACTCGCCCCGCAAAATTTTTAGACAAAATTTTTTTGATCCGCATCCGCTCCGCTTGAATTTATAAATACCCGCGGGTAACCTGTCAATATTTAAAAAAATAAAAAAAAAAATAATTTTTATATAATTGTTTTTTAAAAAACCTAATAAAAAAAATCCAACATGATAAAATATAAATATACAACATATTTAAAATTATAAAAACAAAATTGTTAGCGAATTTATACAAATATTACATAATATTTTAATATTTTTGTCAATAATTTTTTTAATAATTAATATTTAAAAAAAAAAAAATTTGGCGGGTAACCCGCGAACCCGCAAAATAAATTTGAAACACCCGCACCTGCCTCGCATTTTAAAAATACCCGTCCCGTAAAACCCGCTTTAAAAAAAAATTTCGACCCACACCCACCCCGCGGCGAGTCAAACGGAGCGGAATCCGCGATAATGAACCAAATTCCGAGGCCTACTAATTGCCGTAAAAAAGCGAGCACGGTAACAAAATAACTAGCATGGTATTTTGTTTATATAGATGTCTAATTTATCACATATCATCTAATTTAGCATATGAAACTCTAATTTAAATTAGAATGTTATGTGATAAATTAGAGTTTTATATGCTAAATTAGATGATATGTGATAAATTAGACATCTATATAAACAAAATACCATGCTTGAGTTTAGTTATTTTGTTACCATGCGCTAATAAAGTTAAACTTTCAACTCAGTATCCTAAACTAAAACTTCTATTTCACAAATTAAAGGTCTATATTAAGAAAATAACATAACATGAAAAATGCATTCGTTTCATAACAATAAATAAATAAAAATCATCTAAAAATTAACTTTGACAAAATATATGACCATCATTGCTATTTTTCTAATTTCCAATTTACCTTTGGCTATCTACTCAAATTAGTTTAGAAAAAAAAAATATTCTTTTTTTTGTGTATGTGTGTGCTCACATGGCTAACATCACATGGCCCTCATTGTCACACGAACCGTGTTGCACGCGATAGGACGGATAAAGCCACTTGACCATACTTCACTATATTGTCTTAGTATTATTTTATAATTTTATCAAATTTTGTTAATTTTTGAACAATCCAATTCCAAATCAAAAGCCTGGAAAAAGTATTATCCTATAGAGAGTTAACTTATCGGATATTTTTCTTTATTTTTTTTGTTTCTTTGGCAACAGAAATTAATTTTGAAAAAAGTTTTACTGCAAATAAAAAGTTCACCTAAGATAATCACAAAAAAACCATCGAAGATTCTCCTTAATGAAAAATATAGTTTAGTCTTTAATTTAGAAGTCAATGGTTCAGCAAATCTACATCAAGATCAGATCACAAAGTATTTAATTACCACCGACTAGTGGCCTAATCATATGCTATTGTGTGATCGGTGCTCCTAAGTATTATTCTTAACAAAACAATTACCCATATTTGCAGTACTTCTGCAGATCTCCTAATAATTTTGTATTTTCTTTTCGCTGTCGTGGCGTTGTTTTAAGAAAAAAACAAATGTAGACCATACCAACTATCAAGAAAGCCAAAACAAATGTTCAAAAAAAAAAAAAAAAAGCCAAAACAAAACTTAGGAAAAATCACAAAATCAAAGTAAGAGATTTAGAAAATCGCCGATGAGTCTACCTTTGCAATAGATAATCCCTATTCCCTAATACACCAAACCAGAAACCTAATTCGAAAGTAAACAATTGGGAATTTTTTTAATCATCAGTTCGATGACTTAATATATTATTAATTTGATAAAGATGTTTTTTTTAACCATAAGTTAGATAAAGATGTTGAAGCTATGTTTGCAGTAGCCAGTAGATGATCACTAATAACATTTTTTTTTCTTAACATTAACCACCAAGAACATCTTGCAATTGCATATTTACATCTATAAACATTAAAATCCTAAGAAGAAAAAAGAGAGGGAAAAATATACACAAATTTCTGCTAATTCAGCTGTCTCAAAATTAACAACTATGAACGAAACAGAGAAGAAACAAAAAGTAAAAAAGAAATAAACAAAAGAACTTTCGTACAAAAAAAACAGTTTTTTTAACAAGAAAAACAAAAACGTTCTTGCTCGATCACGCGTTTTTATTTTCACGAGCAGCCAGAAAACGAAAATTCTACTTGAGAGGAGAATGATCACGAACAGTTCTCGGATTAAAAGATGCTCTGTCTTCAATACTCAATTTCCTAGCGAAATCTTTCTTCTTCATTACATATGATGAAGATCCTCTGTTTTCGCTCTGTTCCTTGATCGTTGGAACTAAGTACCAAACGATACAAGTGCACATAATCGCAGCAGATCTTCCAAAGAAAACCAAGAAAACAAGAACCAAGATTACAGTCGCGGGAAAGAAATGATTCGGTCTCGTGATCTTCTTAAGATTCTCGTTCAAAACACAGCTATGTTTCTGCTCTGTTTCAGGTTCTGTTTTCTTCGTTTCCTCTGTTTTCGACTCGTTGACCACTGTCTTGACTTTAGCCGCAGCAACATCTTTGGCCTTCTTCTGTTTTTTATGATGATAAGATGGTTTGATCACGACGGGGACACACTCGCCGGAGCTTGTGAACACGAATCGGACAAGAGGCGGGCCACCGGAATCGAGCTTCTTCGAGTATATGCTCTGTCTCTTCTCGTCGAGCACCGAGAGAAGCTCAGAGAATTTTTCAAGTCCACGATTTGAATAAGGGTTCTTGCTCTCTTTTCTTGATTTTTTCGGGGAAGAGCATGGAGATCTAAATGGGCTCAGCATTTTTATTTCAATCGATGATCCTTTGGTTTCTTTAATCTTGTGATGTTCTTGTGAGATTAGGAGAGAGTTTCAAGGTTTTTTTTTATTGGCTTTGTTTTCGGTACTGGAGGATTTGTTTTACAGACAAGAGAGACGACCTTTAGCATTAATATACGGGATTTGTATTAATTTTTAAAAGGCTTGACGCGACAAGAATATTATTTTTATCAAAAACCGATAAAAAGAATATGGTCTTTTTACATTAAAAATGGATTTAAGAACTTGACCGGATCTGATGAAGCGTTATAACTTGGTCAAATCTCAGGGTCTCAGAATTTTATATTCTTCTGATAATTTTTTTTTTTTGTGTGGGACGAAGATAAGAAGTTTCCACGAACGAAAGGACATCATGGCGTATGTGTATAACGCTGTTCAGTTGGTCTTATTGTTTGACTTTCTTGCGGCAGAAGTTAAAAAAAAATGGATTTGTTTTTACTTCTTGAAAGCATATGTTTAAAATTCAAAATTTTTAATAATAAAAACAAATATTACAAAAATTTAACATGCACATATTAAACAACAAAACAAATACAGCAAAAAAAAATTCGTGTGCGGATATTCTTCTAATACAGTTAAAGACACAAAAATGAAATTTAAAAACCTCTTACAATTCTATTGTTAGATTTATGTTTGTTTCATTATTTTGAATTGATTTGTTGGTACTCTGTACTCATTCTAACCATAGGCCAAATTGATTTGCTTGCCTACACAGCATCCGGATCAGGGGCGGATCTAGAAAATATTATTAGTGGGGGCAAAATATAGTTTGATAAAAAATCCAACACGATGTTATATTAAAATTGCAATAAAATCCAACATATGCAATGAAAAAAAAAAATTCTACAAAAGTACCCTACGCTCATTCATCATCTGAAACCTTTTTATTACATTTTCATTTGTAACATTTTCAAACAATTCCTTCTCAACAAAGCAAACCAAACAATCACTCAGAAAATGATCTCCAATTCGGTTGCGTGCTGCTGTCTTCACTAGTTTCATTGCAGAAAAACACCTTTCGACAGTTGCAGTGGCAACCGGCAAAGTTAAAACTAACTTTAGAAGCCTGTAAACCAAAGGATGTGCAATATGTTTTCGAGTTTTTACCATGAGGCATGAAAGATCTCCAAGATTATCCACACTTTTAAACCGTTCATCTCTGCGTATATTGTCGATGTAGATATCAAGTTGCTGCTCAAGAGATAAAAGCTCACCATAGCTAAAATCATCTGGATAAAACTTAGCTAACCTCACCAACTTCTCCTTGTCAAACTCATGGAATGAATCAATAGGGCTTAACGAAGCCATACAAATAAGTAGATCAGTGTTTACCTCTGTAAAACGATCATTGAACTCTTGAATCTGCAAGTCCAGAACAGTATAAAAACAGTTGACCTTATAATGATGCATATTGGTTATGTTGGTTCTCTTTCTGGGCTTCCTTGGATCAACAAAATCTTCTTCCATGATTAGCATTTGAGCATTATGTTTCTGACAAAAGGAAGAAACTTTAGTCATAAGCGAATCCCATCCATCATCCCTAACCTTCTGTAGTTCTCGTTTAGTGGATTCTACCAGTGACATGGCATTCAAAATATCTTGATCTTTCTGTTGCAAAGCCATTGACAAGTTCTCAGTGAGCCCCAAAATAAGGAGCATTAGATGCAAATAAAACACACAATCAAATGTGTGAAAGTACTTGAGAAGACCACATGCTTGACGTTTCTGTAAAGCTTCAATGCCTTCCTCTTCGATATAATCAAGAACTTGAATGATAGTAGAAAACAATTCTACCAACCGCAACAATGTTTTGTAATGAGAACCCCAACGAGTATTTGCGGGTCTTGATAAAGAACGCTCCTGATTTTGTCCTGTCCCAGTTTCCACATCACCATCATTGATTCCTTTCTCTAGATCTCTACGCTGAATTTCTCGAAACATATCTTGTCGTTTACAAGAACCCCCAACGACATTCATCAATGTAGAAACCATATCAAAAAAATCAGCAATTTCAAAGTGCTTTTTTGCAACTGCCACCACAACCAGCTGAAGTTGATGAGCAAAACAATGGACATAGTATGCTGAACTATTTTCTCTAGCAACCAATGATCTCAACCCATTAAACTCACCCTTCATATTGCTAGCTCCGTCATAACCTTGTCCTCTCACCTTTTTTAAGCTCATCCCATATTTAGCAAACAAATCATCTATTGCAGACTTTAGAATTAATGACGATGTTTCTTTTACATGAACAACTCCAATAAACCTTTCTTTGACTGTTCCATTCTTATCAACAAACCGAAAAACAACACCCATCTGCTCTTTGTGAGAAACATCAGCAGATTCATCAACCAGCAAGCCAAAGACACCATGATCAATTTCTTCTACAATAGAATTACGTATTTCTTCGGCAAATGAATTCACAATATCTTTTTGAATTCCTGGAGACACCATCTGGTTATTTTTTGGAGCATTCTTCAGAATAACCTTACTTATAGCATCATTTTGTTCTCCTGTGTATTTCACAAGTTCCAAGAAGTTACCTTTATTGGTAGCCTCTTCTTTCTCATTATGAGCATGAAACGGTAATCCTTGTCGCAGCAAGTATCTAGAAGCATCAATAGAAGCATTTAAGCGAATGCGGTACTCCTTTTTCACCATATCATCCTGCTTAAACAGAGCATGCACAGTAGACCCACTTTGATTCATCAAACTCTCACATTTTTTAGCAGCAATAATATGAAAACTGTTGGGTGGTTTACCCACATGAGTAGCTAATCTCTCAGGTTTATTCCAACTGTTAAACCCTTCTTTCACAAACGCATCACTCCCACCTTGTTTTCGTACCTCGTCTTTAAATACGTAGCAATATAAACAAAATGCTCTTTCTTTTGATATGCTATACTCTAACCAACTACCATACTGATCAAACAAGGCTGGATTGAATCGTCTCATCGCATTTCCTATTGAAATCTGTTTAAATTTATGACCATAGGGTTGACATGGACCTTTAGTTAGATATTTGCGTCTAACCTCGTCTCTTTGATTTGGATGATAATCCATTATGTCTTTCCTTTCACCAGGATCACATGGCAAATCATCGACATTGGTATCAGGTGTTAAAGGAGATTTTTTTTTAAAATATCGCTCCATTGATTATCTATAAAACAAACAAAATAGGTATAAGTAATTTCTATCTCGAAATTTATTAATTATCTTGAGAACTAAAATCAGAATATTATATTAAACTGTGCAAAGTGACAAAATCAGAAATCTTAATTATAGTGAATTTTATATCAAACCATCAGCCATAAAAATTAAATTTATACAATTGGAATATAAATTAATATGTCTTAAACTTCCACGGTTACAAACTTACAATATACAAGTTGTGAAAGTTTAATAACAATGAGTCAATGAACAATTCTTAAAATAATATATCAAAAGTCAAAAAGTTACCACTTTTCGTCCGGAAAAAACGAGGTGGCTAGAGGAAGGAGAAAGAGAGAACAAAAGTTAGGGATTTTAATTTGTTTACCTAATTAGTTTTAGTTTAAATCTTTTTTTTACTTAAAAAATGGGCTTGTCGTTAAAAGTATTTGGGTTTAAGAAAAATTATTGATTTTTCCTTTTGGGCTTACACATATTTTAAAAATGGGCTATGGGGGCAGTTTTTTGAATTTAAGTGGTGGCAAATTTTATTTTTCTTAAAAAGACTTAAATAATTTTTTTTTTGAGTGGTGGCAGCTGCCACCTCCTTGGCTAAGGTAGGTCCGCCGCTGATCCGGATTAGGCGTGTTGGCCCGTAACTTCTTTTTTTTGGGTTGATTTGTGATTTTATTTTACTGGTCGGAAAATGCAATCTCGCATTCAAAGGTTTTGGTCTTTTTGACTTCCGATCAAATCCTTTCAACACATGAATCATGTCTAGAAGCATTGTTGAATTGTTTTTGTTGAAAAACATTTGACTATGGATGATATAAATGTTCCAAAATATACAGTTCTTCTAGGCAATCCCCAAAACTTGGAAGTAAGTTTCACTGAGTGCAAAGCTACCTCTCATTGTTGTTCTACAAGATATCAAGATGACCCCTCTTACGGGATATGCGATGTCGCTTCTTTAATGTTGTTTCATGAAAAACAAGTCTACTCGTCGCAATTCCTTTGAAGATGCATTTGCTTACAGCTGGTTGTCAGCTATTGATTCTGGTGCTTGTGCACATTCTGGTGGTTTCGGTCATGTGGACATGTTTACTGGCACTGGTGTCTTTGTACCGGGTCCTGCACTTGCAAATGCACTAGCAAAATATCTGCATTCTCTCTCATCGGACAAGCATTGCAATTAGATTCGATCTTTTTGCATAAGACCTTCCCAAAATTAATAATTTGGAAGTACAATTTATACAATGTTTTTTTGTCCAATTGCATAAACATGCCCTTACATATTTGTGAATGTATTGAAGCATAAGATACAATTTTAAAAGATGCAGTTGAAGTGATTTTTGGAGAGGCTGATGAGGTATCCATCCAAGTTTAACCGCTATGCGTCCAACTTTCGTATGAACTGGAAAAGTAAGGTTGTGCAGCATTAGAAGCCGCACACGTTCCAAGCTTTTTGGTCTCAAACTTATAAAGCTCAAAAGAAATTATTTTGCTTTGTCAGGTGGAACGTCTCTTAACCATTCCAGATCTATGCTTTCATGTTCTGTGACCAGACGATTAAGGAATCCTTGTATACGTTCCACAAGTATATGGTGATTTATACGACTCTTAATTGTCTATGCAACTTCACTAACATCAGCTGTTCTTACTACCTCCCAGTCCACATAGTCCATCGTCCTTGTTGTTTTTTCTCTTTTTCATGCTCTACCTTCTGCTTCTCTTCTTAGACTATCCCAATAAAACTCTTATCTTTCCTCCCTTAATATATTTTTTCTTTTTGCATTTAATGTAGCCTCATGATTGAGGTTTTTGCACGATGAGTCTCGATGCTGACTTGAGTCAGGTACAAGTGGATTTTCTGTGCATTCTTGGACATGAATACAACTCATACTTTTATTAATATGTGGAATCGAAGTCTCTACCTCAAGCCCTTCTTTGTCTTTAGTGGACTGCATCTTGTCTTCTTTGTGTTTTTGCTACTTTCATGGATTTCAATTTTCTCACATCTCAAAACATCCACAAAGCAACAAAAAAATCATTAATATCATCAAAAGATTTTGTGTGCCCTTTATCACCTTGAGACGTATCTGGTGATACTTGTAAGCTTATAGGATTTCTTGAAACACCAACTTCTGAATTTTCATACTGATTCTTCTACTGAAATTATCAGCTGTGATGGTTGAAAATCTTATGAGTGAGAAACACTCCAATGACGGAATCAACAACGGATCCTTTCCAAGGTATAAAACGTCAATCCCCTTGTACAAGATGCATTTGTGCTATAAACGACTCTGCTCGTCTTAGAAATGTGTTTCGTTTTTCTTCCCACCATTTTGCATGCTCGTCTGATTCCTCAACACATTCACCAAGTTTTCACACTCTTTTAGTCTCATTATCTAGGGCAACCTTTTCTTATACGACACCATTGTTCTTTGATTCCTTTCCATTTATTTGGCTGCTTTTTCTTTGGATGCACTTTTTTTAGCCATGCTAGGCAATGGAATAAGGTAATCTTTTAATTCTTTATCCCCCGAATCCGATTTGGGTTCCTTTCTCTTTCCCTTTCTTTGGCTACACATTTTTTAGCGGTGCTAGGCAATGGAATAACGCAATCTCTTAATTTTTTTGTCCATAACTGATTCAAGTTATTTTCCCTTTTTCTTTCTCTTTCTTTAGCTGCGTTTTCTCTTAGTCGTGCTAGGCAAATGCAATGGAATAAGGCAATCCAGCTCTGATTCAGATTCCTTTCCCTTTCCTTTTCTTTTGTTGCGCCTTCTCTTGGCCTTACTAGGCCATGAATCAACCAGCCATTGGATTTCTCCGTCTTCAGGTTTGAAACTCTCATCCTCAAAATTCAAAACTCGTCTATAAACCTTCTTGGCATGAGCTGAAGCTTCAACAACTACTGATTCTATGGCATCTCTCTTTGGTTTACATTCGTTAACAACCTTTGGCCTTCTCCTATTTGGCTTTGGGAGAGTCTTGATATGCTATGCAACATTGTTACTCATTGAGCTCCTTGACTCAACTGTTTCATCACCTTTTTGCAACATCTCTCCACAAACAGTTTTGCGACGCCATTGTTCTTCGATTCATTTCCCTTTTTTTGGCTGCCCTTTCTTTGGCTGCTTTTTCTTTGTATGCGTTTTCTCTTAGCCATTCTAGGCAATGGAATAAGGCATTCTTTTAATTTTTTTCCCCCGAATCAGATTTGGAGTCATTTTCCTTTCCTTTTCTTTGGCTACGCTTTTTTAGCTGTGCTAGGCAATGGATTAAGGCAATCTCTTAATTCTTTATCCCTGGCTGATTCAGGTTCTTTTCCCTTTTCTTTGGTTGTGCTTTCTCTTAGCCGTGCTAAGCAAATGCAATGGAATAAAGGCAATCCAACTCTGATTCAGGTTCTTTTCCCTTTCTGTTTTTTTGGCTGCGCTTTCTCTTGGCCTTACTAGGCCATAAATCAGCCAGTCAATGGTTTTCTCCATCTTCAGGTTTGAAACTCTCATCCTCAAAATCCAAAGCTCGTCTACAAACCTTCTTGGCATGAGTTGAAGCTTCATTCTTTGGCATCTCTCTTTGGTTTACCTTCGTTAACAACCTTTAGCCTTTTCCTCTTTGCCTTTGGGGGATTCTTCATATGCTATGCAACATTGTTACTTATTGAGCTCCTCCACTAAACAATTTCATCACTATTTTGCAACATCTCTCCACAAACGATTTTAATTGTATCAATTCAAGTATGACCGGATAAATAGGATGATGATGTTGTGTTGGCCAGAGCCAGTGGCGGAGGCAGAAAATATATTTACGGGGTCATATAATAATTTATAATACTAGAATAACGACAAAAAAATTATTATAATAATATATTCATTCGTAGATTAGAATTATTGTTTCATTTGTTATTATATTAACCTGTTTTCAATAAAACAAATAAACAATTCCTTTTTGTTTTTTATTAATAGAAATAATTAGATTTAGCTAATTAATGGGTTTCCTTTTCTTTCTTTTTTGGTCGGAATGAGTTTCCTTCATTTTAAAGTTATTTGTAATGATTACTAAACCGACATTTTTAAATATTTAATATATTTATTGAACCATAGTTAAACTCAAATTTTAGAAGGGTCAATAATTATTTTAAGATGGGTCAATTAATAGGTATTTAACAAAAATTTAACTATTTTTGCAAAATTCATATGGGTCATTTGACCCCCTGCTAGCATGCTGCCTCCGCCACTGGCTAGAGCTCCAAAAGACAAGTGGTCAAGTTCATTTATGTCTTTGTTCCCAGCATATCTACCTTCCACTGTCTGACTCCGATTTGGGTAGATCGTAGCAATTGGTTTGATAGGTGTCTGTAGTTTGAATGCTACTGTTATCTTCTTTGCCTTGTTTATCCATTTTGTTATTTCTCTTTTGACTTTTTTTACAAATTTTTATTTTTAACTGCAAAATGATGATAAACCAAAACTTGAAATCTTTTTTGAAGAAAATTAAAAAATTGAAGAAATCATCATCAAATAAAATAAATTTCCATGACGAATATGTTATTTTCTAATGATCTCTACTAACTCTATTTTGGCTTCAAAAAAGCAAAATTTAGTAGGAAACTATTGGGAACTAATTTGATGTACACATCTATTTGAAGGGAAGTTTAAAAACCTAAGATTATAAATAAAGTTGAGCAATTAATGGGGGATTCTGGTAAAAGCATATAACATATATATATGATGTTTAGCAAATTATTTTATTGTTTGTTAAAGTGTTTTTTTGATGAACCATGAAAATTCCAAACCTTGATAAAATATTTTTTTTGTTCTAAAAAATATTTGAATTCGAAGTACAAAATAATTAACCCCGTTGTATTACTACTAACATACCACCACTGACCACTTTGGTTTGTTAGCCTTTTGCCTTAGAAATTGATAGTAATAAGAACATTTTTTATACCCGATCGAGTTGAGTAGCGATACTATTATTGTTCACATGATTTCTGTGGCTTTAACAGTTTTCTCGATAATTAATGCACATGTGACAATTAAGTATTGTTTTAATTTGCTCGTTACTACATGATTTATTTAATATCTTACGTTGCCACTGTGTTTAGAGAGAATAATAGTATTCAAAAGTATACATATCATTTAATGAGACATTAAATAAACAAAAAGTGATACATGAACATAGCAGCTGATGCGGACAACAACAACACTTTATTTTTCATTTATGGTAATTTAATTTTAGTGGTTGAAGCGTTATATAAATGTATATATTGGATTTCTGCAGTTAAAGCAATTTCAAAGTGTCGAGTAAAAAGGAAAAATTTACTTGAAAAGTTGACAAAATAAAGAGTTGAAAGTACTGTTATATTTAATGTTAAAAAAAGTTACTGTTATATTTATAGAATATAGAGTAATTGAAGTAGATATAATTTGAAGAAAAAAATTCAGTTATGTTTTCTATCATCTAATCCAGTATAAAAGATTCAAAACATTTTTTAAGTTTCAAAACATTATAAGTTTCAATAATATTTTTTGGATAACACGATAAAGTTTCTCGATATGACAGACCCCATTAAAGGAGATGATCCATTTACAAGTAAACTGTTTCATTATTATATATTTATATGGTTAATTATTAGTCTAATCCAATTACACTTAACCGCAAATAATATGAATGGTAAAACGAACTGACGAAATAATAGGTTAGAATAGTATAGAAACGACCCAACGACATGAGCTAAGACACGATGATAAGGATTCCTTGACTTGCAATTTAAGGACTTGACCTGGTCTTCTAGAATCTTTATCTATTTGGCTCTAGAAAATTTTCAGGTTCAATGATCTTATCAATTAAGTTTAACTTCTTTGTCGCACTCCTACTATTTTTATATAAAAAAGTAAAAGATTCTTATTCACACACTGTTCATAAAACTATTTTTCCTTTTCTCGCATTATTCCCTACAAATAATCATGCAAATACAATACTAATCATAAAAAAAACAACCCATATAAATATTTTTTTCCCGGTTTATGTTGTAAAAGATAATGAATCGTGGTGTATTATTATGGTGGCCAATGGCCTCTTTATATAGTAGTTACATAAGGGTAGAAAAGGAAACATAACATCCTTTTCCTACATGAATAAGGAAAACATCCATTAGCCGCCTATAGCCTAAACCGTCTTAAGGTATTGGGCCTTCACGCCTATGTCTTGATGGGCCGGTTATGGAGATCGAACCTCTATGATTTATAACACTCCCCCTTGATTGACATAACCGGATCGTGATGAATGGATCATAGTAATACGCTTGGGGATGCTGCCTCATTAAAACCTTACCAAGGAAAACCCAGTGGGACAAAACCTTAGTGAAGGAAAAAGAGTACAGCACGTATTACTCCCCCTTGTTTTAGGCATCACTGAAGGTCTCTTAGTCGGCGCATGCCGATCTGATACATGAGCTTCTTGAGTGTGGAGGTCGGAAGCGACTTGGTGAATAGGTCGGCTGAGTTGTCGCTGGAACATTCTTGGAGCACTTTGATTTCACCGGTCTTCTGTGGATTGTGAATAAAAGATGTGCTTTATCTGGTCTCCTTTCATGTATCCATCCTTCAGTTGAGCTATGACTGCGGCATTTTCCTCGTACTTGCTGATCGGTTCTTCTTTCCTTTCTGACATCCCACAATCTCGTCTAATGTGTTGAATCATTGACCTCATCAATGAATACGACCGTTGTGTGGATCCGAAAGGTAACCTGCATCAGCAAAACCAAACTAATCCTTCTTTGTTAAGGTTAGTATAAAAATATATCCATATTGAAATGTGTGTTTAATCCCGTTTCAGTGCCTTTGGATCGGACAAGAACTAAATCTTGAAAGAGAAGGTTCACGTCAAAACATATGTACGGCCTAGTGTAACTAGCCAAGTACATTAACGCTCCTATAGCACTGAAATATGGCACTTCGGGATCAAGGACCTTTTCGTCCTTCTTTACTGGACCGAATGGATCGTTGTCCAGACCAAGGCTTCTCACCATCATTGGGCTAGTCAGTGGGTGAGCCTGGTTCATATTAAAATGCTTGAGTACCTTTTCTGTATATGCCATTTGCTACACAAGGATTTCATTATTGGCGTACTCAAGTCATATTCCCAAACAGGACTTAGTCTTTCATAAGTCTTTTATCTTAAAAACGTTTGAGATATTTCCTCAGAGGTTTCTATGATGTTCAGGTCGTCTACATACATCGCGATGATTACGAATCCCTGTCAAGTATTATGGGATCGTTTTATAGTCCTTTATCACATGCGACCTGACTATTTTAATCCATAGAGCGATTTATTCAGCTTAGTACAATGCTGGTCTCGAGAACTTCTTTCAGCTCTATCACCTCTGGGAATTTCATATAAATCTCTTTATCCAGTGGACCATAGGCTGCTTATATGTCCAGACATTATAAACTTTCAAGTTTATAGCAGCACCCACCACATATGGAGTATATCTCCTTAGTCCCTGTGAGTATCCTTGTGTAACCAAGCTATCTAGAAATGCTTGTAAAACATGAAAACTTTAGATCATGTGGTCTCACGATTTTCTTTTCTCACAGGACTTATTTATCCACTGGTTTAATATCATGAGGTGTCCGTAATATGGGACCAAAAACCTCTCTCTTCTTTAAAGAGTTTAACTCCACGTTTATAGCGTCTCTCCAGTTAATCCAATCTGGGCGCTGAGTGCACTCATATATTGACGTGGGTTTTGATCCTCGCATTTTTCTTTCAAGTGCTACTATATTGTACGCGCTTTCTTATACATTTGGTGTTAACACACTTATATAGTTCCCATATTGATCCAGACATGATATGATCGATCTGAGATTTAATAATCCAGGACCTTTAATGCCTTGCAGCTTGGCGTCCCAAGCTACATGGAATGGTACCTTAGATGTTCAGCTGGCCAGCCTTTATATCTCAATGTCTGGTCTGGTTTCCTTAATAAACCCGGATATTATGCACCATTTTCCGCGGTTTCTTATCTTATGGAACTTATTGGTCTATCTTGTATAGACTCCGTAGCAACTTGATTGTGTCTCTATGACATCAATTTTGTGGTGCTTAAGCTGAGATGACTTAGTCATTCTTTTCGGGTTCATGTGTCTGGCATCTAATTATTTGGACGTCCTTAAGATTTTTCTAGTCCGAGGATCTTGCCAAGACACCGATGGTTTATACCATATCAATTATCAGCTTATTTACGTTTCTCCTTATAATGTTGGATATTCGGATTTACTTAAAACTCATGTAATCCGTGTTCCTTGGCCACTAAATATATTACCCATATTTGGCTCAAAGGCTTCTTTAAATTCGTAGGAGAAACGTTTCTTATCCAACATATATATTCCCAATCTCCAATCTCCTTATGAGATTCCATCTTAGACGGCACATATGTATGTGGTGGTTTTATTCCAAAACTCTTAAGATGGTATATGTCTGGCTCATAACCCGTATTCAATATGAGATGGGAATATCTATGCTCACTCATATGGCCTGATGCATATTGATCTTATATTCATGTAAAACATGTGATGTCTCCAAGCTGATAAACTTTAGGCAATGCCTTTGTTTATAAAATTCAGCCAAGTCTTATTATGATCATCGAAATTGTAGTATAGTCATGGACCACGGGTTTGTCCTCACTTCCCCTCATGAATATACTATATTTTCGTGATGCTTGGGACAATAAATCTAATGAGTTTCCCTTGTGTACATGTAACACAACGTGAGACTTTATGGGATAACTCTTTGTGCCGTTTTATGATCAATCTATGCATCAAGTTTTGGACTTGGATGGCTAGTCCAGTCATGCCATATAGTGTAAATTTCGTGGGGTATACCAACTGTGGTTACCATGGCTTTTGCCTCTTTCATACTGATCTTTGGCATAGTCTAGATCAGCAGAGTATAATCTCGACCATTTCCTTTTGCTCCATTGTTTCTATTATGGAAACCATTCTTATAACTCAATGGGCTTTATATGGGTGAGGAATGCATGCCCTTTAGGCAATGCCTTTTGGTCGAGATAGAACATTCATATTATCAAGCAAGAATCAAACAAGATAATAGCAATTAATTAGTTCAGCAGCGTGTAAGACATCATGTCCCCAAGCGGATACAGGGAGCTTTGACCTCATGAGTAATGGTCTAGCTATCAGCTGTATGCGTTTTATAAATGACTCGGCTAAGCCGTTCTGTGTATGTACATGTGCCACGGAGTATTCAACACTTACCCCCATGGACATACAAAAGTCATTAAACGCTTGGGAAGTAAATTCACCAGCATTATCCATTCTTATGGCCTTAGACACTTTTACTGGTGATGTCCTTACAATCAATTTTCCTTGTGAACATGAGGCACAAGTAAGATTCTTTTGGGATTACTCTCCTTTCTTTCAAGGCGTGCCTATTACTATTTGGCAATCAATTTTCCCATCATATTCGACCCGGGATGTCCCAGCCGGTCGTGCCATAGGTTAAACCTATCCGTAAACTCTTGGTTTGCGGTGGCATTGGCCTCAATCATATTGACCTTAGTACAATATATGCCGGTGGCTATAGCAGGTATAGTCTCTAGGACTTTCTTTTGGCCTTGGGCGATTTTAACTATCTGAGGAAAATCTCTGTTTCCTCCGCCCATTGTTTTCACATGAAGACCATTCATTCGAATGTCTTTGAAACTCAATAAGTTACGATTTGAGCTAGGTGAAAACAATGCACCTGAGATTTCTAGATGCGTGCATTTAGGCATTAAAATATTAGCCTGGCCGTAGCCTTCTATTAGACTGGCCTGTCCTGCTATAGCACTTATGTTTGCTCTTTTAAGTATAAGATTTATGAAATATCTCTTATATCTTAAAAACATGTGGCTTGACCCACTATTCATACTTTATAAAATAAGAGTTATGTCTAATAAACCTTAAATTATCAATCAAGCAAATCCAATCAAATCCAAAGACATAAATCCAAAGCAAACATAAAAGCAACATGAAATTTAAAATTTCGGAGTCTCAACTTATGAACTGCCCTCACAGTCCGAGGCTTTCTCCTAATCATTTGTTTGAGGAGTTTCCATCTCACTGCATCTTTTCATCAGTTCATCAAATCTGCTGATGATTTCTTTGGTCCTCTGTCCCCTTCTAAGGTAATGAAATAGGTCATTATAGTTGGTGAAACTTTTAGCCTTAAGTGATAACAACAATTCCCTTGAATGGAATGTAGATATGGTCTTTTGTAAAAGATCCTCATCTGTTATCACCTCGCCACATAGCCTGAGGCCATGGACGATTTTCATTAGGACAGAGTTGTATTCATCCGCGGATTCAAAATCCCGGAAACTGAGATTCTCCCATCCTTTCAGGGAGTTTTGCCGCAGTACCATTGTATACCTTTCACCCAACTTTGTCCAAAGATCAAAAGGGTCCTCAACATCATGGTACTGATCTCTCAGTTCTTTAGTGAGATGGGAGCGCATAATTGTTATGGCTCTATGCCTTTGGCTTTCTATTTCATGATTGCCATTTGTGATGCATCCCGTAGTCCGCAGAGCATTTATAGTGTTAATTGCCCATTCTAGGATATTATCTCCGGAGAGACTTAGGACCGGGTAATCTGAGTTATTAACTTCAGACATCTGAAATTATGCATCAACCTTTTCTTAGGGCTTTTAATAAAATCAAGGCCTTAGAATGATGGCCGATTTATACATCCGATTTTAAACTTCGTGTAATCAAGTAATCATTCAAGTCAAGCAATTATAATTCATTCAAGTTTCCAATTTCAATCTTAACATGAAATTCTATGTGATAAAGGAAACAAGGAAATCCAAATTCTAAATAAGGCAATTCCTTATTTGCGATTTTTTTAAGTGATCAAGCAAAAAGGAAACTTTCCAAATTCAATCCTAAAAAGGAAACTATGGTTTTTCGGTTTTGGATAATAAATCTAATGGTCCGAAAATTCTTCTTTCTTTCTATTCCTATTTTAATTAGGATTCCTAATTCAATTAGGGTTTGGCCAAAAACACGCAACACATAGAAAACGTTTTTGGGGTTTTCCTAATTGGAATAGGATTAGGGTTTATGTAACCAAAATATTTTTCTTTCTATCATGCTATCATGCGATTTCAATCAACAATTTAAACAAGCTATATGATTCGGATTTAAACATGATCTAGGGTTTATGCAATTTCTAACAAGCAAGCAATCAATCAATCAATCACATGAATCGGTTTTTAGGGTTCATATAAGTTTAATGTTCAAGTTCGGTTTTAGTAAATAATATGATCATGCGAATTCTAAACATTAAACAAGGAACTAAGAAAACATGCAAACAAGTTATTCAATCAATCCGAGTTTTAGGGTTTCATATTTTCTTAGATTCAATTCGGTTTTAGGGTTTTCAAAGATCAAACAATTTTAAACAATCAATCAAGTTTAAACAATCAAACCGAATTTTAGGTTTTATCTTTAGCTTAGATTCAATTCAATTCAAGTTCTCAAAATCAAACAAGTTTATATGAGAGAATCGGTTTTTTAGGGTTTTATAAACTTTAGGTCAGATTTCGATTTTATGTTCTAGGGTTTTAGAAATCTGTTTATACCTTTGATCCTTCTTTTGGGTTGAATGGAATGGACCGGGAGCTAATAGACCTCGGTAAAACTTTGCTTGGAACTCGCGGCTCGGCTACTCGTCGGATCAGCTACACGGAACTCGCGGCTATCTTTGCGTCGGGTAGGATCGCACGCGGCTAGGGTTTGCGCGGCTAGGAGAAGATCGGATCGCGGTTGCTCGCGGTGGCTAACGGCGGTTTAGGGTTTTTAGTAGCTAGGGTTTATCAGAGCAAGCTCGTGCTGATAACGTGTTGTAAAAGATAATGAATCGTGGTGTATTATTATGGTGGCCAATGGCCTCTTTATATAGTAGTTACATAAGGGTAGAAAAGGAAACATAACATCCTTTTCCTACATGAATAAGGAAAACATCCATTAGCCGCCTATAGCCTAAACCGTCTTAAGGTATTGGGCCTTCACGCCTATGTCTTGATGGGCCGGTTATGGAGATCGAACCTCTATGATTTATAACAGTTTAAACATTATCCTAACTTTTGTTTTGTTAGCAATTTTTTCTTTTTCTTGGTAACTTTGATCCGAACTGCGTCAGACTGGCGCACTACACATTATGCATACAAGGACTTTAGCCGACTATGCACGTCCCGATTAATCTCAAAGATAGAAAGGTAAATCGAGAAAAAAAGATCTATCGAATTTTTAACTTTAGGACCCAAAATTCATTTTGCTCTGCAAAGACTGAATGACATGTTGTCGCCACAAGTTTGTTTCTAATGGGAGTAGGATTTGGGAGAAAGGAAGGAGGAAACGAGTTTACACATTTCCCCCGACCCAAATACTTAGAACTAATTTGTATTTAGTGTTCAAAAAAGCGATAGCTGCTAAACGAACGGTGATCATTAGCCTATCGCTTACAACAGTGAATCAGAATCTATGCGATTTTTAGGCGGTTTAGGCGATTATATATAATAATAAAAATATATATATAGTAAACAAAAATAATTAATATTTAATATATCATAATGAAATAATCTCAATTACATGATACAATTTTGAATAAAAAAATCTAAACTAAATGTCAATGTAATTAATAAGCAAAACTAGAATTTTAAAGATAAATAATCTCTCTTACATTTTTTTAATAAAAAAAGAGACAGATTTAATCTGCCTAAACCCGTCTAGACCAGCCTAATTGCCGTCTAAACCGCCGGATGATACTGTATGCCTAACTTAACCGATTAACATGAAATCTAAGCGAGTTAGGAGCACGTAACGCCTAAGCGGCCCTTAAATAGCTGTCTAATCCGTTTTCTTGAATACTCTTTTTATCAATATAAAGTGAAAGATATAGATAAATTTGTAGCAGTGCATTTGGAGTTTCAAACACAATTTTTAAGGATGTCAAAAGAGTAATTTTTGCTAATTATTACACTTAACCTATTCAAACAGACAAACATAGAATAAAAACAAAAGTTTGAAAAAAACATAGAATAAAAACAAGTGATTTTACATTTAAGAAAAAAGAAACTACAATGCATCATGAATCCAATTCGAACGCAGCGTAATGAGTAAGTTTGAATTCAGGAGTAGGTGTGAAAGTGAGAAGAATCATTTTTTTAATACTCCAATGCATTGGAACATTCTATGGATCATTGAAATTTATGAGGGGAAAGAGTTGATTTTTGATACTTAAGCCAAACCAAAAAAAAAAAAAAGGATTTTGTTGTACTCGAATCGGAAATTCCACTATGTATACGTTTTATTTACTAAAATAGTTATTTTCCTCAGACAGAGTGTTGCTTCGTGTTATTTGGCATACGTCTGCTACTGTTAGGGCTGTTCGTATGTACATTCGTCAGGAGTTTTTATCTTCAAATTTAATTCAATTAAATTAAATGGTTCGAACATTCGAAAATCTTCAAATTTAAAAAATAGAGAGCCTTTTTATCTAGAAAACAATTAGCCAAATGACAACAAACTTAACAGAGATTAGCAAAATACCAATAAAAACAAATACAATTTTGGAATAATTTTGCCAAAAATTGTTTGTAGTCGTCACACCATTGCTATTTTCCTAGTTTCTTGCCAATGTTGCTAATTACTCTAATTAATAAGAAAAGCCAGAGAGTGATGAGTTTTAAGGACACATACAAGGGGATGAATCAGAACTCTTATGTACAAACATTACATACACTTTAGCTTGTCAACAAAAAAAAAAAAAAAAAACAGAGCTTCCTTGACACAAACAAATCGCTGTAATTTATAAGTTTTTGTTGTTGTTCATCTTCTTCTTCGACACTATTATTAACAACATTGTTAGAAGCAAACATGAAATAAAACAAAATAAAAAGTAACTGTAAGATCTCTCTGAAAAGTACCTGCAAAAGTATTGAGCTCAGAACTCAGAGAGCTCACTGTTTATGGTAGCAGTTTCTGGATGATAATGAACCATTTCCTTCCACATCAACTCTCTTATCATCTCTGCACCCAAATCCTCGTCTTCGTCTACATCGAGATCAACAGGAACTTGAGCAGGAGGATTCACATTCGGGTCATATAAAGGCGCCATGTAAGGATGCTGAAGCGCTTCAGTGACACTAATCCTTTTCGAAGGGTCAAGAACGAGCATTCTCTGAAGCAGATCGATGGCAAGAACGTGCGCGCCAGGGTAAAGACGAGAGAACGATATCCCCGGCGAGTAAGGTAGCGATTCGATGTATCTTTTGGCTTTCGGGTTATCTATAAACTCGAGATCTTCCTCTCTCTGGCTCCCTAAAATGTTAATGATGAGCTTAATCTGGTTAAGACATTCTGTTCCCGGGAATATCGGTTTTCTTCCAAGAAGCTCGGCGAATATGCAGCCGACCGACCACACGTCGATGGAGGTCCCGTAGTTGTCACAGCAGAGGAGAAGCTCCGGTGCTCGGTACCATCGAGTCACAACATATTCAGTCATGAACTGACCTTTGGTGTTTCCCGTGCGCGCTAGCCCAAAGTCGCATATCTTTAAGTCGCAGTTCGCGTTCACAAGGAGGTTACCGGGTTTCAGATCACGATGGAGAATGTTGGCTGAATGAATATACTTGAGCCCTCGAAGCAACTACACAAAAGAAACAAAATAAAAACAATCAAGATCTAGCAAGAACCGGCTTTCTTGAAATTAAACAGAGATCACAGCACAAACACGAAAAATAGCATACCTGGAACAAGAAGTATTGGCAATGGTCATTACTTAGCACTTGAGAGGACTTGATAATCTGGTGAAGATCAGTGTCCATGAGCTCGTAAACAAGATACACATCCTTAAAGCTTCTCTTGTGATTAGCCATCATAACATCTTTAAGAGCGATCACATTCTCGTGTCGAAGATGTCGTAGGAGCTTGAGTTCCCTCAGTGTCCTCAACGCATCGATCCTGTTCTCAAATACATTGTGTATCTTCTTGATCGCCACTCTCTCGTTGCTCTCTCTGTTAACCGAAGAGCAGACTACACCATACGCGCCTCGGCCTATCGGCTTGATTGGCACGTACTTCGTGTCGATCTCGAAGAGTGTTTGCCACATTGTGAAGTAATGCTTCCCTTGGTTCCTTACTCCATTCGGTGGATCAACCGGAGTCGCCATTTCCTCCTTCTCATAACAAAATTTGACAAAAAAAGATCGAAACTTTTTCGAAATTGCACATCCAATAACAGATTCAACAAGTTATTTGACATTCCTAGAATTTGAAAATGACTATCAAGAACTGTTTCAACTAGTGCTAGATTTAAGAACCACACTGCTTGGAGATATTAGATTGTTGTGTTGAGGTGAGAAGAAAAAGATCAATTTTTTAAAAGTTTTGATCCCTCTTTGATCTTAAGGTTCTCTAAGCTCAGTATTTATATGTTAATGGTGAATTAATGAAAATACTGTTTCAGATCACTCGAATTACCAATTGTGAAAAGCTTCTCAAAAGAACAGGAACAGAAAAATGAATCTTTGATCGATGTTGAGATTGAGCTGGAACGATCGGAATTTTCAGAGAGCTTACCCGGTGAATTAGATTCGTCGGTGAGGCAGCGAAGATCGCCGGTGAGATTCGGGCTGAGAGAGAGAGAGAGAGGGAGATTTGGCTGGTGAGAGTGAGAGATTTGGTCAACTCTCTGACCGTTGACTCTGTAGTTCCTCGTTTATTACCATTTAGAGGTTAGTGTCTGTATCCTTTCTCTCATCCTTAATTAATCTTTTCCTCAAAAGTTTGGGCTTAATTTAAGCCCAATCTGATTTGCAGTATTAACTAAATGTTGATAAATATATTTATATCGGCAATATGGACAACAAGTGGACGTGCCGGAGTGGTTATCGGGCATGACTAGAAATCATGTGGGCTTTGCCCGCGCAGGTTCGAATCCTGCCGTTCACGTTTTGTATATCTTTTTTGTTTTCTTTTTTCCTTTTAAGAAGAAAGCAAAGCAAAATTTTGAACCAGAAAAAAAAAAAAAAAGAAAGTAAAGGAAGCTTTTAATGCTAGGTGCCCATTTCGGTTTTGGTTTGGATTTTTCGGTTTATAGACAATAGTATCCAAAGTAAAATCTAATTTACATGAATTTTTTCGTACGGTTTCAATTTCGGTTCGAATTCGAGTTAAACCAAATGTATTTAGAAATTAAGGATAAAACGGATCCGATTTTTAATGAATCCAATTATTTCCTACATCTTTTCATTCACAATTATTAATTTTATAATACACTCAAATCGTGATTTTGATAGACTTGTATTTTTGTTTTGTATACATGTTATTTAATTATTATTTTATGCTTATGCAAAATGTCTAAGGTGATTTTAATCAATATACATAAAAACTTTGATAATTAGGAAAATGGTAATAGATAATCTAAAATTAGATAATTAGCAGAGAGAAACAAATTTTACATCCAAAAAATCCTTTTTATCTAACTTTATTACAAAAATGCCATTATATTAACATTGTTTACTTTTAGGTTCGACAACACTGTTTACGCTTACAAAAACACTGTTGCAATTTACCTGAAAACACTGTTAGCATAAATAAATACTGTTATTATATAATTAACATGTTAAACAAGTTAACAAAATGTAAAAATACATGTTAACAAATAATATATCATATATGTTAACTCATTTATCGCTATAAAATATATGTTAAACCAGTTAGCGATGTAAAATTATCATGTTAATTGCGATATTCAAATACTATTATCATCAACCATGATATTGTCACCATTGATAAACACTATTATCGTCAACCATGTTTTCGTCACCACCGACCACCACATTACTGTTATCAATGTTATCTCCATCACCATCATCATTATTATTGTTTTCGCTATTAGTATGGCCGTTAACATTGTTATCATCGTCAACAGTGTTTGAAATCAGAAAAAACCAAATGTGTAATTAAATAGAATAGGGAAGGATAAAAAAGGTTTTTAACAGATAACTTGCCATGATGAATAGTCAGCGATGAGAGAGAACTAAATATGCTATTATCTTTTAACATCCATTGCAAATACTCAAATGTCTATATATTTATAATTAGTTATGTTATCTTCTTATTTTTTAATATTTTTTTGTTAGTTGTTTATGAATTTTAGGTACCTATTATTTTGTTTAATTCTAGAGAAATATAGTTTTGTAAATTAAAAAATCCACATATATTTTATATTCGTATTTTTAAAATATCAAAATTTATTAGTTTTTAACTAATATATTTGTTATGTACTTTTTAGTAAAGTGAAAAATATTTTTGAAAATATAAATTTTTCATCTTTGTATTTTTCACTTATGGCCATAATAGTCTTAGAAAATTTATCATCATTTTTTATTCCATATATTTTTCTTAATAACCGCTTTAAGTAATTGCTATAGTCTTTTTTAAAAATGGCAAGTTTTCATCTATATAATTATTTGCTTTTATTTTTAATTTTCACTTATAATTGTAATCATTATATAAATTGTTTTGAAATATTGTCTCTTCATTATTACTTTTTTCTTTCTTCTTTTTCACATATACCCATTTTTAATAATCATACAATAGTTTAGAAGATTGTGTATTTACATCATATTTTTATATTGCATATTTTTTTATATAACTTTTTTAACACTACTAAAAATCTACAGAGTTGTGTGTCTTATACTTATTTGTTTTCTTATTTTCTCTCTTAGTAATAATAATCTTTGAAAATCTTTTAAAAATTTGCATATTTGAATTATTTTGTAACTTTCCATTTATATTGTTAATAATGCAAAATTATTTTTTTTGGAACATATCTTTTTATTTATTTTTTAATAATTATAATTTTCTGAATATCTACGTATTGTTATCATCACTTTTTCTTTTATGTATTTTCAATTATAATAATTTTAAATAATTTTCTGTTTAAGTTTTAATATACGACAAATACTCGTGCGAATTTTCTATAGTCCTCTCAATTTGAATTACAACCACTAGGTCCCGCCCCGATAGCCCGCCACCGGATCGGTGCAGATCGAGTAAATTTTACTTCGCGATAGAGCGGAATTCGCTGGGCAGAGATTTTTAAATTGCGGGAGGAGGTGGGACAGGCATGAAAATTTTATCCAACGGATTTGTAGGTACCGATATTTAAAAAATATAATTATTAATATTTATATAATAATTATTATTAATATTTTGAAATATTATGTAATGTTTAAAAATTAGTTAAAAAATTCTGTTAGTTTTTTATTTATTTAAAATGTGTATTTAGGTTTTATTATATTGATTTTTTCTTATTAAATAAAATTTTCTAAAAATATATATAATTTATTTTTTATTATTATCCAAATATTTGCCGGTTACCTGCGGGTATCACCAAACTCTAGCAGGACGGATGCGGGTCCGAAATTTTATGATCGAAAAGTTTTCTGGGCGAATCGAAGCGGGTCAAAAAAAATTTTAACCCATTGCGGGGCAGGTTTGACCCGCTTGGCAAGACTTCTCATAACACATAAAAACAATATATAATTCATATAACCATAAAATAAATACATTTTAAACTTTATTTCTCACATCACATTTTGTAGATTAGAAAATTTAATATTTAAAGAAATTTACCCCCCGCGGTCGCCCATATTAGAGCATCTTTATTGCACAGCCCGAGAGGGGTTCTATAATTAAAAAAAACGAAAAAAACAATAGGTGGCAGAGAGAGAGAGGAGAGAATCGACTCTCCCCGAAGAGTCCGAAGAATCGGTTCTTCCCCTCTCCGACACGTGTCATGACCTGATTGGTCAACAATTTGTTTTTTTTTTTTGAAAATCGTTTTTTTCTTAACATTTTTAAATTTTTTTTTTTTTAAAGAACCCCACCCCCATTGACCCATAAGACCACCTCCATTGCACATATTTGGGGGTGTTTTTAGATTAATAAATATTAAAAAATCAGTAAATAGTTAAGAAAGTATTTTGGAGGTGTCTTTCCAAAGACACTAAAGACACTAAAGATCTCTTATGTGGCAGCTTTTAATTGAAAGATAAATTTTTTTTTCTTTTTTCTTCATTTGCTACAAAAACATACACATGTTCCCACATATTCTAATTTTTCCATATATTAATTATTTTCTAAGACCCTCATAAAAGTATGAGGGTTGAGGTTGCTCTAATGATGCTCTTATAGCAAGTCTAATGGAGAACTCTTGTTGAGGGTCTTAAACATATTTTAATATTAAATATATTATTAATTTAAGTTAAGAACTTTATTAGCTTAGACTATCCAATGGAGACACTTAACTTGAGTGTCTTAAAATTTTATAATAATAAAAAATTGATTTTTGAAAAAAAAATACGATTTTAAAAAAAAAAAACAAAATATGTGATGAATCGCGTCGTGACACGTGTCATAAGACACCCTAAAAAAAATCTTAAATAAGACACTTTTCTTCCCTTTAAGACACCCAAATGTTGCCATGTTATTATTATTTTTTTTTTCTTTTTTTTTTAGACTTAAGACACCAAAGTGTCTCCATTGGGGTCTTTAGAATCTACTCCCTCTGTTTCACAAAGAGTGTCATTCTACTTTTTTCACACATATTAAGAAAATTGATAAAAATTCTATTCTACCCCTTATTAATACACTAAACTCATTTCTCTTTCTAATTAATACATCAATATTACAAAGTCAAAACTGGATTTTTGTTTTAAAAATTGCATTGAAAATACAAAGTGACACTCTTTGTGAAACAAAAACAAAACCTTAAAATGACACTCTTTGTGAAACGGAGGGAGTAATAATTAGTGGAATAGCGTTTTCAAAAAAAAAATTAGTGGAATAGAAAATAGTGAAATTATGGGTATACATTGTAAACTTAAAATTATGGTATACATTGTGTGACTTTTCGTATACGAATTTTAAACTTGAATTAAACAATTAATGAATCGTGTGCTTCTATTTTCCTCGCTTTAAAGTAGGAAGCGTATATTCATAATGGGCCTTAGGTCAATAATATCCTCAAGGCCTTTTATACTCTTTCCCGCACAAAAGTCAGGCTTTTCTCCCTTCCCGCCAACTAGTTTCCCGCCAAACACCCACACAAGATAAGCCACTTGGTTTCTTCCCGCGAAAAACATTAAACAAACCTCTCTCTCTCTCTCTCTCTATCTCTCTCTATCTNGGCGAGAAGCTCGCTGCCGATGACAAGAAGAAGATTGAAGACTCGATCGAAGCTGCCATTGAATGGCTTGAAGGGAATCAGTTGGCGGAGTGCGATGAGTTCGAGGACAAGATGAAGGAGCTTGAGAGCATTTGCAACCCGATCATAGCCAAGATGTACCAAGGTGGTGAAGCTCCTGCAGCAGGAGGAATGGACGATGATGTTCCACCTTCTGCTGGAGGTGCAGGTCCCAAGATCGAGGAAGTCGACTAAGCTTTCTCTCTTTCTTGCTCGAGTCTCGTGTGTTTGTCCCGTCTTTTTTGTTTTGTTTTTGTTTTTCTTGTGTTAGCTTTATTTTGGGACTGAACATCGGTACGAAGCCAAATTTTGGATTGTTTTGGTTTAGGTCATTGCTTTTTTTTATAATCTAAAACAGAATTTGTTTTAGTTAATGCGTCTCCCTTCTCTTCGATGGAATCCGTAACTCAAAAGAAATTAGAAATTAGTAGGAAACATTAACTTAAGAGCATATACGTTTACTTTTCCAATTTTTAAAAATGAAAAAAAAAATTCTTTTGGAAACAAGAATTCATAGTTCTGAGACATGTGCGTAAAAGTTGAAATTTGAGCCTTTTATTTTTGAAATGGGCCTTTATGTTTTGGGCTTTTCCATTTGCTTTTCAAATTTCAATTTAAGGAGATGCACAATATTCTTGGTTTAACGGAAATATGCCAACGAAAACAAAAAAAAATTAAAAGTAGCCGTTTGAAGAGAATCGAGCATCCCCTGAGTTTCTTTTCTCCCTTCGTGAGATAAACTTTTGAATCCGAATTTTCTTTTCGGAGTATTTTTTTTTGGCGATTTTGATCTTCTTTTTCTCTCAAATCTATTTCGTATTTTGTTTCCGTGCGTTTCACCTATCAAGGCAAAGTCTTGGTCTGCATCAATGTCACTGAAAACCAAGTGGTAGGTTGTGCAAGGCGAATATGAAGGTCTTTTCAAGTATATAATGTTATGTACTTTAGCAACAAGTATTTACCTTATTCATGCTTAGGTCTTTTTACTACTGAAGCTTTGCTTTCGCGAATCAGACTGCAAACTTATATTTGCTCAAAAGAGAGCTTAGTCTGTACTCTGTAGACTGTAGTATCGCATTTGCACAAACAGATCTTAAAAGCAGAACAAAAATCAAGCCAGGTCGGGTCAGGTCAGGTCCTACTAAGATTAGTTGGGGTCTTGATACTGGAGAGACGGAATCAACTTACCTATAAGAATCTGACTTCAAGGTCTTTGGATATTTAGAGTCGCACTTTTGTTGTGCATCTGTTTTACAATCATGTGGTTGTGATTGTCTAGTATTGTAGTATATATAAATTAAATGGGGAAAAGATTACTTGAATATTAAAGACTTGTGACGCAAGACACATTCCAAAACGTTTATGCGCGTGTCATGTGTGGAAGATCATTCTTTGCAATATATAACAATCCAAGAAACTCTTGATTTCTTACAGCGCTCGGAAACTGACAGCTTCAACACCCATTTCAGATTTGAGACTATGGACCATTTAAAAACCGAAACTTCTTGATTACTAAAAGAAAACATATAAAAGCCAAAAAAAAAAGCATGTCTTTTAGTCTATTTTTCATCACGGAGATCCGCGTAATCACACTCTTCTTTTCCAAGAGTAAAAAAGATACTTGATGCAGTCTTTAGGAGTAACAGTTTGGCCTTCCTTCTTGTTCAGCTCATCTTTGAGATCCGACACCTTCTGCTCCAACGACAAAACTTTAGCAGCACAAGTAGCAGACTTGACCTTCTCCGTGTCCAGTTCAAGCTTCATATTCTTGACTTGTTCCTCGAGTTCTTGGAATCGAGAACCATCAGCATCTTCTTTCTTCCTCTCCAAGGAAACCTCATCAAGCTTGGTCTTCAACCAGTCTAGCTTGAAGCCCGCTTCTCTTAGATCGATCAACTCGCTGCGGGCGTTGCTTAGCTCAGTCTCGGATAAGCTATGTGGAGGTTTGTTCAATACCTCGATGAGACCGAGTAAGATATTCATGTATGTCGTCCTCACCAATTGGTTCTTTGTTTTGAAATTTGCTGCAATGTCAGGGTGCTTCGTGAAAAGCATACCCACTGAAACAACCTGTCGACACCAGAAAGACGTAATTATGTTAACCATGTTCAATCTCAGAAAAGCAAATCAAAAAGAAAAGAAAAGAAAAAAAAATACAACAAGGAGCATCTCCATACCTGAGAATAAAGAACTTGGAAACCACGGACATCGAAGGTCTCATTCCCAGTTACTTGTGCTTCATCAACAACTTCAACTACTTTTACTTCCACTTTAACGATCAGTTTGTTCTTCACCAGAAACCCTTTTTCTTGAAGCTTTTCAAGAGGCACAGCCCTTGGCATACCCCATCC
This sequence comes from Alliaria petiolata, assembly GCA_020283515.1. Taxonomy (NCBI): domain Eukaryota; kingdom Viridiplantae; phylum Streptophyta; class Magnoliopsida; order Brassicales; family Brassicaceae; genus Alliaria; species Alliaria petiolata. The sequence continues at coordinate 389,326,840 of JAHZTW010000001.1, forward strand.
TGGGACCTGAGCGCAGAACAACTTGCACAATATTTCTGCACGACAAAAACAGAGAGATAAATTTAATTTTTCTTGCTCGACAATCAAATACATATATAGATACAGTTTACGTCTGACAAGTTAAATTACCTTTTGTTTTGTATAGCTCTTTGCCTGATTGATTCAACAGAAGGAAGGAAATACTAGCGCTTCTTTTCCATCCAAGTCGCAATGATCCAGGATTCGCAACGTGGAGGTACAGAGCCAAGTGATCTTCAATATAGTCTCCTTTGGGAAAAACCTTAAGATACCTGAAAATTAAGAAGGAAACAGATTAACTAAACGCTTTAGTTAGTATTAATAAACACAATAATAGAGACAAGTTACTTATTGAACCTAGAGGATCGATGAGTTACGAATTAAAACACAATATATACAATTTTTTGCCTTTACCATTCGCAGCCGCCGATTAAGAATTTAGGTGATGATATCTCAGATTCCTTCTCAGAGAAGTTATCTATCTCAAACGTGAAACTCGTCTGCTTCTGATCCTCCATACTCGATTCTCAGGCTTTGTTACTTGGAACAAAAGACGACTTTCTCATATACTTGTTTTCGATACTTTTCCCTAAACCCGTCTATTTATAAACCTTTTCCAAATCCTAATTCAAAAGAAATAATGAAACTTAAAACTAATAATTCTTTTTTTTTTTTATATATTAAACCATAGAAAACCGGACTTGTGTCTTTTTTCTACCCAACAACTTTTGGAGATTATTCTCAAAAGAAGACCTACAAAGATGTTTTTGAGTAAAAAATGATTTTGGCACTAAGGGTGATGGCGTGAGTGATGACACTGAGGTACATACAACTAAAAAGATTTCATTATCCATAACAAAATTTCAATATAGTGGTTCTTGATTAATTCAAAGAATTTAATCTTCGCTTTCATTAAAATTGTTTTGAGGGGCAAACAAAAAAAACAACAGAATGTAAATTACAGTTGAGAAGGTAACACGAAACAGAAAAAGAAACAAATTTCCAAAAAAGCATTCTCTGTATCTATAAAAGTCAAATGACTGTTTTTTTTTTAAGGAAAATTAGAAAGAAATGACATTTTTTTATATCATTTTGCCACATTGAGATGTATGATATGGTTTTTAGATCGATTATTTTGGTTAATTTGGTTCAGATCAGTTTGGTTTACCCGGATTGAACACCCCTTAATAGTTTTGGGTTACAGTGACGGGTTGTTGCACTTGCACATAAGCTCCATAACCATTAGATAATTGTTATCAATGAAATACATAATCTAATTGCAACAATGGCTTAAACATTAACACAAAGAGAGCTGATTCTGCTACTGACATTTTGGATTTTGAGTGGTTAGTTTCTGCATTTTGGATTTGATCTCATTGTGAAAAGACATAAGAGATTTCTGCCTGCTAGCGAAAGCGAAGCTGATCTGCTTAATCTCTTCCTCCATCTCTTTCCTTCTCTTCACTTCCACATTAAGATCTTTCAAAGCATTCTCTTTATCATTTGCAAAAGCTCTAAATCTCTGAGTTGATCGAGAGATTGCTACGTCTAATGAATCTCTTTCTTCCTTAAGGAACTGTACTTCCTTTTCCAGCCTCTCATGGCTATCTCTTGAAGCTTCTAGAAGCTATTTATCCAAACACAACTCTTTCTCCAGCTCATTATATCTTTCCTTGATGATGCTGAGATCAGAATTAAGTATCTCCTCCAAAGCAGCCGTCGTTTCTTGTCCCTTAAAACCACATTCAAAACCTGTCTTAGAAATAGTAGTCTGACCACAAGATCTAATTAACCAAACAAGAATCAGTTCCTGCTTTTTATTTTTTTTCCTGGCAACATGGTATATAGAGATTCAAGTGAAGCTCCCACGAGATCAAGAATGCGTTTAACCCCAAATGAGACACTCAAACTTCATGTCTGGTCTAACTTTTAACTTCTTTAAAAAGTCAATATTTGTACTGTAAAATGGTGAGGACTTAGTTTGATGTGAGTTACTATGCTGAAGTCAAGGGAAAAGGAAACAGTTATAAGGTATAATCCAAACTAAGAGCTTTTGGCTTCCGTATGCAACAAACTGTCTTTGCTATATAATTGTAGATAACGAGGAAAAACCGTAAGAAAGATTTATTTGCACTTCAACATATGCAGAGGTTTCACTGGAGTAAAGTCCTAACAAGAGAGACAAAGTATCCTAGCAAAACTATTGAAAAAATTAGTAAAATTGATCCGTATCTTGATGATTGTGGCAAGGAAGCTACCTTGTTGTGGCAATTAAGAATTTCGTCTTTTGATTGTGCGTCTGACACCAAGGATGTGGTTGTGTTCTTCAGACTCACACGAAGTGTCTCCCATCGATTAGTTAACGGAAGATCTACTTTACCCGCTTTCTGGCCATCCATTATCATTGAGAATTGTGTTTCTAGAGTTAACAGAAGGGTCGTTGTGATTTCAGCTGTACCAAAGAGCAGCTTTGCTGTTGGAGATTCTTTCTCAGCCATTAAGCTCTGACAAGAAAACACTTGAACTCAAATGTCTTTTTATTGATAACTTCAAAATTAAAATCACACAAGAAAAAGTAAGCTGTTCACCTGCATTGTGACTATAACATCCTTGAAGACATCCTTGCAATTAGCAACTGACTCAGATAACCGTTTTGGAATTTCTTTCATGGGAAGCATTTCTTGTTTGAGCGCAGACATCTCTTCCATCAGTTTGTTGTTTAGAAGTACTTGTTCCTTGAATTTTACCTGAGAGTACATAGTTGATGCATAAATGATCAATATAACTCCAAATCAGTTAAAATAAAGCATATGAAATGCAGTTCAAAAAATAAGCACTAGAAGTAAACCAAGAAGAAGAAAGGAAAGAGGTAGAAGTAAAAATAAGTTCAACTTATGCTCTGAGCTACGTGAGAGAACAATACAGCTAAAATAGAAAGAGCATCGTCACTTGAACAACCAACAAAACCAATAAAGACTAACCTGAAGACTGTCCTTCTCATTGGTCAGTAAGTCAATCTGACTTTTGAGATCTTCCACCTCTTTGTGATTTTCACGCTTGCATTCCTAAATGAAAATCAACAAACAATTATGGCCAGCTGAATTCCTCACCACAGTGTTGTTGAAACCATACAAGCAGCATAAATTTGGACAATCTCTGAGTATTCATCTATATGAAGTTTAAAATCAGTAATTCTCAACATACACGAGCTAGATGCAAAGCTAATATGAAAAGGAAAACGAATAGAGAAGGATGTAAAATGAATAATCATCATAACTCCAAGTCAGTTGGTATCCAGTATATCAAATGCAGTTTAAATATAAGAACTAAAAGTAAATCAAGAAGATAGTAATTGAAGGAGGTACTCAACTTATGCTCAGAGCTACCTCAGAGAACTATACAACTAAAACAGAAAGAGCATCTTCACTTGAACAACCAACAAAACTATAAAGACTAACCTGAAGACTGTCCTTCTCACTGGCTAGCAACTCAATCTGAGTTTTGAGATCTTCCACCTCTTTGTGAATTTCACGCGAGCATTCCACCTCTTTGTGAATTTCACTCGAGCATTCCTAATTGAAATTATAACGAAAAATTATGGCCAGCTTAAGGCACATGTTTTAGGTGCTGAATTCCACACCACAGTGTTGTTGAAAACCATACAAGCAGCATAAATTTGGATAAGGGTATGAATCCATTTGAAATTTTAAAAAATCAGTAATTATCAATATACACAAGCTAGATAGCAACCAGTTTCTAATAAAAAAAGAGAGAATTTCAATGCATACTAGTATGAAAACGAAAAAGAAGAAAGAGACTAGAACCCAAAGAAAAGGGGAAGCAGCGTTGGTTTGACCATATGCATCCAGAAGTCTTTATTCAATGTGATTCTGTGAGCTTTTTCATGCACAAATAATTTTCAATATTGGAAGATAGTAGGAGTGAAGTAAATGCACTCACCGTGGTTGACATAGTTAATGGAGTGGGTTGACTTTTAATAGCAGGTGTAAACTGGAGATTATCAAGGTCTGCGACAAAACCCTTGTTAAGTTTTGTCCAAGTGTCTTCATCGGCCACATCCCCCAGGGAATCAACCATCGGACTAAAATCAGACAGTGAATAATTTGACCGAGCAACCACAAAGGAATGTGAAGCTGATTTAAAGCAAGGAGTCCCAGGAACATCGCCGCTATCATTGACATTGCATAGCCCATCTGGAGTCTTTCTTAAACTGATAAATTCCTGCCAATAACGATGTTACATTAACAAAAGTTTTACACAACCAAGAACATGAGTCCACCACATTAGCTTAAAAGCAATAATAACTTCTCTAACAGAACTAATGAGATGTTTGAAGTTTGCTATCTTTGATTCATTCTACATCAACAATCGTACTTTCACTTGAATTTCAACTAAAGTCTATTTTTCTTTTTGAGGTTGTGTTTACGATAGAAAAATGTCTGGGTGTTATGGTTGAGGAACATCATGCAGAAGTAACCAGATCTGTTTAAGCTCTATATTTAAAAGAAATACAAGAAAAGCAGGACATCGCCTAAGCCAATGAATGCATCTGTACCTCTGAATGGTTCCTCTTGAAGTCTGAATTAGTGACAAGATTGTTTAAGTTCTCAATTTTCAACTGTTGCTCCTTGATGCATTGTTCCTGCTCCTTCTGTTTCCTTCTCTCTTCTTCCAGTTGTGTTTTTAGCCTTTCACATTCTAACTCATACTGGAAATCCAACAAAAGGGTAGCTGTTTAGTATGCTGTGTCTGCTCAATGGTCTATTCAATACATACACAAGAAAAGCGCAAAAAAACTACCTTAAGCATCTGATTGCTTAACTTTAATATCTCTTGTTCCAACACTTCAGCATGAGATCCCTACAAAATTTACTAATGTTAGTATCGTCCCCGTTCCTAGATGTAATTGAAATAAAGATTTGATTATACCTGAAGTTTCATACGTAGCTCCTCTATCTCTAATTTTTGCCGCTTCAATAAGGCAGCATCAGTCAAGATCTGAAACATTTATTTAAACACTATCAGTTTCTATTCCGATAAAGAGAAAGAAAGCAAGTCAACAGGACACATGGATCTTTTCCGAAGAGAAGAAAAAACATAAGAGCATTAAGATAGAAAAAAAGAGAGTTATATATCTCTCCATAGAACGAACAGAATTTCAAATGCTTTAAAATCCAAATGCAAACCTCATTCACTTGAGCACAGTTGGTGATGCGTTTGGCTCTGCTTGCAAATTGGAGAGTTCCTTTTGATTCCTCAATATGATACTACACACGTGATCATGTACTTTTGATAAGTCAAATTTCTAATCTTGCGCTCCAGATGATTAAAAAATGCAAAACGGAAAATGCAAAACCTGACCAAAAAAGCCAACAACTTCTTTTACCTCTTCTGGTGCGATTGTGCATATAATGCAGGTCTTCGCATTACCACCAAGCGCAGGCTGAAGAATTCGAGTCAGCTTACTATCTCGGTACGGAATATGTGCCCTATAATCAAGAATGTCAGAAATGAGCTGTATCGTTGTCATGAGTAACCAAATCAAGGGTAAGAAAATACCTTTGCTTTGCGCTCTCACTTAGTTTATTGATGACATTACCAAGAATCATTAAGCTCTTATTAATGTACTTCCCTTCCGTCAAGCGTACTCCACCAGCACCAGTTTTAGCAATTCGCTCAGATCCAGCCAAGTCAACCAAGTTCTAGATTTCATTGAAAGAACACCCATAAGAAAATAAACAGCCTCTACATAATCTAACTTTCGCAAGAAACTTTTTGAAAACTATTTTCCGTAGTGAAAATGATCACTCACCAAGACCGAGACACGGATAGCATCCGAAGAACTGTTTTCTTTTCCCCTGCTCTCAATCACCTAACCCACCAGAGAGATTGGATCAGAAAAAATACTTAAAAACATAAAAGTTTCCGTTCACAGCTTCTGAAAACCGTACCATTCTGAAGATGGTGTGAGACCTGCTACTGTGAACATTCATGTTTGTCTCACCAAAGTGTCTATTAACTGTTAATTAAAGAAGACCATGTCAATACACATTATACATAATCAAAATGCTTCTTAATTTAGCTTTGGCTTAGAACCTTCTCCAGAATCTATAAGCTTTAGAATCTGTTCAGCGTCACTAACAATTTCTTCCGTAAGGCCAGCAACAAACACTCCACGCTGTACATCAAAGAGAAGAAGCAAATGAATTTAATCACTATAAACAAAGCTAAAAGACGAAACATCACTTGTGAAAGATGATTCCAAACCAACCTCCAAATGCTCATGAATTTGCAGTCTCTGGTTCTCAACAGCTAAAAGATCATTGATTTCTTCGTTGTAAATTTCCATGTACGAAACCCGGATGAGAAACTCGCGGTCAGATATCTAGAAAGCAAGAACATGAAACACACAAATCAAAAGCTGTACTCTTTATTATTTTTAACTTCATGGATCATTGGATAAACCCGAGGCCTACCATTTGTATTCTGTCAAATACATCTCTGACAGATCTTCGAATAATCCCTGGATCGGTTTCAGAACCCGTCATTGTAAACGTCTTTCCACTACTAGTTTGCCCATAAGCAAATGCAGTACCTGAAACAAAATCACAGTAGCTCCATACATCAAAACTGTGAAAACAAAAATCAAGCTTACAAAATCGCTCAAGGTTTAATATTCAGATTTGGATTAGATTACCATTGAAACCCTCGACGGCGGCATGAATGATATCCTTGGTAAGAAGCTCGTAGACGCAGGCATTCGTAGACCTTTCGTCGAACACATGATCTGCGAAAGGAAAAAAACACCAACAAGATTGTAAAGATGAGATTTTGAAGCTACCCAAATCAATAGAAATCGAAACCCAGAATAATTGAGAAGAGTGGGTACCGAAAGCGTAAGAGGCTGTTGAGATTGGGGTGTCGAGAGACTTGTAAAGAGAGATCCGATTGTCTTCGACTTTCCATAGAGAAGATCCGTTTTCCGGTGATAATTCCGGCGCCGTCGGCCTCACCCTGACTGCTACACAGATCTTCTCCATCTTCTTCTTCTCTGATCTGAATTTGCCGTTTGAATTTTGAATCTCCGTGGTTGAATGAGAAATCTTTATCCCCCCCCAAAAAGAAGATCCCTTGTTTGAATGCAAATCAAATTACAATATTATCCTTATTTCCTTTTATTTCATATTCAATTAATTTAGACATACCGGATAAAATTCGGAGAACCGTGCTCAATTGGCAGTTACATGGATATATTAAATACCGAATATCAAACCAAAACCAAAACCAAATCGAAACATTTTTTTTTTCCAAATCGAAATGTATAATAACCATTATAAACCAATTGGTTAAAGAATTTAAAAACCTAAAAAAACAGAACAATCAATTTTAAAATTTGGTCTAATATCTGTAAATCATATAGTAAGACCATTGGTTCTTAAGTGGGTTTTTAGAATAAAAAGAAATTAAAATTGAATGAATAGTGAAGACTTGATTCTTAATTAAGAACCAATTCTTAGTTCCTTTCTTATTTTCTCTCTCTTACCATTCCTTTTTTTTATAATTAAATATTAACTAAGAACCAATTCTTAAATTTTAATTATTGCACATGCTCTAAGATCATTTGCATTGGTGAGAGACTCAAAGTCTCTCATCATGTTTAATATTAATATTTTAGTTGTAATTTTATTTTATAATTAATTTATAAGCTATTAAAAAAATTGAGCCACTCATGTAAAGACAAGTGTGTAATGAATCTCTCAAAGTTCTTAAAGAGTCTCTCATTTGAGAGATTCATCTCACCTTCTCTCTCCTGTTTTTATTATTTTATTAGCTTTTATTCACAAGAAACTCCTTGAGAGACTGCCAATGCAGATGCTCTAAGGATTAAATTCTTATCTAATTTATTTATTATATATTTTAAGTTTATTTTCTTAAACTTAAACCTAACTGAATCGAACCACAAATCAAACGGTAACTACCAACTTAAGATATTTACAAAAAAAAAAAAACGTTTACTAGGTTAAAGAGTGTGCGAATCACGTGCGATGCGTACGTAGGCTTTATGATGTTGATATTCATGCTGCCATTTTTTGGTTAAAATGGAAAAAAACTGGTGGTGCTTTTTGTTTGTGCTAAGTAAAATATCTTGTGCGATCTTATGTTGCTTTTGGTGAACCCTATTGGTTAAAAGATATCTTTGAAAGTGAGAGAGTTTGATCCTCTGTTATAAAGTCTGTAATTTCTGTTTTGGGCTCAAATTTCACTTTAGGACTTTGCTTCGGTATAGCTTTCTTAGCTCGTCTTGTATCTATGTACGAACTCTTCAAGCTTTGTTTTATATCATCAGTTGGAAAAAAAAAAGAGTAAAATATCTTGTGCTTTCTACTCCTATGTGGCTGTTCTCTTATTATATTCGTTAATGGAGGTCACTCAGTCTTTAGTCACAACCTTAAAATAGTTTTTGTTTTGTCGCAATTTAAACCTTAGCGGTCGAAAAAAAGAGAAGGTCAGATTTGTCATCGAACCGTACCATATAGATTTGACACCATTGGACCAAGAGCCTTATGCAAAAATAACTTTTTCACCCAAACACAAATGTGTACGTATGAAAAGAGTTGCGATATTATATAAATAGAAAGAGACAAAAAAAAAACTTTTTTTTTTTGGAACTTTAACAAAAACTATTTGAACGACGAATACAATACAAAGGAGGTGAGCATTTCTGTGTATTATAGTTTTGGTTCATGTTAATTTTGGTGGTTTACAAAAAAGAAAAGAAAAGAATACTATAGTCTATATGTAACTTAGTAACACATTAAAATAATTGATACATCAAAATAATTTCTCCTTAGTTAAAAAAAATTCTCCTCAAGTTATATTGGACTAATCGTAGATAGTTTTGGTGAATTTTTTAGGTCGATGTCTATCTATCTTTCTGTTTCGAGGATTTTTAGTCTTTTATAAGGCATGTTTAAAAAGAAAAATAAAAATAACGTTAGACTTTGGAAAACATGATGTTTTTCAAGAGACTTTTCGACGTCCAAGTTAATATAAACAGATAAGAGAAAAACCAAGAGATGGTTCGTCGGAAACCATAAGAAGTTAAAAAAAAATAGAGGAATAGTGTTTAGACGTTACACCGGGTTCAAAGGAAAAGAAGGATTCACGATGGAACTAGAGATTTAATAGCTAGGCACTTTAGTGGAAAAGAGAGATAATCATGCTGTATTTGGTGGAAGACCGGGAAGTGATTGAAAAGTGACTGGAGAATGGTTGGAAGTTATGCGACTAGCTAGGTCACATAATCAAATGAATGCTAAGTGTTTAAATAGATGAATGTTTTATGTAGCGTTTAATGAGAGAAAAGTGAACCTCTTTCTAGTTAGATGGAGCGAAGTATTTATAGAAATTACCTGGTTCGGATTTGTATACTGAGTTATATGCGTTGTCTGCGATAATATTTATCCCAACACTATATATATAATGCATATTGATTATCTAGCAATTTGGTCAGGTTTTTTATATCTATCTGTTGAAGTTAATTTAATATAAAAAGTACCTCTCGATCAGAGACTCAATGACCATTATTTTTTTACATGGATGATGAGTATTTCCTTCTCAACAAGCTGGAATAGGTTGGACCCTTTACAATAAGCAAGCCAAATTGATTGTAAGAGGCTCTGCGGCTATTGCTCCAACGCATACTTTACTTCAGAATGAAGCCGAGGCTCTTCATATGGCAATTGTACAAATGAAGATCTCATGCGCTCTTTCGTTTTTCTCTCTAAAGGCGAGTTTTTTCCGGCGGACACAAAGTAGATCTTGTTTCGCCTCTCCGGCGTCCGGCTTCGCCCGGTGTTGTGAGAGGGCTCCCTTCTTTCTTTACCTTTCCTTTCGTTCTTTCAATTCTTTCAGGGGGTGGGTTTTTTCTGGTGAAGTTTGGCTCTCGGTCCGGTTCGGTGGTCTTCGGGGGTCTTCACCGTGGCGACTTTTGTTGGTGGCTAGGCAGCTGTGGAGATGCGGCGGTTGGTTCTTCGGTCGATTTGGCCTGCCCGTGGTCGGCAGATGCTTCGGTTCGATGGGCCACCGTCTCTTCGCGGAAGCTGGCTCCGTCTAGTCTCTCGTCGTCTTGGGGTCGTTCAGCCGTGACTTTTGAAGAGTTTCAGTGGTCTGAGGTGGTTTTGCAGTGTTTTAGAGGTTCATTTCTCTTCTTGCCGGTTTGGATCTATGGTCTTTCTACACGGCTGGTGGTGGCTCCGGTTAGGTGGGCAGAATTCTCGTGGTGGTTTGTGGTCTTTCTCCGACAGCAACGTTGGCGCGTTTTGTTGTTCTCCAGCCTCTTTGGACTGCGATGGAGGTTTGTTGTCGTGTGTTCCTCCGGTTCTCTGCGGTGATGTTAGTGGGTTCGAGGACGGCTCCGGTGCCATCAAGGAGCAGGGGGCATCACTACTCGATTCTCCTCGGAGTTGTGGCAATGGCTGCGGTGCTGCGTGTTCTCCATCGACAGTTTGCTGGTAAGGTGGGGCTAAGGCGACGGTTAAAAGAGGTGTGGGCTTCCCCGGCGATGGCTGGTGGTTTTGCTTCAGCGATGGTGAAATTTCAGAGCTCTTTCGTTGCTTGTTTACGCTCCCTCTCTTCTCTGGTCTGTTTTTGGCTTCCGGTGTGGCTCCTTCCAGTTTCTTCGATGTGTGTTTTGTTTCGGGTTTGGTTCGACAGTTATTGAAGGGTTTCAATATCCGGTGGGTGATGGCTTCATCTTTAGCTTCGGTGATATCTTGTTTTTGAATAGAGGCGGCGGGTCTTGCTTGGCGACCAATTACTTTTCGTGGGAGATGGGTCTCGCGGTTTTTTCAACCTCGGGATTGGGGGGTTAGAGGCGGTTACTCTAGCTGGCCTACATGCTCTCGTGCCGCCGGTTAGTAATTTGGTGGGTTGAAGCGTTTCAGTTTTTGTGCTTGTCCTCGGAGAAGCTGTAAGTGCCGTTTTTAAGCGAGGTTTGAGGGCTGGCCTCGTGTACGGTGGCTCGTGACAACGACGATGAGGACTCGAGTTCCCTGGAATTGCAAATGCAGATTTCTGAATGTAGGTTGTTCAGAATCGGTGTTTCGACTTCGGGATTTCACAAGTTAGCTTTGATGTGGGTCTAGCTTCTCGTTTGTTGTTTCTGTTTGTAATTAAACCTTAGTTTGTAGATTTCGGTCTTTCTGCTTTCTAAGTTTTCTCTGTAATTTCTGTATAAACTCGAAAATGGTATAAAACTTAACATTTTTACCAAAAAAAAAAAAAAAAAAAATTGTACAAATGAAAAGGCTTCAATACTTCAATGTTACATTATATAGTGATTCACCGAACCTATATCAACTGCTTGAGAATCTAGAGCATGTTCACATCTCTCCTCGATGGACACTCAGCTTTCCGGTTGATGAAGATCTCAAGGGAAGCAAATACGACACCTAACGTATATTAGCTAAAAATGCTCAAGTTAATCTCCTCAGCTATGTGATCTCCTGGAGTGATGTATCTTAACGTTTTCTCAATACTAATGAAAGCATTACCGATAAAAAAAATCAATGAAAAAAAAAATTATGATCAAAGAAAAAATCATAGCAAAGCAGTATAAGATTCTAACTGTTGTTCCTCCACTTCCCAAAGGAAAATCATATAGAGAGAAATACATGTTTATCCTAGTGAATAAACATCTTATACACTTGCTGATTATTTTCTTGTAATTGATATTCTTCTTACGAAAAACATAATTACCTATATGAAAGATTAGAAACCCAACTCAAGAAAATTGATTTAAAATTTAAAATATTAAGTTTCATGGGCTTAACATATTATTCTAGATTGATGTTTTTTATTTGCAAATGTTAATTTTATAAATCAGTTGACAATTAGTGGATTAACTTGTGTCCATTATATATTACTAGTCACTAAATGATTTATTATCAAAATTAATCAACCAACTATATCAATGAAAGTATTGTATTAACCTCATATTCAGAACTTCTTGATTTTTTACCTAAATAAATATGAATTATATATATTATTGTATCATTTATAGATTCTTTAGCTATATTATCAAAACTGTATTAATAAAAATTGGATGGTTTATAAAAGTTTTAGAAAATTATTATGTTAGGTATGTTGTACAGAATAATTTACTAATTTTTCTTCACGTAAAACAATAATAATAAAACAAAAATTCATAAAAATTATAAAGTGCAAAACATAATAAAATAATAACATAATAAAAGTCAATATTTATATGCATCCTAGAGCTTCTTTGAAAATAACATATACTTGTTTATTAGACTTAAAATTTGAATTTTTCAAAAGTAACTTGTTAGCTAAAATAAATAACGCGCTAAAATTACTTATTAATAAAAATAAAGCACCAAATGATTTATTAGCAAAACTAAAACGTGCCAAATTATTTATTAACAAAAATAAACAATGCACCAAATTTTAAAATTGTAAGATATTGACTATGACGTTATAAATGCTTATTTAATTTCCTAAAATATATGATTTTTTAATCTTCGATGCTAAACCAATTTTTAAAAAAAAATTGGGTATAAATACAGGGAGTCTTATAAGAATAAAAATATTAAATATAAAAATATGGGAACAATGAATGTTATCACTTTCTCCCTTTCATCTATATATGACTTGTATTTTTGTTATTCATACAAACAAAACAAAAAAAATATAGATTTTACTCGTGTAAGATGGAAAATTTTCTATTATTACCATACATGGTATTTTTTTTTTTTTTGACTAAATTACCACACATGATAGTTTAGTGGCATGTCTTATTAATTAGAATACAGAATCTCCCATGTGTACTTGCATCGTATGTGGTTAAAACTTTGGAGAAACAATTAGTTTTTAACATATTATTAGAAAACTTGTCACTAGTATTTTCATTTAGTTTCTATCCAATCAAGTTAAATTTTAGTGTTTTCTGAGTTTTCTGTTCTAGTCAATCATTTAATAAATGCTCTAAATGTTTTTTGATTTTCCAAGGTAAAAAACCTTAGCAATGCAATTTCAAGACTTGATAGGGTTTCAGTTTCACCATAGGAAATCAAGTATTTAGCGCATATCAATCAGATTCGGGCAAGTTATGAAATTAACAAAGCATATTATTTACTAAGGTATAACTTTATTTCTGAAATTTATCTTTAATAATTCTCTGAAACACAGACTATGTTGACAATGTTAAGAAAAACAACTTATTTTGGATTATAACTTTCAGTTTAGTTTTTATTATATTATATGATTGATTGGTTGGTTCAATTAGTTGAGTTATAACGTCCAGCTTCGTTACACATTGTCAAACTATGAGTTTGATAGGAGAATGTGTAGTTGGAGTTAACTTTGGAATTTTTGTTTTAAACGTACAAAAGTAAAGTGGTATTGCCTTAAGTTTGATGGGGAAAAATAGTTGTTTTTTTTACTGCAAAGGGAAAAAATAGTTGTTATATCATGAAAATTTAGTACATAGAGATTTTGAGAAATATTTAGCCTAAAGGTACTGCATAAAGTTGTAGGCTTCGACAACATATGTTCTAACTTCTATACCCAATATCCAACTAAATATTTAACATATTTGTCTCATCTTATGTGAAAAAAAAAATATATATACGGATAATTTGAGTGCTAAAAAGGATGCATGTTCAGCTTACGAATCAACGAGAAATGAATCATCCATGCAAATATGTAAACATCTTCATCTTTTTTGAGTCAGAGAAATTTTACCTTTTATAGCCGACATCTTAAATATCTAGAAATATACTTGTTTAGGGTTACAAAAGATAAAATTTTGTGTAGAACTTCTGCGAAGATATGTCGGTCGTATAAAAGCGACAAAAATAGATTTGTGTTCAATTGACGAAGAGCTTTATGTGATATCCACCGAGAAGATCCCATCACATGACACATCTCTCTTTTTCCTTCTTCATATCATACACAGTCACACACTACCTTATTTTTTGTTCTTTAACGTTTAAGCTGCGGTACAATTTTTGGTATTGATTCATCCAGAATGTTTTTATGAAATCTTCCCTATAGATGAATTTTAAAGTTTCTCTTTCAATATTTGTTTTGTACCTATATATGTACTATTGTGTATGGTGTATATTTCAGTTTGATTTTCTAAAGCTTATGATACTAAGTACTACATATATATATATACACATAAATTATAGACTTTTTTTTTTTTTGTCAATAGACTTTTACAAACACATATGTTTTTTAGCCCTAAAGATAAATGGGGGATACTTTGAATTTGATGTGTTGTGTCGTTGTGACAGTGAAAATCAGGACTATAAACATGCATGCATCTTTTTTTCGTGTATGATCATATACTTAATTAGCCATACAAATAAAGCCCCACGTATTCCTTTGTGTGATTTGGTCCAAGATTTTTGTTCAAACCCCGACATATAGTGCATACACACTACCAAAAAGTATTTGTGATTTTAGGAGGAACACTTTCTCTTAAAAAAAAGAAAAAAAAAAATCATTTTCCAAACTAAAATAATTGTTTCACAAGATAAGCACGTCGTTAGCCCTTTTTATAAAAAAAAAAAAAAGAAGAGATAACTACGTCGTGAATTTTACAATGTAATTGCATAGTTAAGCTATAACTTTGAATACGTACGTACTGGTTAATTGATCTCAAAATGTATTAGATGCCCATGGTACCTCTCAAGGGATAAGTCGGACACTCTCAGAGACTTCATTATGAAATTCTCACTCTACATTGTTTGAATTATGCAAATGATTGTCTTTACACCAACGCACTTTGGGATTCGCTTGTCAAATATGATACATGAATACAAAAGCAAATCAAATTATCAAATTTCTGAAGGTTTTTAATTTCCAACGATTTAGAAACGACAAGTTAAATTTGTCGAAAAACTTTAAGAAAGTGTATTTCTAACGGATTTTCGACGGTTTTCTACATAAAAAGTAAATGTTTTCTTGCACTTGTATAAATCAACCTTCCTCTTTTGGAGATGTCCCAAAAACTCTATTTCTTTTTTGGAGAAACCATTTCTTGGAGTAATCATTTCCTTATCTTCCAATTTATAAAACAATATTCTTATATTTTTTCTCATTAACTATAAAAAAAAAGCTCAAATAAACACATGTCGTGGATCTCTCTTCTCGACCCGACATAACCTAACCAATTCTCATAGTCTAAATAATGTTTTGAGTTTCGAAAAAACCTCAAAAAACACCACAGACTTTCACGTGTTTGTTTCTTACTTGCAGTAAACTTGTCTCCTCACTAGTTGATGAACCCACAAGATGATTTTTCCCACAAGAATAATTTTATAAATGATAAATCTTCTAAATTTAATTAATCTTTTTTTTGGTCAAATCTTTTTTTTTTGCTGAATTCAAATTTGTGAGAGATTCTAGATGTTCGAAACCTAATAATTAATTTTGGAATATTCATAATTTGAATATAAAATAAAAGTGATTGTTTATTACGTAAATCTTATAGAAGATTTAAAAATGTCAAATCTAAATTTAATTAGTCAATATAATGAAAATAGTAGTGAATAGAGAAAGCTGATTAAAAAAAAAATATCTTTCGTCATCTATAAGAATATATCCCTTTAAATAAATTTTAAACTTTAATTTTTTTATTCGGTTTGAAGATAAACCGATCTTGTTTTGTTTTTGTATGTACAGTTTCGAATCTCTCAGCGATAGAATTAAGTTAGAAGAAATCAAATTTCCCATATATTATATCCATACGTGTATAGAATTATTCAAAAAAAAATTTCACATATTGATTACACATAAAATTTACATATACACATATGCATCTTTTAAACAAATTGTGAAAATTCGACCCAAGGAAAAAAATGTGAAAATTCTTAATTAAAATCGTTTAACCTTAACAAAAATACTCAAACTCATTTTGCATCGTTTTTTTTTTGGGTTTTTTTCAAACTTAAATCTCGAGCTCTGTGATGTAATTTAACCTCGTTGAGATTGGCGATTGCATGGCCACCAAAAACCGGTACAACTCCACAAGCCTGATTTCAAGGCAAACCGATTCGGTTCTCAATCGGTTATTCTCGCTTGATAAGAAATTGCCACTGCTCAAAACATTGTCCAGCTGGTTTTTCAGCTCTTGGTTCTTTAGGTTTAGACGGTTTACCTCTTCGGTTAAGTCCTCAAAACGTATCTTCTTTCTCAACCTCGATCTCTTTGCTGATTCACGGTTTGACATCGTCCGTCTTATTTTCTTCTCATCAACCGGTTCTACCAATTCGTTTGAACCGCTCGGATTGTCGGAATTGCTTGATTGAAGAAACGCCAAAATTTCTGTGATTTCATCTCCGGTTATCGTTGCATCATCAAAGCAGAAATGAACCGGCTCTAAATTGGTTGAAAACATTGTTATTTGTTGAAGATAAATCCGGTTTAGTATTGAACCAGTATTGCAAGACAATGAAAGCAAGAGGGGAGGGGGAAGATTCAAATGAACCACCAATGGTTATTTATAGAGAGAGATAGAGGAAAGTGAGAGCACGTGGGACCCATTTAGGAGTTGTTTTGTCCACTAATAACGTGCCAAGTGTTTAAAATGTCATAATCAGACTAAATCTAAGAGATTAATTGCAATGTTTGTCCATTAGCGCCCTTGATATTGCAATGTGTTGTCCATTATCACTATTTTGTTTGAATTTTCTTTTGTTTTGTTATCCTTTTATACCTTTAATTTGTTTGGATATTGCTTTTTTTTAACTTTTATCCTTTAATTCTCTTAGCACTACTTTTTAACTACAGAGATAGTGTAGTAGTTTCACATTGCCATTGTAAGATTCGTGTATTTTTTTTTAATATTAATAAAATGCATGTACGACTACCACCAACACTGGATGTTAACGATGTCACAATGTTTTAAATCTCTATAAGAAACAACACATCTTAAAAACTATATACGTAAAAGATAAAATACTAGACGCCGGTTCAATAATATCTGAAAAATTATAACGTAAAATTAAATAATTTATGACATGCATGGTTTTTTTTTTCTGGTCATCGTTTTTCTTTTTATTTAAATATTTTCTCTGGTCCATAGTTTACGTTATATATACCTGAAAACGAAAGATTTGGTTGTATTCAGCAGATTTTAAGTTAAGACTTAATTAGGGGGGAGAAAATGGAGTGTGGGTCTTGACGAAGAAGAAGATGAGAGCTTAGCAGCCTTAGCTTAATGGCGAAGAGAATCTAACAAAAAGCGTATTACGTATAAGTTTTTTTTGTGTTTGGATTTTCTTATCTTTTTTGATAAGATAAAGTAAACAATACAAGTGAAACTACAGCTGCATTATCTTTATAATGTATGTGTCAATTTATTTATTTTGTGAAACTACAGCTGCATTCTCTTTACAGTGTACGTATCAATTTTTTTTATAAAATTTCCGTAAATAATTGTGTCAAAAATATTTTGGTATTTTCGTTTAACTTTACTTATTTTAAAGAAAATTATCCGTAAAACTATAATGCTATATAGTTATATGTTTTGTATTATTCTTTTTTACCAAATATTTTGAATACAATAAATCTGATAAATTGAAAAAAAAAACAATTTACAATGATATTTGATTTACTAAAATATTAGAATCTTTATCAAAACCGATTGCTTTGGGCTAGTGGTTAAACGCATAAATTGTTTTTGTTGCGCTCCAAATTATATTTTCGATGGAAAAAGATTTAAACTCGCTCTTATTCATAGCTTATTAAAATAATAGGTGTTGCCTTGAAACTTCTTGCAAAGCAAAAAAAAGTTATTAAAATCTTTTTTGGAATCTTAAAAAAAATCTAGCTTATTCAATTCGAATTTTGGCGTACGTAATTAACATTTTTTTTTTTTTTGAACTATCAAATTAAGAGACGTCGAACCTTTACATATGCATATGAAGAATCTTCAACTTTCATGACTTGGTTGAGATGGTAAATTTACGTTCGTAATCGTAGTAGTCAATTAACATGATGACAACACCTAAAACATTTATTTATTTAGTTATAGTAAGTTTTAAAAGAGTATACAAACATAATTTAAAACAGCTTTTTTTCTTAATCATAAGAACCAATAAATTAAAGTAGGTACAGTATTCTTCGCACATGACATGGGACATAATTCATAAGTTAAAGTATATTACGCCATTGGGGTATAATAACCAATGTTGCCTCTTCACTTGGAGTTTTCTATATCCCATATTTTTGTCAAAAAATTATAGATTGGGGCAGCTATTTTTTTTCTTTTGCCCACAATTATTTGCAGTTTAAAGGATGTTGAAGACCAATAACATTCTTATATTTGACTTTTGTAATCACGTTTCAAGAAAATCCAGAGTCCACTGTTTGTGACTTTTGTGGCTTTTGTTAGTGGACTCAAACATGCACCCACATTTCACAACTTCTATTAACCGAATCTATGTTTTAACACAATTTTTTTAGTTATAAAAACAGAAACATTAGTTTAATCTCAAACAGAGTTTTGTCATCAAATCAGGAAATGTCTACCATATATTTTAACATAATTCTTTTGGTTATAAAAATAGAAACATTAGTTTAACCTCAAACACATAGGATAGCGTATTGATTCAATGATTTGGATTTATTTGGATATATACAAAATTTTAGGGATTTTAAAAAGATTTGAGATTTGAATTTTTTTACAGAATTATTGTTAGAAATTTAGGGAGATTAGAAAGAACTTTAGAACATTTGATAATCTAAAAAGTTGAGATTTTTAAAAAAGATACACACAATTTACTTTTGTTTTTATTTTTTCTTTAAAAACACACACATTATAATAAAAAAATGAACCAAGAAATAGTAAAGAATGAAATCAAAAATAATCGTGATATCTTCAATTTTAAATTATCTTTGGCGACGGATTTTTGATCTCAGAGCTAATAAATAATCTTATCAACGAGGGAAAAAGGAGAGAAACAAATATTTAATATTAAAACAAATATATATTTTTTTAATTTTCAAATATCATCATTTGAGGTGGTATTTTTACCTATTGATTTTTAACTATATTATCTTTCAAATGATTTTAAATCATTTTTGATATAATTTATTATTGAAATCCCAATTTTCCAGTAAAACCAGATTTTATAGAATTTGTATAAATGACTAATCTAATAACTGTGAATTTTGAATAATTTTTACAAATGCTAGATTCAATAAGATGAGATTTAGATGAAAAAAAATGAAATCCTGATCCAATATGCTTCTCATAGTTTTGTCATCTAATTAGCCAATGTCTACCCATGTGCTTCTTCCCCATTTGCCGACCCCAATTTTGTTTTTATTCTTTTAGCCTTTGCACATTCTCAAGTACAGTCCAAATAAAAGCAAAAAAGCTATTTCTTTTCACAAGTTTTTTTTTTTTTTTTTTGAACTTTTTCTTTTCACAAGTTTAATAGTGTATCCTAAAACAAATTCTATTTTGGTAGATCTTACTCGGTGATTTCGTGATGGAACGAGGCAGACCAAATATGTAGATTGAGTTTACATAAGAAGAGTAGCTGATATCTTATAGACTCTGATGATTCCAAATTCACAACTTCACTTTCATTTATTGCTGTTATGTAGTAAACCAGAGTCAAGTCACAGAACAAAGGAGAATTCAATCAAAGAACATAACTCATTTGGACAAAACACACAACTCCTGTTTCCTGCACTTTTTTCTTTTCTTCTATTTGAGATGCAATGTTCTAGTCCATGTTTACTGGTGGAGATCCCTGAATCAACACGTTAAGTGGAATCAGTCAGCGCAAGAGATAATCCAATTTAAAGATTCCCTCTTGATGATTGGTGTGGCGAAGAGAAATCATTTGTTTACCTTGAATAAGAGATCATGAGCAATAGTGTCCCACGGTAATGAGATGGACATTAAGCAGCACTTAAGAGGGAACATCTCGTCTTCGTCGTATGAGGCGGTAGCAGCTGCTATTGCATGTTTAGCTGCGACAGATGCAACAGATGCGGCTTTACGGAAAATGGAGCCGAGATCGATGCTCTTCTTCGAAGACATTGGTGAAACAGGACCTAAAACTACTTGGCTCTGATCTGAGAAAAGCAACTCTATACAATCATCCCTTAAAGCATTACTACTTTTAACTTTGAGCGACTCGAACTTCAGGTAATCTTTCTGTTATTAACATCTACCCTTTTAGACATTCCGAAACAAGAAACTGTTGCTGAGGCTTGGGTGTTAAAAATGTTTTTTACTTGTTTTTGTATCTTCCATGCAATTAACTAAATATGATGTAACAATGAACTCAAGAGAGTTTGTGCAGCAATTTAAGAAAGAGAAACGAACAGTACCTACAACGCCAGAAACAGCTACCTCAACTTCTCCACGTCCTCCTGGACCTTTCATATAAAGTCTGTCTGCTTTTCCTGTGTGATGACCCAGTGATAAAAGACTTCCGAACCGGTTCCTCCCCCCTGTAATAAAAGATAAAGATGACAGAAAAATTAAGGAGAAAGCGTGAGAAGTAATAGCTTCCTCTGGGTCTTTTAGCTCTTAATATCTCAAAAAACCATGTCAACAAAAGTTAATTGTGTATTCCAGCCATTTTGAAGTTGAGTATCGTTTCATATCAGACCTCCTTGACCTCTAACTGAACCATATTACTTCCAAAAACTTTCGAGTTTACTTTTGGGTCAGCAGTGGATTCCACCAGATGAGCAAAGCATAAAGATGAAAACTGCAGTTTCCTAACAGATGTCTTAACAGGTTCCATAACATAAATAAACCAACCACTAATGGATTCTGTGTGTTCTAGTGGAAGCAAGCTCAATAAAAAGTTTCATACCATCAAGGACACTTAATATATCCTTTCCATCAAATATTTTGGGAGAAATATAAAAGACCGAGATCAAGAATGATAGTTCTAAGCACTGAGAAGACTTAATGCAAATAACCAAACAGAGCATCAGGGCCATGACTACAAACTTCGCTTGAGAATTAAATTAGATTCGATGGGTAAAACATAGAAAATAAATTGTAAAGTGACCTTCATAGGCTTCTCGAACCATTTGATAGCTAACAAACCCGGAAAACAGAGTAACCTGCAACCAAAAGCACGAGCATGTCAATATTCTTCTTTTCTTATTTGTAAGTCACTACCATGTAATGTCTCCATATGCCTTACAAACCCATATGGCATATATGAGACTCTTCGTAAGTCATAGAAGGTAGCAAAGGAAAAATAGATGATTGGCAGTAACCACTGAATATAGCGAAATATATAGGACACCGCTGGAATATACTAGCTAGACCTTAGGATCTTTCACCCGTCTGGAGTCAGTATTTGTAGTAGAATCTTTATCAATTTTCCCATTTTCACTTGGAAAGGCTGCCCCATCATGAGAATTAAGAAGTACGCAATAGCAATGATCTTTCTCTGTCAGAACCTGCAAACATCATTGAGAAATCCAATGAACATGGTTGAAAAAAATATGATCAATTAACAATTTCGATGCATGACTAACCATACGACTTTATGTTATTTACAGGAACTATAAAACCAAACTTCTATGTGCCCTAGAAAGAAAACTTAAGAGGAAGGCTGGACAATCATCTGCAGAATATAATTGAAAAGCAGGCCCTAGACTCAAATAAGGAGAAGATGTTAAAAGCAAAGGTAGTTGAAAATTGAAAAATTAACGTCTGGATGTTCCAAAAGGCAACTAGGGATTTCACTATCCAGTTAGAGGAAACTACGAATGCATGTATCTTGTCCCCAGTGGCAAAGGAGAGACTTCTTGCAGATTTCCACAACTAAATAATATTCTTCCAGAGCCGAGTACATTACAAACAGAATGTCACACTTTCTTAGAATCCGTTCATGTCTAGAGTTTCTTCGAACAAGAGGATTCCAAAATATAATAATTGGAAGGAGAATACAAAGAAAGAAGAAGAAATATGTTACCACGGCATCAAAGGTTGAGTCAAAATCATCTACGGCAAAACAAATTTCTGGGTAGGCAGGTGTTGTCTCCACTTCCTAGGTACGCAAGAAACATCAAATACGAATTCCAGATGGATAAACATTGCTATAAAAAAAAAGACTATACTTGCCTTCTTTGAATCCAGATGAAAATTAACGCGACTAGGTGATGCATATACAGTTTTTACAACCTGCATGATATGAATGTAAGATCAGAGAATATGATTATTATTGGCTTACAGAATACGAAACCAACTTGAGGCTCAGAAAGAAATAACCAAATTATGTTTGGCCCAACACTCCTGTGGACTGTCCTCTCTTTAAAAAAAAACTGAAGCTAGATACATATTCCGTTTCATTACTGATAAAAAAAAAACAGGGCCATGATAAAAAGAAGCTGGACTGACAAATTTTGAACAGCAGAGTATATAACTACTCTTTGGCTTCAGTTGCTTTTTCATATGAAAAATTAAAAGAAGAGCTGAAAAGTCGAGAGTAGTTTCATCCAACACTCTTACGATCTCTAACCTTGTATATAGGAGAGAGTGTTGTGTCTTTACTTCCTTGGTACTTCTTAAGGGCCTCGTTACTAAAAACATGGAGAGTTCAGAGTTACCATGATGCAGTAAAATGGAAAGACGAAAAGCCATATCCCATATGATAAATAATATGAACCACCGGAGAAACAGGTAATAAAAACTACTCAAGGCCTAATAACCGAAACGAAGAAGAGTGTATCTGAGATTCCAACCTAGCAAACATTTAGACTGAAGTAATGCTCGATGCAATAACAAAGAGGAAACGAGCATAATAATACTAGCAAAACATTACATGACAGAACAAAAACTGTTAATGTAAATTAGACCGACCTAAAATTAGTACATGATGCGCTAATCACAATCTGAAAGTAACCTGGTTACCTGCAAATCGCCACTGTAACAGTGAATGACGTGTGGGCAACCATGTTCAAATAAAATGATTTCCTCCAATCAACTTCAGCCAGACTTTCACCAAGAAGCTCATCCAACTGTTTCAAAAGGGGAAAGAAATTCATTACCATATGTTTCTAGAAAATGCATACAAGGTGCAACACAACAAACAGATAGATACTTTGAAGTGTCAAGGGGTCTAATTTTCCGTTACCTTCACCAAAGTTACAATATATGACCTTGTTCTATGCAATTTCTTCTTCGCAATTGAAATGTTATATAGACAAAACCAAACCTCATGCGATAAGACTTAATAAGATATCTGTATCGTTTCGACGTTTCCTACACTTTTTTTACCTTAGGTGCCCACCTGCGCACGAAGTAAGGAGCTGGTGCTTCCTCATTTTCAGTCAAACCATATGATTTACAGCTCTGGCAAAAGTAATAGAACACTCAGCAACGTCAACAAGCAGGATAACACGATGTTCTAAGTTTTCAGTTCAGAGAAAAAGCGCAAGCTACATACCAATTTCCTCACAAAAAATAGAAGATCATCGTCTTGCCGCCTCCTCGATTCCATGCAGCGAATGAAATACACATCAAACACACCATGCCAGAAATTAGAGTCCATCTCTACATCTGAAGCATCTTGCTCATCAAGAGTCATCTTTCCTAACGACTTTGAGTGCTTTTTCGCCATACTCAGAATCTCATGCCTGAGAAACATGAATCAAACAACATAATCAACTTAGACCACTCTAAGAAACCTTTCCCAGATTCTCGACTTGAACATTCTTAGACAAAATCTTGATAAGAGGATGAATCACATATAGAAGCCAAAAATGCTGAACTACTCCGAAATCTTAAAGTAGCATTTCATTGTGGAAGAACAGAACCTATCAAATCAAAGCTAAACGGACAACTATCTCAGTGCAAATTCAAGCAATATTACTGAAAATTGTTCAGAAAAACTCCGAAATTCATTCTGCAAATACAATAATTGACACCAAAACTACTGGAACTAAGCAGGATCAAGCATAGAACACAGAAGAATCTGAAGTTGGTATGATCCCGAATTTCTTTACCTAGAAGGAGTCTCTTCTCCATCGTTGAGCATTTCTACCCTCGCAGCTTGCAAACTCCGATTCTGCTGAATTCTTAGCGGTTCTGATTACGAGAGGCGTTGCGACAATCTGGTGATCGAATAGGGTTTTCTGCTGAAATCTCGCTCTGTTCGTTTCTAATTTTGCTTAATTCGATGCAGAGAAAAAGAGAGAAGAAAGATCTGATTTGCTTTAGCGCTGGCAAAGCCTTGGCCTGTTGCGTCGTCAATCGGAGAACGAGGAACCTCAATAACTACCAATTTGCTGCAGTGAAACCAAAATTTAGTTAATTATTATTTTTTGTACTTTAGAGTTTAGAGAGAGTCTTAGGTTTTTAGCTTACAAAAATGCAATAAACATTTTACACAAGCTGTTAATTTTTTTTTTAATACTAGTGATAATCCGCGCGGAATTTTACATGTCGTTTTATAATTTAGTTAGAAAAAACTTTATTAATATAAAATATCAATTTACTCATTCATTAGCATATTCGAGTTTTTAATATTCACATTCACAAATAAAATTTAGATAATTACAGTATATATTTAATATTGGTCCCATTTGTTAATTTTGGATGTAAAAAAATTATCGTAATATTGCTTACATTTCTCTTTTTAAAATTTTTTTGAGTTGATATTCATTCATACCAAATTAATTTTCTTCCATAAACGTATAAAGGTTCTTTTAAATACATTACAAACAATATTAGTATCCTTTCATAAATGTTTGATAAATGTTTATGATACATTCATAATCTCTCTCTCGCTCTCTAGCTCTCATAACATTATAGATGACAATATTTTTTTTTTATACAAATTTTTTGTTTTGGTGACTCTCTCTCTCTCTCTCTCTCTCTCTCTCTCTCTCTCTCTCTCTCTTCTTTCATAAACGCAACATATTGAATTACAAACAACATTTTGGTATAGTTTTAACTTATTTTCACAAAATTTTGTCCTGATTTTAACTTAACCTTCACAAGATTTTGGCCCGATATGAACACTAAACTTTACAACTATAAGACTAATTATATGAAGTATAAATCCATATTGGTCTTTTAATGGATTAAAGATCCAAAATTCTTTGTTATCTATATATATAAAGTAGTATGAGGTCCCTTCTTAGGCTTCCACCTCATCACACCTATTCTAAATTTGTGACACCCAATCTATCAATTTTGTTAATTTTAAGCTTTTTTGGTTTCATTTATTATGTTTTATGTTATTTTATCTTCTAATAACTAACATTAAAATATATAATAGTTTTAAATAGAAGTTGAAAAGTCATTTCATTATAAAAGATAATGACTATATTGATTTAAAAAAACTCTAATTTAATCATTTTAGTTTAATCACATTTATTTATATAGTTCAAAAAAATATTTATTTTTAAATAAATACATCAAAAATATTAGTAATAATTTTAGTCATTTATAAAAAAAAATTCATATGGTTAGTGACTTAGTTTACTTTTATTTAAATAATTAGATATATATATATATATTTATAATTAGAAGCATTGATATGGGCATGCATTGCATTATTGATTGTAGGAGATTAGCGGTGACATTTGCCACAGATTGTTCTGAACTGGTAAATATGGCAATAAAAATTCTTTGTTATTTTAGATTATAAAGTTTTATTATAATAGATTAATGATGTCATTATAATATTTTAATATTTTTGAAAATTTTAGCTTTT
Organism: Alliaria petiolata; assembly: GCA_020283515.1. Lineage (NCBI taxonomy): Eukaryota > Viridiplantae > Streptophyta > Magnoliopsida > Brassicales > Brassicaceae > Alliaria > Alliaria petiolata. The sequence goes on from JAHZTW010000001.1 coordinate 389,352,618, forward strand.
TGAAATGGTTTTGGATCCGAAAAGAGACCTCATATTTACCAGTTCAGAACAATCTGTGGCAAATGTCACCGCTAATCTCCTACAATCAATCATGCAATGCATGCCCATATCAACGCTTCTAATTATAAATCTAATTATTGTATATATATCCAATTATTTAAATAAAAGTAAACTATAGTCACTAACCATATGAAATTTTTTTTATAAATGACTAAAATTATTACTAATATTTTTGATGTATTTTTTTAAAAATAAATATTTTGTTGAACTATATAAATAAACTAGAATAGGATCCGCATATATGCGAGTTTTTAATAAAATATTTTAAATTCGTAAAAATAAATTTAAAACAAAATCGGATAATCTATAAAGAAAAAATAAAATTTAATTTTATTAATATTTCCAAATATATATGTTTTAATATTCTTATATGAATTATCTTTACTTATAATGCTTTATCTATATATAGATATAATAATTTATTCTAAAATTTTAACGAATTATTATCCTACTTTTATCAAAATTAAAACCTATATTAGGTTCCGCGTATACGTAGATTTATAATAATAAATTTTCAAATCCGTTAAAATAATATTTTTAAAAATATAAAACAAAATCGGATCACTACTGAAATAAATATATGAAAACACACAAAATCTAAATATAAGAGTTATTTATTTATTTTATTTCTCATATATTTTTAATTAAAATATTTAAAACACAGAATCTGTTGCGGGTGCTAAACAATATTAACCATATTTCTCGTATATTTGACACACTTTATCAACTATGTTTTTCTGTTCCGCTGCGTTGAAAACTTTGGTATGCAATTCGAATCATTCGAGTATGTTAACGATCTCCCATTAACTCTTTTCAAGCAAATAAATCTCTCATTTTCTTCACATTCATCTCCCGTATATGATTTATCTGCTCTCTAGAGAAGTTATGCTTCTCAAGACTCGCATCAAAAGGATCTTTACATGATTATTGCTATCTTTATCTAAATTGCGCTCATCATCATCTAATATCATATCCTAGTTAATGTAATTTACTTTTTGTTTTTATTTTTCTTAAATTAAAATAGATCATTTTGTTTTATTTTCTTTTTCTTAAATTGAAATTATGCTTCTCAAGACTCGCATCAAACACCTCTTTACATGATTTTTGATTTACTCCTTCTCATTGAGCTAATCATCGGTAATGCCATATCAATAGCATCTATTTTTTTAATTGATATATATCCTAATTAATCTAATTTACTTTTTGTTTTTTTTCCTTTAAAAAAAATTGAAATAGATCCTTTAGTTTTATTTTCTTTTTCTTAAATTGAAATATATCCTACTTAGTTTTATTTTACTTTTTAAATGTAAATCGATAAATTTAAAATTTTTTAATTTTTTTAAAAATATTTTTTTTTGGAAATTCATTTTTATCTTGTTATATAAATTTAAAAATAATATTTTACCAAGACGTGTGTCAAAATCTAAATCGATAAACTTGACACATGTCGAAATCTTTCCTATTATTTTATTTATTTCTCTTTTAAAAATAGGTAGATGTATTTTCCTTTTTCTTTTAGGATTAGTATAATTTTTTTATAATAGATTTTAATCAAAATACGTGTCGAAATCTAATCGATTAACTTGACACGTGTCACGATCATGTTAATTAACAACTTTGACGCATCCTACTTTATATAATAAGATTCTTTTTCTTAAATTGAAATATATCCTACTTAATTTTAGTTTACTTTTTAAATGTAAATCGATAAATTTAACATTTTTATTTTTTTTTAAAAATATGTTTTTTGGAAATTCATTTTTATCTTATTATATAAATTTAAAAATAATATTTTACCAAGACATGTGTCAAAATCTAAATCGATAAACTTGACACATGTCGAAATTTTTCCTTTTATTTTATTTATTTCTCTTTTAGAAATAGATAGATGTATTTTTCTTTTTTTTAGGATTAGTATAAATTTTTTATAATAGATTTTAATCAAAACACGTATCGAAATCTAATCGATTAACTTGACACGTGTCACGATCATGTTAATTAGCAACTTTAACGCATCCTACTTTATATAAGATGTGATTAAACTAAAATGATTAAATTAGAGTTTTTTAAATCAATATAGTCATTATCTTTTATAATGAAATGACTTTTCAACTTCTATTTAAAACTATTATATATTTTAATGTTAGTTATTAGAAGACAAAATGACATAAAACATAATAAATGAAACAAAAAACTTAAAATTAACAAAATTGATAGACTAGGTGTCACAAATTTAGAATAGGTGTGATGAGGTGGCAGCCTAAGAAGGGACCTCATACTACTTTATATATATAGATTATTATATAAACGTCGTTTTGACTATTGATACATTCACGTGAATTAATAAAAAAAATTCTAATATAATTTCTAAGAAATAAAATGATATTTTGAAATTATTATATGTATTTTATTAATTTTAAATATGAATAAAATCAGATTTTTTTAATCAAAACAGATATTTTAATGGGTTTAGAAAAATCAACCAAAATCCAGTATTATTTGTTCTATGGTTTTAAGGGATTTTAAAAAAATCAACCAAATACATTGTTATTGGTTTTATGATTTTAAAATTCATATTCAAATCAGGTGTTATTGGTTTTATGATTTTAAATTCATATTCAAATCATGTGTTATTGGTTCGTAATTTTAAAATCATGGATTTGAATTTTAGTGTATTTGAAAAAATTTCATATTAAAAATATAAAAACTCAAATCTGACCTATTGATTTACAAATACTAACTAAAATCAATTAGATTTGAAAATTAATAAATTTTACATAGCTTTTTTTTTTGAACTAAATTTGATTTGTTAGATTTTCAAATCAACTAAATAAATAAACCAATAACATCCCTTAGTTGTAGGATCAGTAATATTTATTTACATAGATGTAAAGATTATCAGAAGAATCTTATTATTTATCAATAAGAATCCAATCTGTGGACAGCTAAAAAATTTCTACATTATTCAGCTTCAAACTATATAAACCAATAGAATATAGAAGCTGATGATGATCTCAACAAGTCCCTAACCATACATACTCTAACGAGCTAAAAAGTTCAATCTTATGATTAGAAATGCTGGTTTAAGAAAACCGGAGAACCTCGAACAAAGCGGTTTACAATGTGAAGGTAAACCGCGAGGCAAACAGTGATGATCACCGAAGATTTCGCACCAACGTATCCAACAACTCGACGTCCTCTCTCTGTAACTTCTTCATGAACCACATCCACACTCTTCTTGAAGCTCTGTGACGTCTTCAAGATCACAATCTCGACGATCGATCTCATCGTCTCGAGCGTCACTCTTCCCGTAACATCGAACACGAACTTCCTATTGCTCGGTACTGTTAATGTAGTCGAAATCGCCTCTGCCCATCCGTTCACCGAATCTGACTTCCTCTCGGTTTCTTCGGGCTTTGGAGAAGATGTGAAGACTTGGTGAGATGTTCTCATGAATGTCTCGAGAGCTCCGTTACACACCGAGACAAGAACGTCTCTTGCGCTATCTTTATGTTTCGGATTCGTCAAACCAGAGAATATCTGATCGTAAGTGTTGATCCCAGAGGTTTTCTCGATGTAGATTGATACTGCTGATGTAGTGAATCTCTCGATGCAATCTGCAAAAAGCTCTCTACACTTATCATCACAGAGCAAACTCATCCATCTTGGTTTTGTTCTTGTTTCGATATCACTCTCAATCTCATAAAATCCAAGAACAAGGTTCTTCGCAAAGCTACCAACAACAACGGAGACGAAACCAGTTCCTGATTCTGAGAAAATTCTCTCGACTACACTCGAATTCGATCCGATTCCTGATTCAGCTTCCGAATTTTTCGATTCCTGATCCAAATTATACCCACGGAAAACCCCAATCGATACGGCCTCGGAAACCCTAGCCAGAGAATCAGTGAACTCTTTCGATTTAGTGATCTTCGCAATCTGCTTCAAGCTTCTAGGGATTTCGTCGGAATCCGATTCCAGAAACTCCTTCAAGTCTCGGGAAACGATGCTTATCGTCTCCGCTGAATCGATGATCAGTTCGGCGAAGGAAGCGATTCCTCCGAAGAGCTTCGTAAGACGCTTTCTCTTCCTCGCGATGTACGGAGAATTGTAAACCCTGTAAACTCCATATCCCGAAACTCCGAAAACCGCTATTAGAATCAGCCATTTCCTTCTTCTCTGAGGTGATATGGAACCTAATCGAGCAAGGTCCATCAAAAACTAGAGCAAATTGAAACTGCGCAGAGAGAGAGAGATTTAGGGATTATAAACGATATGCAAATTGGGGATGGGATTGGAATTGGGATCGTGAAATTCGGAGATTAAAGGAAGCGACGATTTGATTACGTGATTGATTTGGATAGAGAGACATGAATGTAGAACCAAGAAGTGAGGAAACTCCAAAAGGCGAGAGAGAAAACAATGAACAAGTTGAAGAAGAAGAGGAAGAAGACGAATCTTCGATTTGGTTGGTTTACTATTAACCGTTTGAAGTGACGCTCTTGTGGAATCTTTCCGGTTAAGGAAAAAATATTTTGTGCTGCTGGCCATGCACTGTATATATATATATATATATATATAATTCCATTTAAATCATATTATGCCAAACCAGATTTTATAACGTTTTTGACACCTTTCCGGTTAAGGAAAAACCATTTGTGCTGGCCATATGTACTGTATTTTTTTCTTTCCATGGCCATGAGTGGTTTTTAGTTTTTGATTTCTGGTTTTTGGCTTCTAGTTTCTGATTTTATATTTTAGATTTTAATTTTTTTGGTTTTTGATTTTGTTGTAGATTTTAGTTCTGTGAATGGTGATTTATTTAATTTTTGATTTTTACATGTATATTTTTAATATAAAATATTAACTTAATTATAAGATATGATTTTATGTTTTTTTTTTGTTTTTGTGAAATTAATATATATAATTTATTATTAAACACACACTATTTTTATAAAATAATAAGTAATACCAAAAATATATGTGAAAATATACATAGATTTATTTCATAAATATATATAAAGTTCATAAAATTTTCTAATTAATAATATTAAGTATGAAAATTTTACTTTTATATAGAAAAATGATATTTAGTTAAATATTAATTGATAAAGTAGCAATGTTAATAAAAAATTATAAATAAATAAAAAGATTATGGCAACTTTTTGAAAAACCTACAAAATATAGTTTTTGGTTTTTGTTTGTAAAGTGCTAGAAACCATTTCCCTATAATTTATTAAATCTATTTAATGAAAAACTTGAATGGCTTAAAAAGTAGTTTTTTAGAAACAAAAACAAAAAAACATTTCAAAAACTGCAAACATTCAAGCCTAAATCATATTATGCTAAACCAAACTTCATAACATTTTGATATCTTTTCGGTTAAGGAAAAACCATTTGTGCTGGCCATGCACTGTATGTATATATTTTTTTTTCCATATTATGATAAATCAAATTTTATAACATTTTGACATCTGTCTTATTTGCAAATAAGAGCACAAATTTTTGTTATAAAGTGCATATTCTCTAGTTATAATGTGAGTTTTCATTTATTTTTTTTTAAGTTGGCTAAACGCCACTGGCTTAATTTTTGGATTTAGGAGATGGTTTTCACTAAGTCTGTTCATTTTAGGAATCGCAATGGAAAACAACGAGAGAAAAAGGACGAGAATGGATAATTCAGATATTGAAAAACCTTATCTGAAATATTTCTAATAAAAAAACAAAACAAAAAAATTTGTGTAATAGGACTGATTTGAGAAATTCAAATAGTTAAAATCATTATCCAAACTCCCAATAATTTGGATAGTCATCATCATTCGTCAACATCATGTCGGATTTAGGAAATTTGGCTGGCTAAACTCATTACCTAAATTTGGGTAGTTTGGATAATTTTAGTTATCTAGTTTTCATTAATTTTAAAAATTTTAATTTTCAAAGGTGTAATTTAGATACCATATCATCATATACTCGTTCTCTTCTTGCATTCTTTTGAATAAAATGAATGGTCCTATGCAAGATAATTATTTGAATGAAACCAAAATGAAAAAAAAAATTCGGACACATGTATTTATAATTTTCACATCTTATATTTAAAATCGATTTAAAATAATTTTAAATCGGTTCCATGCCATTTCTATTCGTACAAATGGTTGAATTTCTTAGTGAGTATCATTGGTACTCCTTTGAAACTACGTAGTTTCATGTATACATCCAAATACGAAGCATTGCACTGGGTTGAATATAGCATGAGTTCTGATGGGATGAATCTCCAAAAACCTCTGCCGATCATATTTGTATCAAGAGAGAATCAGGTGAAGATGTCTTGATCTTTGTCTCTTTCCCATGGTTGCCATCGAGGTGTGGGACAAAATGATATTTTTTTATATATCAAACCATAGCAGAATATCGAACTAACTTTTATATAAATCAAATGCATTAAGTGATCATATGTTTGTTTTGTCTTTGTTTTGTCAGCCATTACATATCAATGATGAGAAATAACTAAAAGGTAGGAGAACCATACTGCCCTATTAAGGATTAACACGTTCTCTCATAAATCATAATGAGAGACGAAGAGATCATTGCGTCCAGGAAAAAAAAAAACGTAGTAAATTGCGTACGATATCTATAAAATTATGCAAACCCCAACACATGTGGATGCATCAGCTACGCTTTAATTTTTCATTGAGAGATCACTGCGACGATTTTGTTTTAGCATAATTTGAAGATTTTCTTATATAGTAGTTACTATAAACATATTATTTGATATCATAATTATGGCTTACTACTACAATATTATTGCCAACTTTTTAGTATTTGCAACTTTGTTAGGTAAAATACTTGTGGGCAAGAATATTGAGAAACTTAAATGAGAGGCGCCAAAGTTGCATTTAATTTCTTCAATCATTCCAAAACTTACCTAACAAAGTCGCAAATAGTAGATTCGCCCCTGAATGTATAAATATATGCATGCATGCCTTCAAATTTTGTAAAACACAAGCAAATCTCGAGCAGAAAAGTAAAAATAAATCAAACAGGTTAATGAAGCTTCAAATGTTATGACTCGTTTCGGTATTAATAGCTGTCCAAACTAATGCAACGATTCAAGGAAAAAATGGAATAATCCCGGCACTAATTGTGTTTGGAGATTCAATAATGGATACTGGTAATAACAACAATCTCCCTACTCTTTTAAAGTGCAATTTCCCTCCGTACGGCAAGAACTATCCAGGTGGCTTTCCCTCTGGAAGATTTTGTGATGGAAGAGTTCCCTCTGATCTAATTGGTACGTAAGTGTTTGAATTATTTTTACATTTGCTTATATATAATAAAAAAAAGTGTAGCTACTTTTATATTGTAATACACTTTTTCATTAACAATTCTGTTTTAGCGGAAAAATTGGGATTGGGTAAGACACTGCCATCATATTTGAGCCCGAATTTGAAGCCTAGAGATCTTCTTAAAGGTGTAACATTTGCATCTGGAGGAACCGGTTATGATCCATTAACGGCTAATATTATGGTACGTTATAATCTATTTTTCATTTCAACATTATTAGCTTCATATTATAAGTGATACATTTTTTTTTGTAGTCGGTGATATCACTGTGGGATCAACTAATATATTTTCAAGAATATATATCACATATCAAACAACATTTCGGAAAAGAAAAAGCTCAGGATATCTTGGACAATAGTCTGTTTCTCGTGGTTTCTAGTAGCAATGACATCGCTCACACGTATTTAGCTCAGTCTCACAAATATAATCGTACCTCGTATGCCAATTTCTTGGCTGATTTGGCAGTCAAATTTGTAAGAGTAAGTTTTTTTTAATTTATAAATATATATAACAATATTAAAATTGTATCCAACATTGATTATTTTCTATATTATATTTAGGAGTTACACAAGTTTGGAGCTAAAAATATTGGAGTGTTTAGTGCAGTTCCCATTGGATGTGTACCAATTCAAAAAACATTATTTGGAGGTATAACTAGAGGATGTACTACACCTTTAAACGATATGGCAAAACAATTCAACTCAAAACTGTCTCTAACATTGAATTCTTTAAATAAAGAGTTGGATGGTATTATCCTCTACATTGATGTTTATGGTACTTTGTTCGATATGATCCAAAACCCTAAAAATTCGGTAAGTACATCTTATATACATACAGTATATATTTATTTGTATTACATAATGTGAACTAATTTATAAGTAAACTATCTTAATTTGTTTCAGGTTTTGAGATAGCTGATAGAGGATGTTGTGGTACCGGTTATCTCGCGGTTTCTTATTTGTGCAATTCATTGAATCCATTCACGTGTTCTAATTCTTCGGCCTATATTTTTTGGGATAGTTACCATCCAACTGAAAAAGCCTATCAAATTATCGTTGATAAATTATTCAACAAATATATAAGCCAAATATAAAAATCACTTACATATTTGCGTGTCATAGCATTTTTACATGTCATTCTTTTATGTACGGCCGTACGGCTTCGTTATTTTAATTTTCAATGTAATTTTTTTTTCTGAACATGTAATATTATTCCAATGTATCATGAAGTTTTTATTCTTCAATTCATTAGCTTCAAAACTCACTAATCAATTTTTGACAAACAAATATAAAACCCCCCAGTAATTGTTTATTGTGATTAACGAATAAAATTTAATAGTAGCTAACATTTATAATTAACCGAATTACTTAACGTTTACTAGATATGATTTTGAATCAACTTATCATCTATTGGGAGAAATGAATAAGCAAAAATGATCCGGTCTGAACTCTGAACCAACCCTTAGATATCATCAATTCAATGAACATTTTCCTAACCGAACTAACCAGAACAAAATTAAATCCAAAAACACCTAGACTCAAACCAACGCTCGAAGTTTTTAACTCAAAACATAATTTTGCAAATTTATTACCTTAACTAAAACCAAAACAATTAAGCTCGACGTCACTACCGTTTCACCAAAACCGGAAACCGGGTTAAACTTGATCTGATCTCGAATAACACCTACACATGATCGAGTATTTGACCAGCAAATAAGACAGTTTCGGTTATGTCTTCTCTAATCAAAAAAAAAAAAAAAAATGGATGTGATAGCTATAACTCCAATGATCTTCCAACTATCATGGTACATCTATCACATAGGATCGAGTATTTGACCAGCAAACAAGACGGTTTCGGTTATGTCTTCCCTAATAAAAAAAAGTTGGGTTCGGTACACCTCCTAAAATGATCCATGGTACATATGTGACAACTTTAACTCCAATTATCCTCCAGCTATCATGTTTCACCTGCACAAGATTTACACAAAATATTCATTCAAGAAAAGTTCAATACAAACTAGTAGGACTCTTTAGATCTAAAAAAATTCAAAATAAATCTCTGTTCAGATAGGCTTCGGTTTGGATACTTACCGTTAGTATGTGGATTACAATATTGTTGAACATTGTGGAAATCATGAGACTTAATAGACTTGCTAGTCCACTAAGTGTTGTTGCTCGCACCTTTCTGTTTGCACACGTAAAGATAAACGCAGCTATGTTTATAAAGATGCCCATGAAAACTCCAAACTCATCCCTGTGATGGCCCCTTTGGGAGCAATTATATCTTTCACTGTTGAGGGAAGCTGATCCACTATTATCCGAATATCCGAACGCCAAAGACTAGTAACAACAATAGAAAAACACTAAACAGTTTAGCAAATATTTAAAAATTAAAATCCATATATATAATCAAATAAAAAAAAGTTCTCACAAAATAAAAACTAAAAGTGATTATATTCCCTAATTAATATTTGAACACTAATGATTTCATTTCGTTTGAAAACTTGAAATCAAGAAGCCAACAAAATAGCTTCAGCAAGAAAGTAACAATTCTTGTAATGATGGCCCTTGTAGCCCAACGCTCGATAAAACCTCTCACGAGGATCGGTAGTACACCTCCTAAAATGATCCATGGTACAGATGTGACAGCTTTAACTCCAATGATAATACAAACTAGTAGGACTCTTTAGATCGAAACAAACCCAAACCGATCTGAACCGATGCTTTACCCAAATCGAAGCCTATCTGAACCGAGTTTTATTTCAGTTTCTATAAGGATCCTAAACCCCCTATACCCAAACTACATAAAAGTAAAACTCGAAAGAACCCAACTATCCAAACCAATATCTGAATACCCATGACTACTGCTATGCACTTTAATGCACAAGCAAATTTTAGGTTTTGATACGGTAAATTCTTTCCCTAGAATTGATCCATACCGAAACTAGCTTGAAACTCCAAAGCAATTTATATTCAAAAAGCTCCTAAATGGTAACTTTTTACATACACTTACAATGTAAAAACGATTTGATTATACGTAGCAAGTAGCAACTAAACAGATGTGCAGAAACTCTGTTGCTAGCACAATTGAAGGGTTCAAGTTTACAAAATTACCGTATCTGGAATTGTTTCTATTAATTAATGCAAATACGAACGCGTAAGCAAGACTATCATATGGCAAACATCAGAAAATTCGATTAGACCATATTATATATATTCCTTTACAAGGACACATATCAGAAATTTCGATTAGACCATAATCACTAATTATCGTGCTGCTCTAGAACCCAAAATCATTAACTAAATAACACAAATATCTAATTATATATAGACCAAGCTGTTGTAAACTTCTCCTCATAGGCAGAAGAAGCAAAGAGAGCTTTAGTAACTCCTGCCCCAGTAGCTCCACTTCTTCGCCAGCTTTCCAGATGCAAAGCATAGAGTGCCTACAAGGGAATCAATCTCAAAGAGATTATTAATCAAAGAAAAAAAAACAAAACTTGTGATATTTCTACTGACTAGTTTAATCACACAAAACCTTCTTTGAGTTCAGGCTGCTCAAGGGGAGTGCATAGAGTCTTGGCTGCTGCTGATGTTTCTCTTTTGGTTCGTTCCTTCACAAGCAACTCCACTTCAACTTCGTCACACCAGGGAGCTAAGATGAGTTTCTTTTGGTTGAGAGCTTCCATGAACTCGTCCCATGTTTCAACCTTTTGAGTGCACGCATCCTTTTTTCTCTTAGCCACATCAAAGAGGTTCTTCTGGATTTCTCCCAGCATGTCCTTAACTTGTTCAATCATCTCTCCTCTCGTGATATCTGCCTTAGCTCCAGTATCACGCCTCACTATTCTCACCTGCCAGAAACAGAGAAACCATTAGCCCACAAAACAGATTTATGAGATCTTCTTGTTACCAAGAGACTGACCTGATTCTTAGCTAAATCCTTTGGACCGATTTCGATTCTCAATGGAACACCCTTTTGTTCCCAGTCTGAATACTTCCAGCCGCAGGCGTAGTTGTCGCGGTGATCTGATTTAGCCCGGATTCGTGCCTCGAGCAAGGCGGATTTAACAGCCTCACATGCTTCAAAGATCCCTTCGTTATCAACACCGTCGAAGGGAACAGGGATCACAACAACTTGAAAAGGTGCGACCAAAGGAGGGAACACCAAGCCTTTGTCATCTCCATGTGTCATAACCATCACCCCAATCTATAAGGCAAGAAAGTTTTGTTATTAGAGACAAAAGCAAATTGAATCAAGCAAAGTAACATCAGGCTGTGTAATTGCCGATCTGGTACTGAGACCCCACGAGTTCTGCCACACCATTGATCGGTGACCTTCCTTGTCATCAAAGGTGATGTCAAACATCTTTGCAAAGTTTTGTCCCAAACAATGTGAGGTTGCAGCTTGTATACCACGACCAGCACTTGGGATGAAAGCCTTGGGGGGAAAGAAAAGGGAAAATAAAAACCCTTAGAGCCTTGACCAACTCAAATAAATTGTTACCAAAGATGTGGCCTAAAATTAAAATAATAAATGTGGCCTAAGCCCATTGCCTTTTTGCCACTAAGGCACGGCTCTGAGGCCACCGGGAAGAGAGAGAGAGAGAGAGATCTATATACCTCCACGCTCGTGGTGTAAAGTCTACCGGCGAACTTTTCGTTCTCACTCTTGATACCTTGTATAACAGGGACAGCGAGGACGTTTTCATAAATGTCGCTGTAAATTTTCAAGATATCAAGCACCTGCAAATGGAAAGGAAGGATTAGCTGCTAAAAGATTGGATTGAGACAGACGCAAAAACTATTAAGAGCAAGTATATATACCTCTTTATCCGCCTCGCTTTTGGTGGCGAAAGCAGTGTGGCTTTCTTGCCATGAAAACTCACGACTCCTGCAGATTTGAAACAACCGTTAGAAAAAGAGCGTGGACGTACTGGTCTGGTCAAAAAGAGAGAAAGATCATATATATGGAGATCATAACCTGATGAATGGAACAGGATCGCTAAACTCCCATCTAACTACATTAACCAATTGGTTAAGCTTTAGTGGGAGATCACGGTGTCCTCTAATCCACTTGCTAAAGTAAGGGTAGATCGCGGTCTCGCTCGTTGGCCTTATAGCGATAGGGATAGCTAGGTCAGATTCTCCAGCCCTTGTTACCCACGCAACCTCAGGAGAGAAGCCTTCGATGTGGTTCTTCTCTTTCTCAAGAGAAGAAGGTGATACAAACAGAGGAAAACAATATTCTTCGACGCCCAACTTCTCAATCTCGGCATCAAAGAACGACTACAAAGGAAAAAGATTGATCCTAATTGTGGCCGTAAATAAAGAGGAGGGACTTGTTTAAAGAACTCACTCTCAGAATCTTCCAAACCTTCACTGCGAATGGCTTGTGAATGTAGCAGCCCTTGACATCATAATAGGCAAGGATGTCACCGCGTATACAGACCTGAGTAGGGAGCAAAGGAGAGAAAATCAGATGTGAGAGAGAGAGAGAGAGAGAGAGAGAGAGAGAGAGAGAGAGAGAGAGAGATTAGCGAGAGAGAGAGAGATTAGCGAGCGGTACCTCAGAATACCACTTCCCAAAGTCCTCGTCTTTCTTTGCCGAAATGCCGAGTCGGGTTTCCTTCTTTATCTTTTTACATCGTGAAAAAAGAGTTTAGAGAGAGGAAGTTGAAGAGAGAGACCAAACTTTTTTTAGTACTACACTTTCTCCAAAGGAGAGAAAATCAGATGTTACATGTAAACTAGGATATAGCCCGTTGCGGGTTACATGTATATTTAAAAATATAAAATTATAAAAATTAAATATTTAAAATTTTTAATTTAAATATTTTTGTTGTTTGATTTTTTTTTTTAAATTTTATATCATAATAGTCAAGGTTGCCACCGGGTTCAAGCAAAGCTTGGGGGAGAAGGTTAATCGATTTTTTTTGTTTTTTTCTCTCAATTTGCAGTATGACAATTGCACTCTATAATTTGGTAGGGTGAGATTATTATTAGATAAAATTTGTATAATTTTAGTTAAATTTTATATTTTGTTACATGCAAATCTAATATTTCAATCGAAATAGCAATTTTATATATTTTTTTTAGATCACGTTTAACAATAGAAACACAAGCGAGGTGGATTTTAGTTCCGTTAACATTCTGAAATCCCCTCTTTTCCTTTTGTTTTTTGTTGTTGTTGAAAAAATAAAATGATAATGAACTTTATCATACTTCCAAAAGCTTGAATTCAGCAGAATCTAACGGTCTAGAGCTAGTTGAATTTGTTGAGATCCGTTAGCTTTCACACTCGTTATGATCTAATGAAAAAGAGCAAAACATTTAACAACGTGATTTAATTTCAGTCGATCTTTTAAGAATTGTAACACAAGAAACACTAATGCAACCGCGAGTAAAGAGTAGAGAGGAAACTCATCGTGGGAAAAGACATAGAGTGGAAATTCTGAATCGAATTGAAGAAGAAATCAATAGAGTTCGTAGGGAGTCACGGGAAGGAGAAGATGTTGCTTTGTGGCGAGTTTCTGTAGATAAATTCAAACAGAAATTTACAACGCATGGCACATGGAATCAAATTCGTATAACACAAGCTAAACAAGATTGGTACAAAAGCATCTGGTTCCGTTACGCCACGCCGAAGTATTCGTTTTTAGCTTGGATTGCTGTTCAAAATCGACTCTCTACGGAAGATCGAATGAGTAGTTGGAACACGGGACATCAGAGAGGCTGTGTTTTATGCAATCAATCTGACGAGTCAAGGAACCACCTATTTTTCGACTGTCAATATTCGGAGATTTGGAAAAATCTCACAGCCAAGCTGCTTGGTAATCGCTACACATCATCATGGGATCAACTCCTTGCTCTCCTGGTAAATCAATAATATGATCGACTAACAGCGTTCTTACTTAGATATGTATTCCAAGCTACAATCTATCATATCTGGCAAGAACGGAACAACAGACGTCATGGCGAAGCTCCCCTCTCGGCTGCGTCCACCATGAAATTCATCGACAAAACTGTCAGGAATCGATGCAGTTCAATTCGCATCTTGGGAGATCGCAACTATGATGAAAGTCTGCAGCTGTGGTTCTCTGCGGCAAACTGATTCAAGTTCTGGGTTCCTTGTTAATTTGTCTCTAAAGTCTCTGTTTTTAAGCTCAAAGGAAAAGAAGCATTTATTGTAAAAACTGGTTTTTTTGGTTTGAAATTTAACATTCAATTAAAAAAAAAGAGTAGAGAGGAAAAAAAAAACAGAATCTGATGAAAGTCAAAATCAAACCTTATCCATGATTAATGGACCGACCCATCTGTAACCAACGACGGCCAATGCAGCAAGGAAGGCGAATCGAAGAGCAAGCTTTGACCCAGAACCAAAACGGCGACGAAGCAATCTCTTCTTCTTCTTCTCTCTCCTGCTCTGATTCTTGAACATTCTCTACTAAACCCTCACTCAGTTTCGCATAAGACCTTTTCTCGTCTTCGTCGTCTTCGACTCTCAGCCGCCTTTTCGTCCTCCGGGCAAGTCATCGAATGCAATCCAGAGACAGAAAGAGATACACTGGCCAAAACCTAACCGACTGGATTTCCCGATTAAACCGGGAAAATCCAGTGATCGGAAAATTCGACCTTCACGTCGAGGAAAAGATTAATGCAATCGAACAAAAACAAATTTGGTGTATAGAAGAGAGAGAGCCAATTTGGCGATTCGCAACGCAGGAAGATTTCTCCTTGGTTCGTGGTGATCTTTGCTTGGACCGATTACCACCCCTACGAGTAAAATAATAAATTTAATTGCCTCCTTGCTCTCTTTCTCCTACACATATATTTCAAAAATAATTGACAAAAAAAACTGAAAAAGGAAAGAATCTATATCTATATTTGGCAAGTTATTTTGGTGAATGGAGTTCTCTCATTCACTCTCACAAAATATTACCCGATTACCCTTAATGAAAAATCCTAATTCTTTTTCTTTTTTTGTTTTGACCTAATGAGATTAGTGATAACCCTAATCTTCTCGCTTATATATATTGGTCATGTTGTGGGAGATTGACAGATTGCAAACAATTGCACCGGCCGTGAACTCAACACCAACAACCCTTTTATATTTTAGTTTCGGTTACGACAAATTGCAAACAATCTTCTCACTTATTGTTCTTCAATTCGTTCTTTAAATCTCTAGATTGTTTTTCACCTGTGTGTTATGCTTACGTGAAAGCCTCTTCTAATCTGATGGTTTATCTTTGTTTCTTTTTATTATAGGTTCGGTTGTGGTTTCTTACCTTGTGTAAGGTATGTTCTTCATATAGTTTTTACATAACTTTGTCTCTTATTATTTATGTGTATTTTTGTTTGACTTGTTTTGTTTTCATTTTCGACTCTATTTATTGGATCCATCGCTTTAATGTTTTGTTTTTTTTTTTTTAGGTTTGGAATTGTCGCTGTGATTGGTTTCACCATTGGCTCAACTCATGGAATCCTTTAGGTTTAACTATTTTGATTTTTAAGTTTTTAGATTCGGTTTATGGTTCTATATATTGTTGTTTATTTTTAAGATTATGTCCCTTATTGTTTTGTTATTAATTTTCGTGATTTATTTGGTTTAGGTTTCTGTTTTGATGACCTTGAGTGCGCTTGTGCACTTATTGAGGCAAGTGGATGGACTACCAAGAAGGGTTTGCGAGTGTTGGTTCAGATCTTTCTCTATTCTGGTGATTTAGGGTTTTTTGTCTTTATTTGAATAAGAGTTTCGTTACATTGTTCTAACCTAAGGTTGTTCTCTTGACATGATTATTTATTGTTCCGATGATAAATTCATAACCCGGAATTATAAACCAGTATCGTGGTCGTAAGCTTGGTTTATATTTCGTATATGTATTTGCACTTTACTAAGGTATCGTATCGTAATACGTGTGTTCGGATTCAAGTGGTGATGAAGCTAGATCTGTTGTTTTTGATAATGTGGATGAGCTTTTCATCGGGAATTCGGCTGCTGATTTGGCCGAGCAGGTTTTCGAGGTACTCATCCCTCTTCTTTGTCAAGCCTCTTTTGGCTTTTGTTCAGGTTTGAGATCTGTTTACTTTAAATTTTGGTTGGTGATTTGGATTTGTTTTTTCATTGTGTTCTAAGGCCGGTCTGAATGTCTCGCCTGAACAATTGAAAGATTTGATTGGGAAGGAGTTGCTTTTTAAAGTTTGTGTGGATGCTGATAATCTGAAGAGTAAGAAAATGTCTTATGTTGTGAATATAATAAGTTCGGGTCAAGAAAGAGTGGATCGATATTTATTATGAAACGACATCCTCCCAGATTAGTTTTATTTGTTGTGTGTATTGTTACGTTTTGTTTTATTGAAACTTGAAATAATGATTAGGAGCCATTAGCTTGAAATAATGGTCATGTCCGGAATTATACGATTTAATCATTAATTAGCTTCGTCTCAAGATGTTGTGAGCAATCTAATCTCATATTCCTTTAATCTGTTTGATTTAGGGACCTCTAGATGTCTCTCCTGGATGTCTACGACGGTTTCGTCAAAGAAACGCGAAGTTCGAGCTGAGTCGGATACTTGAGAGTTTGATGCTGTTTCGGTGGAAAATAAGGCAAAACATGGTTCTGAACACCATTCGATTTGATTTTGGTGTTTTTGGTTTTTTTATTAGTTTTTTTAATTTTATTTTACATATATTACCATTCGTTAGTTTGGTTTTTTTTTTGGCATAATCCTTATTTTATGTTTTAATTTGTTTTGGTGTTACTTTGATTATTTAAAAAACAGATCTACTTTGGTGTTTATGTTTTTTTATATCATCGACGATGTCTTGGTTTAACCATAAAAACAATTATCAATCAAACCATCTCCTCTCGGATTTTGGAGTGTTATTAGTGATTTATTTTATAAGATCGTGTTGTTTCAATTTAGTTATTTTGATTATTTTTAAAGTAACAAATTATATTAAAGCAAGTCCTAACACTTCGCAAAAAATTAGTTCATCAAACCGGTTTCAAAAAAAAAAAAAATTAGTTCATCTTATTAATTTTGGTTTCAGAAACGGGTTTTTAATGATATCCGGATTTTTTTAATAATAATAAATATTAATCAATTTTTCATTTAGTAGTCTAGGCAAGTTTTGAATGATCGTTGTTTATATTCCTTATTTTTTTCTTTTTTTTCATTTTAGTTGTAGAATAACGTATAGATATGGATATATACAGATTTGTTAAATTTGTAAAACAATGTTTGCGGCATTTATTTTGTCGTGGTTTTAAATTTTTGGTACAAATTTTTTTTGTCTATGGATATATACAGATTTTTTTAGTTTCTAAAAAGTCGTCTATGGTAATTGTGTGTATGTACTTTTTATGTAAACATTGATTAATGATATTGATCTTATCTAATTTTAAAATATTAAAAATTTAATAATAGAATTAGGAGTTTATATACGTTCGATCTAAGTAAAACGTAGGTGATTTTTACAACCCCAGGAAAAAAAAAAGGAATATCTAGAAAAATGGAAATGTTTATTTTATTAGAAGTTTTACATATATTGTTGTTAAAGATAAATGTTATATAAACTCCTAATTCTAGGTCAAAACCGGACAAAAACAGAAGAAGAAAAAATTCGGAGGAAGAAGAAGATGAAGTCCAGGACGAATAATAATTGGAAGAAAAAGATGAAGACAATGAAAAAAAAGATGGGAAACTTGGAGAAGAATTATAAGTTTCTGTTCATTATCTATTTGGTTAAATAAACATGCCGATGTAATTTCTTAACAGAACATAAAGCTTTGTTAATTTGCGGAAATGTTTTAAAAGAGGACATCCGAAGAACTGTAAATTCTGTAATTATTGGCTATGCAATGCATTTTCTAATTTTCTTTAGCGCTAATTTCTAAAGAAGGTACTGCAAATAAATTGTTACCTTACGTTCTATTCTGAGATTTCTTCATGAACTTAGATAACGAGGGTGAATTTCTCGCATGGACTCCGAATAAATAAATTAAAAAGTTGAATTTAAAAATACAATAAAAAAAAAATAAAATACCATTGGTAAAGATGTTATTAAAGATATAGTTTTGAAGATAGTTTTAAAAGAGAGTATAATTTAGGATTAAAAATTTGGAAATTAATTTAAAAAAATAGTTGTGGATTATAAAACAGTCATAATTGTTTTCCTATTTGCCAACAAGAAGAAGAAAAAGAAGAAGAAGACAAAGCCCACGAAAAATAAAAAGAATGAGAAGACAAGCAAGAAGAAAAATCGAAAGATAAAGAAGAGAAAAAAGAAGAAGATGAAACTGATGAAAAACCAGTCTAAAAAGACGAGGAAAAAGATGTAGACAAAGACGAAGCGGAAGAAAATTAAGAAGAAGGAGGAGAAGAAGGAAGAGAACATGAGAAAGTTGGAGTAAAATAAGAAAAACCGGAAGAAGAGAAAAAGAAAGAAAATTGGAGCATGAAAAAGATGAAACCAGAAGAGTAAGATGTTGGAGAAAATAAAGGAACTCAAAAAGGAGAGGGGAAAAAAACAGGAGCATGAAAAAGATGAAAGTAAAAGAAGAACAAGACGAGATAAAACTGGAAGAGTAAGATGTTAAAGAAAATGAAGGAAATAAAGACGGAGATGGAAGAAGAAGATGAAGAAGAAAAAATCGATGTGTACACGAGGCAATGCTGAAGTAAAAGAAGGGTAATGAAACCTTTTTTTATTTACTCATTTTATCTCGGGACTGTTTTGCATATGCATCATAATTTAATATAATTGATTTCCTCTTATTAAGTTTGATGGACAGTTTCCATGCAGCTACAACAAACTGTCACTATATGCATTAGTCGCTCAGGTAATTGAAATTTTTTATCGAAGCTTTTGACTATAGATAATTTCTGAAAACTTCTTTAGAGGATAATGCATTGTTTCATTTGATGTCAAAAAAAGAAGACTGTTTCATTTGTTTGATTCCTAAATGGAAACAAACTATAAAGCGGCTCTGATACCTCATAGATTAATAGACACAATTCGTTGTTTAAGACAGACATGTTAATAGAACTTCTTTTTTATATAAGTTGATTTTCTCAATTGAATGTAAGAGTTGTAATTCGTAATGGTATTTAGATACTTGTGAGTTGTTATCGGATAATACAAAAAGAATATTAGAAAACAAGTTATTGCTCATGAAAATTGGGTTTTCTTTACAAACATATTAATTTTGATTTTAAATAAAGCCAAATTATAAAACTGTTTTTTCACGTTTAAATAAATCAATGTTATCAATTGTTAAAAGAAAAAAAAACTGAACCCCGTGCCAATAAATGAACTAAAAATGAATTGTTAAAAAAGTAAGAGAATTATTCATCCTTTTTGATAAACATAATAAGCCATAAAAAATTGAAGTTAAAAAAAATAAACTTTCAATTTAATTTGACAACGAATTGGAGCCATGACTTTCTTGTGTCGATGGAGACTTCACTGCATGACCGAGATGTCGAAACTTAATCACTTTGAATTGATAGCCAATGCTCACCTCCAAGGTTCGTCGAAACGAGTTTGATTGTTTTTTTTAATCTCATACAAACCATTATGCAATTGACCAAATCGATGAAAAAAATGATAAACATTATTTTTTGAAAAATCAACTGAACCCCGCACAAGGTGCGGGGAAAACACCTAGTTATTGTGAAAAGTCAAAAATATATGGCTTTCAAAGTCATCAAAAGAAGATTCAACATATGCATGCACAGTAACTTATTCTTTTCTCTATATAAATGATCGTTTCGATCATTTGTAAAAATATAATCGAATACAAAACATTTCTTCATTCTCTCTCTTTTATCAGTAACCTCTCGTTCTGCGGCTATAAAATTTCTTTCTTTATTTATTTTATAACATGTTATCAGCACGATAGTCTCTTATATACCGAAAAGGTAAGAACTATTTTGTGTTTTACTTATTTTCATTTTTCATTTATTTATCATGCCGGGATGATAGGCTATGCCTTCTACGAGCCGATCATTATGGTAGGCTATGCCTTCACGATCGAAATGATCATATGGTAGACTATGTCTCCTCAGATCATATCTATGAAGTGGGAAATTAAAATTCACACCCATGCTTATTTATTAATATTATACTGGACGACTAAGCCGCCTTATAATTTATTTATTACTTAAATGTGGTTGATCTCATCACCACAATATTACCGTTAAATATATGTCTATATTATTTAAAATTTCATATTGATTTTTATTTTAATTCTTTATCACCTAACGGTAACAAAGAAATTTTTTAAAAGTTTTTTACACTCCAACGGCTAGTTAACGGTTAGTGAACAGTATTTTCTATCTATATATACTCTTATATTTCACTCATCCCACTCAAATATTTTATCTTCCTCCAAAATCCTCCCCAAACAAATTTTTATTTTTCATAAGAAAAGAAGAAAAATGTTTCTCCTATTTTTACTCGTTGTACTTGGTTATATTCTCGCCACGTTTTATAGTTTACTCGTCGAAGAATTTTCTCGAGAAGAATCTGTAATCATTTTATTTTATTGTTTTATGCGTTCTTATTCCTTGTAATGGCGTTCTTTATTTCAGTTCATCACATATTTTAACAAAATAAACATGTACTTTGATTAATATTTAATTATACAATTATTATATCATTATTACGCTCAAATTATTATATCTTTGTCTATGCTGTTACCATGCTAAAAGTTTTCTAAAAAGATTTTATGAATATTTTAAATCCAAAAAATGTCAGAATTTGAGATAAAGGATGGAGATATATGTTTTGAAGACAGTGCTACAACGCACACGATAATCAAAGATAAAAAGTATTTCTCCTGTCTCATAATGAAACATTCCGCCGGAAGCGTGAATACAATATTTGGTAATGTAAAAATTATTATGGGCTCCGGAAGAATCAATTTTTCAGTGCCAAGGGGAACAAAGTTTGAAATAAATGATGCATTATATTCCCTAAAGTCCTATAGAAATTTGTTAAGTTTTAAAGATATTCGCGGAAATGGATATCATGTAGAGACTATGCATAAAAATGGCATTGAATATCTTTGCATTACATCAGAGAGGAAACAAATATTGGAAGAGTTGCAAATGTTGTCCTCTGGATTATATTGCACAAACATAAATATGATTGAATCATATGTTACAATAAACCCGAAGTTTACTAGTACTTTATAAGTTTGGCATGAAAGATTAGGGTATTTGTAAGAAATAGAAATGAGAAAAATGAAGTCACAAGGTATAAAGCCCGACTTGTGGCACAAGGTTTTTCTCAAAGACCGGGAATTGATTGTGAAGAAACATATTCCCCGGTAATGGATGCAATCACATTCAAATACTTAATGAGTCTTGCAACATCCAATAATCTAGACATGTATCTGATGGATGTTGTGACAGTATATTTATATGGTTCACTTGATAGTGACATATATATGAAAATCCCTGAAGGATTAAAAATGCCAGAAGAATTAAGGTCAAAATCTAATGAGATTTGTTCGATCAAATTACAGCGATCACTTTACGGATTAAAACAATCCAGACGCATGTGGTATAATTGCTTAAGTGAATACTTGTTGAGTAAGGGTTACATCAACAATGCAATATGCCCTTGTGTATTTATTAAGAAATCCGCATCAGATTTTGTGATCATTGCTGTATATGTTGATGACCTAAACATAATTGGAACTCAAAATGATATTGATGATGAAAGAACTCATTTAAAAGAAGAATTCGAAATGAAAGATCTTGGAAAGACAGAGTTTTGTCTTGGGCTTCAGATAGAGCATTTCTGAGATGGAATATTTGTGCATCAATCAAATTACACCAAAAGAGTGTTAAAACGTTTTAGTATGGATAAAGAGACTCCTTTAAGTACTCCAATGGTCAATAGATCACTTGATATTGACAAGGATCCATTTCGGCCTTGTGAAAGTAACGAAGAAATATTAGGCCCTGAAGTGCTTTATATGAGTGCTATTGGTGCTCTTATGTATCTTGCAAATTGTACTAGACCAGATATAACTTTTGCTACTAACCTACATGCAAGGTATAGTTCATCACCAACGCGCCGACATTGGAGCGGAATAAAACATATATTCCGTTATCTACAAGGTACGGTTGATTTTGACTTATTTTATTGTAGAAACTCCGAGGTTGGTCTGGTTGGTTTTGCAGATGCAGGATATTTATCAGATCCGCATAAAGCTCGATCGCAAACTGGATACGTTTTCACATTTGGTGGAACTGCAATCTCTTAGCGTTCCCAAAAGTAGACTTTGGTTGCAACTTCTTCAAATTATGCAGAAACAATTGCATTACATGAAGCTTGCAAGGAATGCGTATGACTCAGATCTATAATTCATCACATAAAAGAAACAAGCGGGATCAACACAAATAAGGAGCCAACAATAATATTTGAAGATAATGCTGCGTGTGTTTTCCAACTCAAGGAATGTTATATCAAGAGTGACCGAACGAAGTATATCCCTCCAAGATTCTTCTCCTACACTAAAGAGCTCAAGAAAAATCAAGAAGTGGACATTCAATATGTTCGTTTATGTGACAATGCCGCCGATCTATTTACAAAGGCGCTTCCCACTACAACATTCAAGAAACATGTTCATAGTATTGGAATGCGGCATTTAAGTGACTTATAAAGAGAAGATGAGATCTATTATTTCCATGGGGAATTTGTTGTTGTTGCACTCTTTTTCTCTTTGTCATGGTTTTTATCCCACTCGGTTTTCCATGGAAAGGTTTTTAACGAGGCAGCATACAACTTCACAAGATGCGATAGTGACACTAGTCTGCAAGGGGGAATGTTATGAAAAGCCCAAAATATATGGCTTTCAAAGTCATCAAAAGAAGCTTCAACATATGCGTCGCGAATAATATATATGTGTGGAGCCCACCGTCATTATGCATATACAGTAACTTATTCTTTTCTCTATATAAACGATCGTTTTGATCATTTGTAAAAATATTATCGAATACAAAACATCTTTTTCTTCTCTCTTTTATCAGTAACCCCTTGTTCTGCGGGTATAAAATTTATTTCTTTCTTTATTTTATAACAAGAATGCATTTATCTTTTTTTCTTTTTTTTTTCTTGGCTCAATTCAAAATATGAATTGAGCGTGGATCGAACACACGGCCCTCGAGCCTAGAGATTCTGGCTCGACGCTCTGCCATCTGAGCTATCACCGCACTGTAAACTTAATTTCATAATCTAAAATTTAGCTTTTCTTAGCATGTAAATAATATGACTTTTTTAGTTCTCATAATTTTCCTTATTTATAATTGTTCTCTTAAATAAAGTATAAAAATAAAATTTGAAATTATTATATTAAAACTATGGAAAATTATCGATTTTCTGTTGTATATGTGCCCTTTTCTTATTTTTAAAGTTTAATATGCACATAAAATATTTATGCAAAAACAGGTTGAATGTTTCAAAATGTTTATGGCTAATATTTAGAAGCGGGTGAAGCAATTAGAAACTCTGTTCCGTCAGTTTTAGAAGGAGAGTTTCATGTTTTTATCATAGTAAGTGCATAATTCTCAGGTGCTGGAATCATGTTGGTTTCATGTGTTAGTGGAGCTCAGCTATCAAACTACGCGACTTTCTTAACGGATCCAGTTTTGGCACCACTTAGCATCGTCATGACATATCTATCAACAGCTACTGCAGTTCTTGTCACACACCTATGCTATCACTCTTGCTCATGGGGAAAAAACTACCAGTTGATGTAAAAGGAATGATATCCAGCATTCTCCATGTCGTAATCGCACCAATCGCGGGATTGCTCTTAAACAAGTGAGAGAGACATAGCTGCAAATTAAAAGGGAATTATTGTCTCTGAAAGTTTAAATTTGCAGCTATGTCTCTCTCATTTGTTTAGGAGCAATCCCGCAGCGATTGCTCCTAAATATAATTCTTGTGTCTTCAGAGAACAACCTGTAAAAAAGAAGACACAAAAATGACAGAAGTATGAAATAACCTGTAAAAAAGAAGACACAAGAATGACAAAAAATTTGTTATTATTTCATACTTTTGTCATTCTTGTGTCTTCTTTTTTACAAGTTGTTCCAAAAAGTATCCAATGCAAACAAATTCTTCTGATGTATGGTACAAACAAATTCTTGTAAGAAAAGATTCCAGATCATAACTAGTCGGCGGTGAAAACTAACGGATCTCAAATCAAACGGTGGCTTTGAGATTCCAAGGTAAGGTTCAGTGTAAGATTACTGAATATATGCTTTCTTATTCAACTTCCACGCTATATACAACATAAATATACACAAACATATGACGGTGTAAACGTATAAACCCTAACGTAATACACACGAAGCTCAATAGGTTACAATACGGCCCAATACTCTCTCTCAAGTTGGAGCATGAAGGTTGACAATGCTCAACTTGGACACTAAACGTTCAAACGGTTGACGACCGAGAGGTTTTGTTAACAAATCAGCAAGTTGATCACCCGTCCGAACATGTATTGTAGTAATCCGTTCATCAAGAACATCAGCACGAACAACATGACAATCAGCCTCAATATGCTTTGTTCGTTCGTGAAATATCGGGTTAGCAACTATATGAATTGCTGCTTGGCTGTCACAAAACAAACGAACGGACTCGGACTGCGGGAACCCAAGGTCTTTGAGGAGTTGACGTAGCGACATGATTTCATCCAGAGCTTGAGGCATAGAACGATATTCAGCTTCAGCGGACGAACGAGAAACAGTGTGTTGCTTTTACGTTTTCCAAGAGATTGGTGAGCCCCCAAGAACATCACATAAGCACTCAATGACCTCCGAGTCAAAGTACATGCTGCCCAGTCCGAATCACAATAGGCTGTAAGGGTCAAATATGCATCAGATCCAAACAAAATACCTTGACCAGCCGTGAACTTGAGGAAGCGGACAACACGTAGTGCAGCCTCCCAATGGCTTTCTCTCGGCGTTTGCATGAACTGGGATAGAATGTGTACTGAATAATAGAGATATGGTCGTGTAATAAGCACGTATATAAGACGTCCAATAAGTCGTCTATAACGTGAACGATCAACCAAGAACGAGCTTGTATCCGATGCGAGGTTGTGGTTTTGCTCCATGGGAAAACGCACCGGCTTAGAACCCAACAAACCAGATTCAGCAACAATATCGAGTGTATACTTACGTTAAGACAAAAATATACCTTTATCATTACGAGCGACTTCCAAGCCCAGAAAGTATTTTAATTTTCCAAGGTCCTTCATCTTGAAACAATGTCCCAAATGTTCTTTAAACTTGGACAAAGCCACCGAATTGTTGCCGCAGATTAGCAGATCGTCAACATAGATGAGCACTCGAATTTCAACACCATCACGTGAGAAAGTGAAGAGTGAATAATCAGAATAGAATTGAATAAAATCAACATCCGTCAAAGGAGTAGTAAGTTTAGCAAACCAGCAACGCGGTGCTTGTTTAAAACCATAGAGTGATTTTTTCAAACGACAAACTTTCTTTGGATCCGAGTGACGAAAACCCAAAGGAAGTTTCATGTAGACCTCCTCCTCAAGATCACCGTGGAGGAAGACATTGTGGATATCCATCTGGTGAACCTCCCATTTATTTGTAGACACAAGTTACAAGATACCACGAACAGTGGTCATCTTAGCTACAAGAGCAAACGTTTCGGTAAATCTTCCTCTTGAACCTGATGATTACCGAGAACCACTAACCGAGCTTTGTGTCGTTCTATTGAGCCATCAGCATGATACTTGATTTTGAAAACCCATTGATTTCCAAGAGCCTCTTTTCCATCCGGGAGATCCACAACATCCCATGTTTGAGCAACTTCACACGCATCTACCTCATTAGTCATTGCTTCACACCAAACTTTATCTTGTAGAGCTTCTTTGTAGCTTTTCGGTTCAACACCAGCAATAATCGCAGCAAGAAACGCTTGATGACCAGAAGAGAACAAAGCGTTAAGAAACAAAATGTTCAAGAAGGTAAGGTGTATTACCTGGAATCGTAGCCGGGGACGCTGATGCAGATGCGGCGAGAATGGGATGTGTATTATCGATGCAACTCACGTTATATAGCAAATAATCTGCAAGTTTCTTCGGAGGAGCCTTTTCACGATGACCACAACCCAAAGTTGAGGATGCTGGAGCAGTAATCGCGACAACGTCGGACGATGGTACATGTTCAACATCTTCAGTGTCTGACTCAATCAAATCAGCGGGAGTCGGAGACACAACAGGAGAAGAAGCCACAATATCAACCTCTGAAGTGGTAGCTTGTACAAGAGGACTGTGACACCCCGACCCGGTTTTCCCTTTCCAACTGGATCGTCCTTTACCGCCTGTACGCAGTTCACCACCATCAGTCCATGAACTTACTAAGTCAACCACCGTACTGATCAACCCATGACATACATCCCCCCTGTACTTGGTCACTCAGCCAACCATCCCCACATGGCCAAGAACGGAAGAGAGACGGCCCCAGATCCTCAATCTTTTGCTCATCCAGACGTGATCCTCACAGATCAGCAGACACGATCCTTACCGATCGCCAGACACGATCCTTACTGATAGCCAGACACGATCCTTACTGATAGCCAGATATTCCAATCATGGTCCTCTTGTCCATCCATTCAGTCTCTCCGTAACTCACTCACCAGACTGTGTCTCCCGACTAAACTCTCGGGATATCCATTGACACTCATCGATACCCATCGATACTATTTGATAGATGCGCCTTCACATAGGCTGCATACGTACCCTTTTTAGGGATCAAACCATCCGTAGTTCACATAAATCACTTAACTTCAGATAACTCGACTTTTCCTTCGACTGTCACTTCCCGAATAGTAATATCGGGTCACAGATGCTACAACTCTCCCTCACTCAGTTGGATTCATCCTCGAATTCGGGGAAACATTGCTCAGATTCACTCAGATTCATCTTTTTCAGACGATGCACTAGCCTTCACCTGACTCAATGCATTCATAACCAAAATAGCCTTACCCGAACGGTAAGCTATACTTAGATCATAGTCAGCAACTATCTTTGATCCACCTACGTTGCCTCAGATTCTCAGATCTCCCTTTTACACTCAGATCAAACATTGATCCTTACAGACAACATTAACGTACGCAAAATCGCGCTAGGAAAACCCACTGGTTTCCAAGGTCGCCTTTTAGAAACAGTTAAGCTTGGACAACAAACTTGGTTTCCAAGGATGCATCTCAGAAACAGTCACGCATGGACAACCCACTTGGTTTCCATTGTTCCGAACTTGGCAAACCTACCCGGTTCCCAAAGTCGCAATTCAAAATCAGTCACGCCTTGGCAAATCTACAGATTCCCAAGGTCACCAGTCACGCCTATAGCAAACCCGAAGGTAGAAATTACTCGGCTTTCAAGCCTTCTTATTTAGTACAATGCTTAAGCAGCAAGTACTCGACACACAAGGCCCCAGTTTACCGAGCAGCTTTATCAACCAACTGACCACGGTGATCCTGATCTAGGCTCACCTCAGTGGGTATTGAAAGTTACTCAATACAACCAACAGTTCTGATCCAGTCATGAGTATGTCTGAAATGTTTCTTGATCATCAAACAAGCTTTTGGCAAGGACACTTAACTCCCAATCCCTTGTTCGGTTTGATCTCAACATTCGAACCATACTTATACCACATCATCACACTTAAGCGTATCGCAGTCATCGAACATCAATCCCGTATAGTCTGTATCACCTGTCAGACCAGACCTTCGGTAAGACTATCTAGGGCAACTATCGAACAATCCCTGCAAGACCCGGTCATGCTTCAGCGAGATACTCCCATCTCCCAAGCAAGGGATTCGATCCGGATTTCCGGTCAGTCGCTTAGATATCTTAGGCACCCAGATCCACAGATTACTCGGGGTTCCCTCACTGGAATCACGATCCAGTCGAGCTTCTCTCAAGCCTCATCCTCAACCACCTGCCATACTATGGCCAAAGCAGACACAACCACTAGTAAGCGCTCCAACACCAGAGCCAGCAAACCCAGCACGGCCTCCAGCCTATCCAGGACAGAACCCGCAGCCGCATTCACTGCATTATTTGCAGCTTGCCTGCTTATAGAACACCTTCTAGGAGCCATCATACCTCAACTCTCAGCAACCTACTTGCCTTTATTCATTCTCAGAATAAGATTCCATTCTCAACGTAAAACTCACGGTCCCACTACCCGAACAGCTTGTCCGCCTATTTCCTGCGAGATGCAAGATCATCATCTAGACATTCCACCAAAATCATTTCACGGCATCCTCTTGCCTTGCTTCCATTTCTAAGAATCTTTCCACTCGGCCACTTCGCCACCGATGGAATTCATTCCCAAAACCAGATAGACTAGATCACTCACAGATCCGGTCACTTAAGCAGATAAGTTTTTATTTCCTTTAACATTTTCTACGTCTAAGTCATTCTAGACAAGCATGATTTACTCTTAGAATCTGTCCTTGAACCGACCACGCTCTGATACCAACTTGTGACACCCCGACCTGGTTTTCCTTTTCCAACCGGATCGTCTTTTACCGCCTGTACCCAGTTCACCACCATCAGTCCATGAACTTACTAAGTCGACCACCATACTGATCAACCCATGACATACATCGCCCCATGTACTTGGTAATTCAGCCAACCATCCCCACATGGCCAAGTACGGAAGAGAGATGGCCCCGGATCCTCGATATTTTGCTCGTCCAGACGTGATCCTCACAGATCAGCAGACACGATCCTTACCGATCGCCAGACACGATCCTTACCGATCGCCAGACACGATCCTTACCGATCGCCAGATTTTCCAATCATGGTCCTCTTGTCCATCCATTCAGTCTCTCCGTAACTCACTCACCAGACTGTGTCTCCCGACTAAACTCTCGGGATACCCATTGACACTTATCGATACCCATCGATACTATTTGATAGTTGCGCCTTCACATAGGCTGCGTACGTATCCTTTTTAGGGATCAAGCCATCCGTAGTTCACATAAATCACTTAACTTCAGATAACTCGACTTTTCCTTCGATTATCACTTCCCGAATAGTAATATCGGGTCACAGATGCTACAAGTACGATCATCAGTAGTACTCCCCCGTCTTCCTGTCCTGCAGCAAAGTCCCAATCATCAGCAAAGTAATGGGTCAAAGACGGAGAATATACACCATCTGAAATCAGCGGAAGAGACATGGTTTTGAAAGGGAAGACATCTTCCTGAAAAATCACATCACGTGAGATCACAAAATCTCCTGTTGCAATGTCATAAACACGCAATCCTTTCTTACCGAAAGGGTATCCAACAAAGATGCGATGTCTACTACGGGCTCCAAATTTGTCTTTATCACGAGACCTGAAGTGTGTGTAGCAAGAAGAACCGAAAACCTTAAGTTGATCATAACTCGGCGGTTCACCAAACAGAATTTCATAAGGAGATCGACCCTTGTGTATTGATGTGGGGGTTTGATTGATGAGATGAGCTGCTGTCAAGACTGCTTCGCCCCAAAACTTAATCGGTAAACTTGCTTGGAAGAGGAGAGAGCGAGCAACATTTAAGATATGACGATGCTTTCTCTGCACGCGTCCATTTTGTTATGGTGTAGCGACACAAGAGGTTTGATGCAAAATTCCATGTTGTTGAAGTAAACTCAGTTCCGTTGTCACTTCTAACGATTTTAACAGCTTTTCCAAATTGCTTTTCAGAGTAAACACAGAAATTTTGCAATACTTGTTTAACTTCAGACTTGGCGAGAAGGAGATGAATCCAAACGGAGCGAGAAAAATCATCTATCATGGTTAAAAAATAGGATGCACCACAAGAAGAAGCAACTCGACGTGAATCAATTCAAAATATTCCTTTGTTTTATTGAAATATCGAGAAAACTTTCTCTTGTTTGTTTAGCCCGAAAACACACATCACAAGGATTTGGACTAGAAGAATTCAAAATAGTAGAAAAAGGTAGATGCAAAATAACTGAATAAGCCGGATGTTCCAATCGCCGATGCCACAAAGCTTGATCAGAAACTGCGTCGACTTTGTTGACCCGTGCTGTTGCAACATCCGTTAGATAATACACACCATCCCGTTCTTCACCGGCTCCAATCAAGGTCCTCGAAAAATGGTCCGGTAAAATACACAATGTGTCAGTAAACATCGCAAAACAATGTTTCATTTGCTTGAGAAGCTTGGATACCGAGATCAAAGAACAATTTAGATTCGGAAAATAGAGCACATTGTAAAGAGATATTGTTTTGGTAAGTGGTATAACACCCATACAAACCGACAACGTTTTGCTACCATCGGCAAAACCAATCGAGCATGGTGGGGTACCCGTGACGTTAAGCAACAGCGAGAGTTTCCTTGTCATATGATGGGAAGCTCATGTATCAATGATAACATCACCAAAGTCCTTACCAGAGAGTTTGTCTGAATTCCCACCGCCTGATTTTGACTGAGCCATCATACCAATAGCTTTCCGTTGATACGGTGTAAGCTCTGGAAAAACAGAGTCATTGCTAGAAGTAGCATGTGCCACATTCGCCTGACCTATGCCATGCCCGGGAGTGCCAACACGTCCTCCTCTGCCTGCTCCTCTGCCACCAGTGCGTCCAGCACGTTCAGTTACCCACTCCGGATAACCCGTCAATTGCCAGCAAAACGATTTCTCATGTCATGATTTTCCACAATGAGAACAGAGGAGATTGCTTCGATCTCTGTTTCGAGTGTCTCCATTAGACACCGAGGGTTCAAGACGTGAATCACCACCTTGATCACGTCGCGTACTGGAATGCACCATCTCCGAAACAGCATCGCGTCGAGCAACGAAACCTACAACATCAGCCTATGATTCACGTGTTTTGGTATTGAGAAGTCGTTGTTCCTCCCGAATAACACGTGCATATGCGTGAGTCAAATCTGGCCCTGGATCAGCATCAATGATCGCATTAGCAACGTTCCCAAAAGGAGGCTCATCAAGCCCCATCACCAATTGAGAAATTTTTTCTTCTTCACGTTCTTTTGCATAGATTGAGCTTGCCAAACAAGTACACACAGGAAGAGGTTTGTAGATGAACAACTCATTCCAAATTGCTTGAAGTCTGCCGTAATAATCAAGTACGGACTGTCCATCTTGACGATACATGGCAATTTGTGTGCGAAGATGATGAACACGCACCTTGTTGCCGATACAAAAACGCTCCTTAATATTTTGCCACAAGCAACTAGCGTTGGAGATGAAAGACACCGTGCATCGAACACGGGGAGTAATAGAAGCACGCAGCCATCCAACTACCATGGAATTCACAGAAATCCAAGCCTCTTGATATGCGTCTACTTGTACGAGTTTGGCAATCGAGCCATAAACAAATCCTATCTTTTTCTTAGCACGAAGAGCATCCAACATCTCCTCTGCTCATTCAGCATAATTCTCTCCAGTCAAAACCACAGGCGTAATCATTGCACCTGGATTGTCAGAGGCAAACAAAGTAAACGTTGTGCTAACCGCGGAATCACCAACAGCAGCCATCACTACATCACCATCAGTATCAGCCATGATCAATTATAATCAAAAGCTTAAAATAAACAAGAAGGTGAGTTCGAGTACAAACGAGAAACTCTAGCTCAAAGATAAAAGAAAAAAGACAAGAAAAACGGAGAAAGCAAAAATTAGGGTTCAAGATTTTGACTCTGATACCATGTAAAATTACTGAATATATGCTTTCTTATTCCGTATACAACATATATATACACAAACATATGATGGTATAAACGTATAAACCATAATGTAATATACACGAAGCCCAATAGGTTACAATACGGCTCAATATTCAGAGACTTCAGAGACGGAGATATAAAGATCCATTTGTTTTCGTTGACCAAAATCCACCAAGATTCATATACTCCACATGCTTTTTTGGCGGAGAGAGATGTTTTGAGTATTGTTTGTAACCCGAATAAATTATATCTTAAATTCATGAAACAATTGTTTATTACTGTAAAAATCTGAGGATTTACGATTTTTTTTTTATATATCAAAAGTATGAAAAAACCTGTTCATACACAAACTTAAATGCTGTGGTAATTCATACCCAAATGACATAATTAGTCCAATTCATAACCAATATTACAAAATTCGATTATAATTTAGAATTTGTCGTAACGGTTTTTGGTTAGATTCAAAATTTGTCGTTTTGACCAAAATTTAATTATAAAAAATTGATCAAAGATACGATATCGTTTTGGATCATTTCAAAAAAGAAAAATATATATATATTGCAAAAACAAGAATTGAAATCATGACCCCAAAGAAATGTGACCTGATTCACAACCAACTGTGCCAAATTAATTTCTCAAAATAGCAAACAAATGAATTCATCACCTTCAATAGTCACTACCGTTTCAACAAAACCGGAATCCGGTTAAACCTGATCTGATAATCGAATACCACCTACCTAGGATCGAGTATTTGACCAGCGAACAAGAAATGGATGATCAGCCACAAAATCTATCGTCTTCGCAGGAGTCCGCCTCCTAAATCCACCACACATTTTCAAAAAAGTGACAGCCGCAGCTTCAGCGCTTTATGGTACATCGTCAGAGCCGTGTCTGCCTTTATAAAAAAGGCATTTGCCTAAGGCCACAATGGTTATATAAATATTTAGGCCACATTTTTGAAAATCTTCATAAGTTCAGTTGGTCAAACTGTTCTTTTTGTAAACATCATGGGGCAATTAGTCTATGACTTGTTTTTAAGCTTTTGTTTTTCTAATTTTGTTTGTTATTTAAAATGTTAACTATTCTATGTTATTTTTAAAAATGTTTAAATATTTAAAATTTATCATTTTATATGTTCACAACAGAAATATGTTCTATTATTTTCTAGAATACTTAAATAATTTATTTAATTATTCATTAATAAAATTAAAAGACCACATTTTTCAGTTTGTCTTAAGCCTCTGAATCTCTGGGCACAACACTGTACATCGTCACTGAAACATGAAAGAGAAGTCAAACTTTGGGATCCTGAAATCGCCAACAGCAACTCTGTATTCCGGAATATGACTATCCAAGAATCCAGGAGTTGATGTCATTTCCTCCAAAAGATTACCCAAAAGAAGGTCTTTGATGAGACCATTGGTGTGATCTGAAGCCCATTGATTTAGCTCTATACGCACTTGTTCAGCCTTCAAAATAATAAAACATTTAAGGTAATAGCAGCATATAGATTGATTTTTTTCTTCTCGAGAAACATGAATCATTCTATTCAATTATGTAAGTCCTGTAAACACTATCTTATTATATAAAGTTGGAAGCGTCAAAGTTGCTAATTTAAAATATAAATAAAATTAACTCTAATTTAGAAAAATATACAATCTTATTATATAAAGCTTAATGTTTCAAATTTGTTAAACTGATCGTAACACGTGTTAAAGTCTAAAGAAAAATAAGTTTATTAAAAAAACCAAAAAGGTAAATAACAAAACCAAGAAAAAGAAAAATAAGTTTCCTTTATGTTTTCCAATTAGTAAAGAAATGATTAAAAAAAAAGATTTAAAAAAAAAATATACAATCCAATTTAGAAAAATATACAATCTTATTATATAAAGCTTAATGTTTCAAATTTGTTAATTAAAGTGATTATGACACGTGTTAAGTCTATCGATCAAATTTTGACACTATCGAATAGATACAACATAAATATTTATTTTATTATATCAAAATTCTATCTGAAAATAGTAATAAATTTAATTACATAAAATAAAAATAAAAACAAAAATATAAATTTTATATTTCTTTTATATTTTATTGTTCTTCACAAGTGATCCAATTTTATTTTTAAATAAATTTTTACTGGTTTATAATATTTTATTCAAAATAAATGCGGATTCTATTCTAGTGTTCTATAATTTCGTATAGCTTATGTACTAAGTTAGGAAAATCATTCAAACTTTATTATTATTTTTATGTTTAAAGGTCAATTAATAATCGCTATAAAAATAAATAAGCTTTGACCGATGGATTTATAAGTTTCTTTTTTGTCAAAGTAGAAGTTGATCGTTATACTAAACACGTAGAGCTTCCTAGATAAGCAAAACTTAGGAACTGGGCTCGTTACTAAAGAGTCATGGGCTAGGCGCAAAAAAGTACAATGCAAGACCAAAATGTGAAAGTAAGTTATTAAGAGCAAGAACAATAAGAACAATGGTAGATTTTAAAAAAGTTATTAATATATATATTAAACTAATAAAAAATATTATAATAATAAATGAGTTTTTAAAAATTTAAATAATTTTCTTATTTAAGAACTTTTGAGTGAATTTATGAAGTTTTTAAGAAACTCATTCATTATTTTAATAATTTTTATTTGTTTAATATATATTATGAACTTTTCTAAGAATTACCATTGCTCTTCCTCTAACGGGAGAGCAAACTCTAGTTGTCTTTTCACGGGTGAGAAATAGAACTAGAAGCTTCGGTTGGTCGAAGCAAAGTATGAGAGTCAATGAGTGGCATAGATAGGCGGAGGAAACAGAAGAGCAACCCGGAGAAGAAGAACGGAGGTTTTAAATTATATAAGGTTACAAACTTGAAGTAATCTATCATCGTGTACTACTGAATAATATAAGGTTAGAAAACATTTAATACAAACAGCTAATTTTTTTAAGTTGTATTATATATACTCTTCTAGCTAGCACGAGAGTATTTTTCTGATTAAGAGATTAAGTACACGTCCGACTATGAGAATCTCCAGATAATTTAGCAATGGCGGCATTGGCGGGAAAGACTAAAGTATTAATAAGCTAAGAGTTTTGGAGATCATGAAGTCGCAGCTTCAATTTCTGTATTGATAATGAGAATACTTCATGTGTAGTTTGTCTTTGTTTTGTAGTTTTTTTAAAATCGGTAAGATTACCTGTTGCTGAATTAATAGATTTATGTTCACACATGATATTAAAATCAAAGAAATCACTTCAAAGAGAAATGCTAAACTATGGTCAATCTTGCATTTTAACTAAGCTTAACTCCAAGTTTTTGAGCATAACCATCTTTGATTCTACGGCTTTACACCATCAGCAATGTGGGTTCTCATTAGGCCTAGACGCGGATCGGATATCCGGAATTTTTTTTGTATTTGAGATTTGCTCCGTTTTTACTGGATATTTAATTTTATGATTTGATTTGCTCCGAAAAATACGGATATCCGGATTTCCGAAAATTTTACAGATATTTGCGGATATTTAGTTTTATCTTTTTAATACAAAAAAGTACTGAAAATGCATAATTATATGAAAAATATATTTCTTAACTAAACTATCAATTAAAATATTAAAATAATTTTTTAAAAAATCAAAAATTAACTTATAAATGAAAAACATTCATATAAAAAACAAATTTCTTTTAATTTGTTAAACTTCAGTATTAAAATAACTAATATAAAAATAGAAATTCACAAAAGTTTATATATACATATAATAATTATATAATATATAGGTATA
Source organism: Alliaria petiolata (assembly GCA_020283515.1). Classification (NCBI taxonomy): domain Eukaryota; kingdom Viridiplantae; phylum Streptophyta; class Magnoliopsida; order Brassicales; family Brassicaceae; genus Alliaria; species Alliaria petiolata. The sequence goes on from JAHZTW010000001.1 coordinate 389,388,575, forward strand.
TATGTATATACCTATACATATATACATATATATCGGAGCGGATCAGATATCCGTCTCTTAAAATTTTAGTATTTGTGATTTGCTCCGTTTTCAACGGATATTGATTTTTAGTATTTGCATTGCTCCGTACAATTACGGATCTCCGGATTTTTCGAATCAAATCGAATCAAATATAACAGATTTTTTTGCTCAGCCATAGTTCTCATGAAGGGATCTCACAATAAAATAAAATAAAAATAATCAAAAATAAAGAGAGAGAGAGAGAGAGTGAGAAGGGGTTCTCATTTGAGAACTTCTCATCAATTGTTGAGAATCTCATATCACACTTGTTTTTTTTTTTGGTTCAAATTTTATTTTTAATTTTAAATGTAAATTTAAATTGAAATTATATTAAAATAATAATTTTTGTTTTGTTTTGAGAACCTCTTAAGAATTCTCACCAATGCAGATGCTCTTGGATGTATAAGGTAGAAGGAGAAAGTTTTTTGTTTTTTACACCAAATACACCATGTATATAGATTAATTTCGGAAGAGGTTTGGCTCGGAAGCCATTCCCTCCGAAAGAGAAGAGTTTACAAGGGAAAAAACATAACCCCGGGTTTGAGCGCTCTTTGTGAGACGATCACCACAGGCATTGAAAGAACACAGGATAAATACGATCGAAAAATTCTGAAAATAGCCTCTAAGATGAACAAATTCTTCAAATTTTGCAGATAATGTTGGCCATTCTTCTTCTTCTTCGATCAGCTTCACCAGTTGCAGGCAATCTATCTCAAAAATCATTGATGAGATTTGCAACTCTGCCACTTCTTTCATTGCCCATAAAAGAGCTTCACATTCAGCATGTAGAGGGGAGATTACTCAGTCCTTTGCGTATAGTCCGAATAGGCAAGTTCCATCTTCAAGTTCTAGAACGAGACCTCCGCCCGAAGTAACCCCATCCCTTACCCAGTAGGCATCCACTTGACACCTCGTATAGGGGATACTTGTTGTTACTTCGACACCTGTTGACAGACATGAGATTGAAGCGCCCCGAAGATCCTCACCTTCCTTTGTGACCTTTTGGGCAATTTTCCAAGCTTCTGCTTAAGAGATGGCGAGATCCAAAGAGTCTCTTGGTGAAATATCCTTGTTATTAAAGACCTATTCGTTTCTAGCTTTCCAAGAATACCATAAGATCCAGGGAAAGATCTCCAAAGTCCTCTCTGCCACCCCTTGTTCCTTTGCACGTCCTAGCAGATAAGCAAAGTTAGCGAGTAGAGAATTACACGAGAATAATCCCGAATGAGATGGGATCGTACTCAAAGCCCACGTTTGTAGCGTAGGTGCACACTCAAAAATCACGTGGTTAATCGACTCCTCTTCTGCTCCACATCTTTTAGCATGGCGATCCGTTCCACAGTGACGGTTTGCAAGACTATTACATGTAGCTACACATCCTGAAAGCGCCTGCCACATAAAATGTTTGATCTTACGAGAGGTCTTTAGAGCCCAGAATTTGTTTTTCAGCGGGTTCCAACTTGGTTCCGTGTAAGGCTCGTTGCTTTCTTCTTCACGCATCTGCATTGCTACCCAGTCTTTACCGAATACACACCAGATTTCGTATATACCCAACATACACTATCCGGTTTGTAAGCTCGGCTTGGTCTAATGCTTTTGATACATGGAATGTCTCCAGGATCAAACAGTTGATGGAGCATATCTCCCCTCCATCTGGATGTAAGAGGTTCAATAATATGGTGTACATTAAGATCCGGATCTCTATAACAACCGTTATCCAAAGCTGGTCGAGACAGGGCAACTGGGATCGAGTTATCCGACCATACTTTGGTACTAATCCCAGCATTTATCGATTTTCTTAGCCCTTTTCGTAAAAGAGCACGTCCAGCGATGATACTCTGCCATCCAAACGAGGGATTGTTTGCCCTTTCAACCTCCAAAGAAGTTGAATGTCTACAGTATCGAGCTTTTAAAACTCGCGCCAACAGAGACGAAGGATATTGGATTAGCCTCCAAAGTTGTTTCGCCAGCAAGGCGAGGTTAAAACTTTTTAGATCCCAAAAAACCAAACCACCTTTCTCCTGGCTTGTACATATCTTATCCCATATTACCCAATGGAGACCTCGATTGTTTTGCTTTGTGCTCCACCAAAACCGAGAAATAGCGCCTTTTAACTTTTTTATAATCTCTTGTGGGAGAAGGAAACAGGACATGACATAAGTTGGGAGCTCCTGTGCTACCGACTTAATCAGAACTTCTTTCCCTCCTTTAGAGAGAAGCTTTGCTGACCATGCGTTGATTCTATTACTCAATCTATCTTGAAGGAATGCGAAAACTTGTTTTTTTGAGCCACAAATCTTCTCTGGTAGATCTAGGTACATCCCCATTCCCCTTCTTTTGCGATGCCTAGCTCTTGTTTTATCTCAGCTTTTAAGTCTGAGGACACTTTGTTGCCAAACAAAATAGAGGACTTGCCACAGTTTAATTGTTGTCCAGATGCCGTGTTTTTGAACATCCTTTATTCTACGGGTAAAACCATCCATGATTCTACAGCTTTACACCATTTTCAATGGGGGGTTCACAAAATAAAATAAAGAAAATAATCAAAAAAAAAGAAGGAGAGTGAGAAGGGGTTCTCATTTGAGAAGCTCTCATCAATTATTGAGAACCTCATATCACACATGTTTTTTTTATTGGTTCAAATTTTATTTTCAACTTTAAATGTAAATTTAAATTGAAATTACTTAAAATAATAACTTTTTTTGTTTTAAGAACCTCTTAAATTTTAATTTTAATTTATCCTTCTACTTTAAGTTAAATTTAAATTTTATTTTCAACTTTAGATGTTTAAAGTAGAAGGATAAAGTGTTTAAATGACATAGAATGTGCAATGGACGCAAAACAAAGAAAGTGTTATTAATGTAAAGATGACCACAAAATATTTGCTTAAATATCTTTCAACATTATTACACTTAATTGGGTTCTCTTCAAGATAAATTACATTGAAGTTTATTAACACAAGAGTTGTTTGATTGAGGTAAATCATTAGATGTGGAAAGATGTTTTGGCCTAATGAGATGTAAGTATAACCAAACTAAAGGTTTCTTTAAATTAAATTAGCCGCTGTCAGAAAAAAAAGAAGACTAATTAGCCATAAATTTTAGAAACGTGTCAGTCAATGAAAATGACCAGAAGTCAGATTTAGATATTTCCAAAAACAAAAAAAAAGAAGGGAAATTACTTAAATAGAATTAATTTAGATGTTTATTATTAAGATTGACTCTCATTTTATTTTAATTACTAACATATTTTCTGTGTATATATTACCTTTTTAGGTTTGTTCACAAAAAATTAATTACAATAATACCATTAACTTTTTTTCCACCTCATCAAAAAATATTGATATTTACGAAATTGCCACCGTTTTTTTGATAAAAACAAAAAATTTGTTGTGAGAAAACTGTTGCTCTTTTAATGACAGATTTAACATTTTTTCATAGATTAATTTCGAGTGACTGACCTTTCATATAGATTTATTTAATTGACAGACATTATATGACAAGTCTTTAGCATGAGGTAGCATATGTATTTTTGCTGACAGTTTTAGTAGTTGTCACAGACTTATTTAACAGATTTATTATGAGGATACAACAGATATGCAAAAATTTCACAGATTCAATATATTGCGACATATTTATCTTACAGACTTATTTTTGCTGGCAGATTTGATAGAAAATTTAATTTTACTAGAATAACCTTTTCAACTTTTTTCTTTGATAAAAGACTTTTAGTGTGAAATACTTTCATCTCTATGTTATGGTAGATTTTAGGTGACAAACTAATAATCTGCATGGAAGATTTTAATACTATATCATGATAGACTTAGATTTTTAATTTGAGTCTTTTGTTTATTCAGGCATAAAAAATACACTTAGATTATACAAATAAAAAATATTACTATAAGCTTACTCTCCACTAGAATTTTATAACAAATACGAATTTGTCAACATAATACAATATAGATGTCTATTAATGTTATGTCATTTTTTATACTTCATATTACTGTCTAAACTTGAAAATTTTGATGAAGAATGATTTCTCTTTCACTTTTTTTTTTTTTACTGTCTCTCATGCTAATCAAAGGATACTATGATGTGACTGTGATTTACATGTATTGGAGTAATACAATTATGTTAAGAGTAGGTGTAATTTTACTTCAATCCAAATTTTACAAAAGTTTGAGTTATAACAAGTTCTATTTGTTGGTGGTGTTGGGTCAAATATTTTGTTCATGTTGTCGAGGTGTTAAACTTAAGATATGATATCAAGGTGAGTGTAACTTATGTCATATATGTCGATGTTGTTGATAATATAAAAAATAACTCAAGCAATAGTGTACATATAAACATTTTGAGAGTTATTCCTGATGTCTAACATATCAAGGACGTTAAGGCATATGAAATTGAAACATAAAATGAACTCTCTCTCTAACCAGAACATTAAGAAGCAGAACCACTAATGAAAAAAGAAAAGGGATATATTTTGATGCTTCCATCAATAACCAGAAGGTCTCTGACTAGCTCATTGTAAATCTCAATCATCTGAACATCAATATCTCCATATATTATATTTGGGACAATTACAAACCATAATGTATATCTCCATATAGTTCTCAAAAGTCAAAAGAAGATGTAACAAACCAGAATGTATATCTCCATATATTATATTTGACCTCTAATAAAAGTTGGAACACTATCCGAGATTTTAAGCATGAATTCACTTTGAAATTAAAGACTCAAAAACAACATGTAACTGTAAAATATATCTTTTACTTTAAAATGAGAAGAACAAAGATTCACGAGAAGGGGTGTGAGAAGGGGTGTGCTATGAATTAAGCATAATTTCCTTAATATGTTAAAATGATTTTGTAAGTTTTCCATATTTTTTATTATTAATTTGTGTAGTAATGGGAGAGAGGAGAGAAATCATATGTGATGAAAGAGGAAATAAGCCTTTAATATTAATTGATTTATTATGGTTTTACTTTTTTTAATTGTTATTTCCAATTTTAAATATTTTTAGCTGAAACAATTTTGAATATTTTTTAATTGTCTTTGGATTGCTTGGAAACATCTACAATATTCCAAACAAGAGGGCGGTTTGGGCTTTAAATATTCAGAAAAATTTAATGACGCATTATTAGCTAAACAGGCCTGGCGCTTGTTACAACATCCAGATTGTCTTTTCTCTAAACTCTATAAATCCCGGTACTTCAAAGATAAGCATCTCCTAGAAGCTAAAACTCGGCCTTATCAATCTTACGGATGGGCGTCTATATTACATGGACTCAGCCTCATCAAACAAGGTTCTCGTTTCATAATAGGAAATGGCCGGAATATAAAGGTTTTTAAAGATAATTTGTTACCAACTCATCCACCTGTGCCTGCGCAAGGTGGCGAGGAAAATAGCAATCTTCTTCTTAAAGACCTAATCATTAACAATGGACCATACAAACAGTGGAATTCAACTGCTCTTCAGACCTCTTTATCTGACAACGAAATGGTTCTCGCACAATCTCTTTATTTAGGCCATAGCAACAAAGAAGATAAGCAACAGTGGAACTATACGAAGAATGGTCAATATACGGTTAGATCGGGGTACTGGTTTTTACGACACCATCCACACTTTCATTTGAATGCTCCTGCTATACCTCATGGTAATCCACTGCTAAAAATGAAGATATGGCAGCTCCCAATTATGCCTAAACTAAAACACTTTTTATGGAGAATTTTGTCAAAAGCCATTGCTACTACCACACGGCTTCGAAGTCGAGGAGTTACAATAGATGACACATGTACACGGTGTGGATTAGTGATAACAGGATTTTGCTAACAATTACTCAATCCTACTACACATGTCATTGTAGTATTTGAGGATCAATCCATATGAGTTGTTGTGACAAAAGGAATTCATAAAACTTCTTAATCTAAGCAAGTCTAGTGAAGGTTTTGGTAAGTGATTAGTAACATTAAACAAAGGGGAAAGACAAGCTATAATTTAAGATAATTGAA
>JAHZTW010000001.1:389400115-389428002 GCA_020283515.1 Alliaria petiolata
AAAAAAAAAAAATCACCAACTAAACGAATTCCTTTTGTTTTCAATCGATTCGTGACCACAATGACTCTGTTCAATGCTATCCAAAGAAAAATCTTGATTTTCAGAGTAGTTTTTATAATTCTATATTTTTAATAATTGGATTCACAATCGGAATTTCAGAAGAAGTGTTTTATAATTCTAAGATTAAGAAGAAGTGTTTTGCAAAATTTTCAGAAAATAGATTGTTTTGCAAAATTTTCAGAAAATAGGCTGTTTTGTCTTATAATTTTTTTATAAATATAACAGCTGCAAACTCATGTTTGGTATGCTTGGGCTCAAGGAGAGCCCTAGACATTGGCATACGCCTACACTTCTCTACCCAACAAACACTGAAAGACGATGTGATCAATAGTTTTGTTCTCATAATTACAAAAAAAAAAAAAAAAAATCACCAACTAAACGAATTCCTTTTGTTTTCAATCGATCCGTGACCACAATGACTCTGTTCAATGCTATCCAAAGAAAAATCTTGATTTTCAGAGTAGTTTTTATAATTCTATATTTTTTAATAATTGGATTCACAATCGGAATTTCTTCAACCTGCGCAAATAATTATTTATAAACTTAAAATTATTATTAACATTTTGTAGCAGAAACTACAACTGTCAAAATTAGTAAATTGGAATAACTTAAATAACAGATCCGTTTTGTGCGAAACAAAGAAATGAATGGTTTTTGAGCAATTACAAGTGATTTAGATTAAGAAACACGAATGGACAAGTTTACTAAGAAATATGGACGAAAGTGAGAGCAAATGATTTTTAGTATTTCAGTTGGGAGCATTTACAAGAGTAAGAACATAGAATTTCAAATAAATAAAAAGTGTATAGCTAAATGTAGTAGAAGAAATGTTGGATCGTTTGTTCTCGGCTCCTTTTCTTGTTTTACGTCTATATTTTCTCAACATAATTTAATTTTATTTATATTTACTTCAATAGATTCAGCTGTTTTTAGTCAAAATATTGAATTACTCTTTTCGAATAATTTTTTAGTACGTTCTCAGATTTTATTCAGAGTTTGACTATTTAGGTTTGATTTTTGTCGTTCACTTCGGATTAGACCGAGTCTAATGTCTAAGTTCGATTCGAACCTTTCACTTCGATAATGTTGTTGGCCCTTTGTTTTTACTCCTTATCAAAACTAAATTTCTAGGTTGGGATTTATATGCCAACAAACACATTATCTCAAAATTAAATTGAAAAGATCTATTAGTTAAATGTAAACTACATTCATAACTTAAATTAAACCATATTAGTAAGACTTTTTAACAGTTACACTTAAAGTCTTAAAATATGCGACGAAGTTCCATTTAAAATATCGATATAAAAACTTCACAAACTGTACACCGTCCTTGTCCTTGACATCGTTTCAAAAGATAGTGATTAGATTTTTGTTATACGAATAAAAAATACTATAATTACAACTGAAATAGAACAAACACAAAACATGTATTATGTCATTATCTTTCTCTGTAGGGGCCTAGATTAATATGTCTCTTTGTTTCTCTCTTTTGAAACATAAATAAGAAAGATCTTAATTCTTAAATCATGGAGAGCCAAATCCTCTCAAATAATTTCGTAATTATTGTCTGGTTACATAAACAAAATATATTGTATTTTCTTAACTATCAGTTAGTTGCTTAAAATATAAGCAGATACAATTAATTACGAAACGCGCCATATCTTAACCCCTAAATTACGTCTTATGCCATTGCCATACCCATCGCTTTGTATCTCCTATTTCTCTTCCCCAAAAAGGCAAAATCTCACAGCTACTTCTTCTCTTCTCCTCCATAGCCAAATCTCTCTCTCTCTCTCTACTCTCTCTCTCTCTCTCTCTCTCTTCACTCATTGGCTCTGATTGGATCCGAAATGGAGCCATGGGTGGACGATTTGACCGACGATTTACAGAGTGTGAGCTTTACTTCCGCCGGAACCACCGTGAATCGAAGCCTTAGTTCAGGCTCTCGCTCATCCTCCTCCGCCGCAGCTCTTACTCCGGCGCCATCCTTCTCCTCCTCGAAACTCCCTCCCTCGCTCCGATCGTCCCTCTCACTCTCCGATCTCCGATTCCATCTCCGTCTCGGCGCCGGAGACATCGGTTCCGTTTTCTTAGCCGAATTCAAATCCGCGCCCGCCGTCGAGACCGACGGGAAATTACCGCTCTTAGCCGCGAAGGTGATGGATAAAAAGGAGCTCGCGAGCCGGAGCAAAGAAGGCAGGGCGAAGACGGAGAGAGAGATCCTCGAGTCGCTCGACCATCCTTTCCTCCCAACGCTTTACGCCGCCATTGATTCTCCGAAATGGCTCTGTCTGTTAACGGAGTTTTGTCCCGGCGGCGACCTCCACGTTCTCCGTCAGAAACAGCCTTTCAAACGCTTCCACGAATCCGCCGTCAGGTAACCGCCGTTACAGTTTCCGTTTATCTATCTCCTTTGAATATAATTTTTTCCCCAGTAATTAAATATTTTCCAGTTTCCGAAAATATTTAAAAATCTTTGGGTGTATTAGTGGAAAATAATAAAAAGAGAAAAAAGGAAAGCTGATGAAATCAGGGTTGTGGGACCCGCCAGCTGGCCATTGTCTCGTAGTTAACACTTTAACATAACAGAATTTATGGCTTTGTGACACCGTAATTTACAAGATAATTGCCTGTTTAACAGGTGTTTAAATTATAATTTAATCATAGGCCTATTAAGCTTGTTAGTTAGTACTTATTTATAATCCTAGTGAAAAATCTTATAAATTTAGCACAAAACCGAGTTTTGGAATCCGTAATCTCGTCCGGAAATTTAGCATTTTTTGTTAAATTATAATATTCGTGATGGATTCTCCAGATTTGTTATTGAAAAATGTTTCCATATTTGTTTTATTGATTGATGTGCTCGATAATGATTTATTNCCGGAAATTTAGCATTTTTTGTTAAATTATAATATTCGTGATGGATTCTCCAGATTTGTTATTGAAAAATGTTTCCATATTTGTTTTATTGATTGATGTGCTCGATAATGATTTATTTTAGAAAGTCTATTTAATTAGGGAATTTAATTAAAAACATAGAGTGGCTATTTAATATTTAATATTTAATACTATATAGTATATCAAAGTGTGTTTTTACTTTATAAGCAGAAGTACGCACGATTAACAAAGTGTGTGCATCTTACATGTGTGCGTATATCATAGGGCACAAATTAAGTAGTTGCAATCTGGTGCGTACGTTTTTTTTTTAAAAAAAGTCAAAACGAGTGGGGTTTGACTTTGAGTTATAACAAATCATTTGAAGACACGTGTAAGTTTGTCGTGGGACCGCGTGATTCATTCAATTGAATCACGTAGCATGCCATGGAAGGAGATATGCATATTTTTTCTAATTGCGCATGTGGCTTTAGTACAAGCACATCCCCAGCTAGGCAGGTTTTTTGAAACAGTTATTACAACTTTGCCATTCCCTTTGAAACTGGTGGTTATTATTGAATTTACTGATATTTTAATTTTTGTTTTTGTCAAATAATCTTAATGAGCTGGTCCCATTAGAGCTTGGGATTTTTAAAATTACAAAATTTTGTTGGTAGTTTCGAATTTGAGTTTTTACGATGTGAATGATCAAATCATTTTGAAACTAGTCATTGGATTTTGGTTAAGGGCTTGAAACTAGTTTTTACGTTTTCAGCGTTTTACAATTATTCTGAAAAAAAATTATTTAGTCATGTATACCACAAAATTTTAAGATTTCCGTTCTCTGTCCACCACCTTTTGGTTAGATGTAGGAGCGAACCAAATACTTGATGATGATACATTAGGCTTTTTGTTTTCTGTTGGTAAAAAAGTGTTATTACCTGGTTGGTGTAGCTAATTAGGTTTTCTTTTTATCCTATATGGTTGGTAGTAGATGAAGTGATCATTGTTAGTTGAGTTAGCCACTTATTGCCATTTATGGACCAATTCGTACCACGTGATATACTTGAAACCCGGATCTTGTTGTTCTTGGTAGATGACTAGATGATAGATCTGATTTTTTTTTTTGTTCTTGAGTTAAAATGTCAGATGACAAAAAGTAGTTTACACGTTAAAGATCCTGAAAGTGAAGTCAAGGGTATGACAAGTTGAGCAGTTTTAAAAAAACTCTTGTGACTTGAATTTGTGTTTACTTACAACTAAATTCTAATGTATAGGATTATAGATTTGCTTTTTACCTTTTTCTTTTGTCTCTAACCATGTAACTGAGTTCTACTAGGTTTCTTCTTTAGTGTTAAACTAAAATGATTGAGACAGAAGAACCAAAAAAAAAGGTAGCCCTGTCTACATTTGGCTATCTTTTATCATGATTGTAGGGGTTCCTTATGTTATTTTAATTTAAGGTTGTCCTACAAAAAACCCATGTCCCATTTTACATTTAGAAACTAGTCTCATTAGTCATTACAAAATACATATTTCACAACGGTTCTAAGTTTCTGGTTTATCTTTTGTGTGAACTTGTTCTTAAGAACCAAAACAGACTTTTTACTCTGTTTTTGTGTGGAGTCTATTTGTTGATTGTGGACCCGTGAAGACAAAAGAGGAATCTTGGGCAATGTATTTGCACCAGAAACTCTCTTTAGACAAAAGAGTTCGTTAAGCTAACAACCTTGTAGGTCCACTATTGTTCCTTATGCATAGTAAAAATCAAACCAAACGTTATCTTCTTGTCCCCAAATTCCAACAGTTGCTGTTTTGTCACAATACCTAAAAATGTAAACAAAGATTCCAAATTATCGCAAAATCTCAATTATTCGTATTGTCCTCACTACCTTGTTTTCTTCTTCATGTCCCCTTCTATCGTTTTGCATTCACATTACTAATAATCACAATCTCATTACTATTTGTAGGTTCTATGTATCGGAAGTGATCGTAGCCATTGAATATCTTCACATGATGGGGATTGTTTACCGCGACTTGAAGCCTGAGAACTGCTGGTTCGATCAGACGGTCACATCATGCTAACCGATTTTGATCTATCCTTAAAATGTGATGAATCCACCTCCACACCACAGATTTTGCTGAACCGGAACCAACCTCCTCATGGTTCGTCTGATCAGAACGAGAACCAAGCCATGGACTATCATCAAACCACATCGTCCTCTTGCATGATCACAAACTGTATTGTCCCTGCTGTCTCGTGCTTCCATCCGAGAATTCGAAGACGTAAGAAGAAAACTGATCACCGTAATGATGGACCTGAGCTTGTGGCTGAGCCTGTGGACGTCCGGTCCATGTCCTTTGTTGGGACGCATGAGTACTTGGCTCCTGAGATTGTTTCAGGTATACTTCAAAACTACGTCATTATGATCCGCGATCTTTTTTTTTATAGTTTAAATCACAACAAATCACTCACTACAAAGGATTTTCATGTGCCTGATTACATAAAAATTTGAAAACAAAAGTCTTCAAATCCTCCAAAATTTTATATCCAACCCTAATTTAATGGTTTGGTTTGATAAGATTTTTGTTTCGCGATTTTGGATATGGGATTCAGAAAATACATATTTCATTGATTGTCATGCAAAACCTTTTGATTCTTGTGAACAAGGTTTTTGGTTTGAATAAATTTAACATTTTATTTTTTAAAACCTTATGATTCTTACGGAAGTTTTATACTTCGTCTGTTTCGCAAGTAATGTTGTTTGGACACATTTCATAATTTTTTTTGTTTCCCCCCCTAAAAATCATACAAAAAAAAAGTAAATTCATGCTTTGACTATGTGATAAATTAGGATTTTGGTTTGAAAAGTCAAGTTGAAAATGATAAAACAACATTCTTTAATTTTTATACAATATATATATATTTTTTTTTATGTAATCTACACGATTGTAATAAAGTTGGAACGTAAAATGTTGATGGCAGGAGAAGGGCACGGAAGTGCGGTGGACTGGTGGACATTAGGGATATTCATGTTCGAGCTGTTCTACGGAACGACGCCTTTCAAAGGGATGGACCACGAGCTAACACTTGCCAACATCGTGGCTCGAGCACTCGAAATCCCGAAAGAGCCAACGATTCCAAGCGCGGGCAAGGATCTGATCTCTCAGCTACTTGCCAAGGACCCGGCCCGACGCTTGGGATCGTCTCTAGGTGCATCGGCCGTGAAACGCCACCCGTTTTTCCAAGGAGTGAATTGGGCTTTGCTCATGTGTACTCGTCCTCCTTTTCTTCCACCGCCTTTCCGCAAAGAACTTTTGTCCGATGACATTTGTCCCGAAACCCATGTGGACTATTATTAGTATCTTGATTAGCAACTACGTAATTAATTAAATTCACAAATTAGCACACTCAGCTTCATACTAGTAGTGTTTGCATTTCATGAAATAAATAAATAGCTACAATTTACTTTTCAATTATTTTTAAAAAATCTAAAATCAGCTGCAAACATTCATAAACAAGAATCTCATTAATTGAGACCAACACTAAAATGAATTCGGAAACCTGAGTGCAATTGGCGACAAAAAAAACATCTATACAACTACCAGAGTCCAGAGCCAGTTCAATGAAAATACACTTAAAAAGTGTATTAATTTAAGTAAACAAGAATTTTATTACTATAAAAATAAAATTTGGTGGCTATATGGTCCAAATCCTATGTTTTGTCCACGTGTATATTTTTCTTTTTAGAAGAGACTACACCTAATATGCATCGAATCCATTTATTGTTGACTGAGATTTTGGTACGTACAACTAAATGAGTTCCACAGATATGCATCTAAGCTTCCTCAGAAAGAAAATATATATTCCTTCATTATGTTACTGCTATTTGATTTTGGACAAGCAATTTTGAATTATTACCAAATTGATATCGACAGATATAAGAAGTCATTGAATAAAGACCCACATGCCTCATTCATGACATATAAGTAAATCCACGTGCATGGCTTTATTGTAATTGTACTTTTGGCTTATCCTACAACTTTACCATTCAATCATTGATTACACACCAATTCGACCGTCATGAGTTCGCTCGAGTTCTTAGTAGCTGTGGTTTCAAAGAGGCAACATAAGAAAATATTTCAATAAAGTTTCTTCTTAGAGGATTATTAGACTAAATTGGGAAAGTGTGTTTATGACTATATTGATTTTAAAATTATTTTATTATAAACTAATTTAGCATACCGATTGTACCTTTCGATTTTTTATGACAAAAACTAGCCCTGAAAATTTTGGGAATCGGGAAGAAAATTTATGGGTACGGGACGAGAACGGAAAATTTGAGAATTGAAAAACAATTCCCAAAAGGGAATCCATAAGAACGAGACGGATTCGGGAAATTCCCTTACGTAAAATCTTTTCCCAAACAGGTAATTATTTTGGATAATTCGGGAAAAATTTGGGAAAATTCGAGAAAATTTGGGAAAATTCGGAAAGTTCAGGTACTCGATCTCATTCCCTTTCCCTTCCCGTACCCTTTCCGTACCCGTTTGAAAAAAAATGGTACCGAACGGGAATTTTTTTGAACGGGAACGGGAACATGATGGAAAATTCGAAACGGGTATGGGTGGGAATCAGATACCCGTCCCGAAATTTGCAGGGCTAACAAAAACCGCAATAACAAAATTACCATTACTTTTGGATTGCCACGTCAGATCATCTCCATTGTGAGTCTCTAACAGTCTCTCTCATTCAAAAAAAGTAGAAAAAGAATAGAGAAAATGGAGAGAGTCTCTCGTTTGAGAAATCTTGAGATACTCTTGTGAGACGCAAAATACACTTGTCATCACATAATTGATTTAAATTTCTTTTATAACTTAAAATTAAATCATACAATTAAATTATCTAAAAAATATTACTATTAAATTGTTAAGAGACTCTTGTGAGTCTCTCACCAATGGAGGTGCTCTCATAGACCTCTTTGACGATAGACTTATTATCTAGATCAACGGAAGAAATCTACCGTAGATTTGTTTGTAGCGTTTGAACTTAGTAGAATTATTTGGGTAGATATATAAATACGTGGTGGAAGATATTTTGGAGAGTGGTATATTTATTTAGAATATGGTAGATATAAATGTTTTGATGGAAGATTTTTGGACGTGTTGGTTTACATGGCGTTAATCTTAGGTAGATGTTTGACTTTCTGAGTACATTGACTTTCAACGACGGTAGATTTATCATCCATACGGTACATATATTTTGTGAAGCGACATACTTATTGGTTGGAGAACAGCAGATGAGTGTTATAAGCATGCTGGTAGAGTTATATCTTTGATGGTAGATTTGTAATGCATTGGTAGATTTATGTACAATGACGGTAGAGTTACCTTGTTTGTATTATGGTAGAGTTATATCTTTGGTATTTACCGGAGTAACATCGTTGGTAGATTTTGTGTGTTTGTGTTATGGTAGACTTTTATTTAATAAAAGATATTTAAATTTATTATAGAAAATCAAAAATCTGCCATAACTAGTTTGCAGAATTTGGATTTACAATTAACCATAAATTCACCCCAATAACTTGTAATTTTTTTTTATTTTTATGTTTGCGCTTGTTTGGTTATGATCTTGCTATATAGAAAAATATGTAATTTTATTCTATACGTTATGTGTCGTTAATGTCATGCGTTTATGATGAAAATATCATTTTTGGTGATAAGGATGCAAACATAAAAATAGAGAGAGTGAACATGAATGAACTATAGCAAACTGATAGCTCCACGACCTTTCCAATAACTCGAAACCTCTTTTTATTTGAATTTTTAACTCCTTTTGGTTACATATTTCTTCACTTTTTGTGTAATAGGAACACATATGTAATGGGTGATATAATGGAAACTATTGATTCTAACATTGTGTAGTTTAAACTTAATATATACAACAAAAAGCATCAAAATAGAGGGTCATTTATTTTTGTAATTTTAATCTATATATTGTTTTATATATTATATTTGGAGACTTTGACAAAGAAATAACCATGGACTAGTGGTTATATCTCTTTCCATTACGCTTATGGTACATAAGTTTGATTCCCTTTGCACGCGTGTTGGTGAGGTTTTGAGATTTCCTTTAATGAATGGTGAAATGACACTTTCACACTCTTCTGTTTCCTAAAGACAATGAACTCTGAAAACCTTAGCCGCCGCCACCATGATTTCTTCGCGATTCTCATAATGTTTTTTTGTTTTTCTTGTTATTTTACAGCCAAATATGATAGATCTATCAAATAACTATTGATTTATGATTCAAATCAAATAAATTTTTGCAGTTTTTCTACAAATCGGATTTTAATGGCGAGTAGGGTAAAATCCACACGGCTAGGAGCCACCGCCGATTATAGCGCGTTTTCGAACAGGGTCTAAAACTAAACACAACTCTAATGATAAATGTTGAAGAACACGTGTTCAGTAAAGAAAAAAAAAACATGGACCACATGACAGGTGAGAAGAACTATCGAGAACTCCGTAGATTTACTTCACCACTGCCCTCAATTTGATGCCGAAAAACACCGCCAACAACATGCTTTGGTCAACAGGCTTCATAGATGCACCACTTCGAAGTCTCCTTCTGCCGAATTCCTTTTTCAGAGATTGATTGGCCGATGATGTAACACCCCCAGCTCAGAGTAGGACCAGTCCGACCGGAGACGCTACAAAATATCGAGGTTCACTCGATAAGTCAGCCTGTCCTAGAACGAATCCAGGCGTGAGGCCGTCCAATCAAGTTAGCTCGACCCCTCTCGACCAAGGCCTAAGGCTTTTCAACCCGTACCCCAATCTTGAGTTGTGTTAGTCCGGACTAGACTAATATCATTAAGGAAGCCAAAGTTCACAAAAATGTACTTATTATTAATATCATAGTATTCTTGAAAATACGTTCTTACAAACCATATATATAATGCTGCAGCGGAGAGTAAACCCCAAAAAGACATTTAGTACATACTTTATATTGCAACCGAGTTTTACAAAACCAACGCAAATCTACTCCGGTGTCCTAACGTTCTGCTCTGCTTACTAAGGCAAACTATGGGTTACCTGTAAAAAGGAAAAAGGGGGAATGAGTAATTTAAGATTACTCAGTGAGTTCAGGACCCTCTAACCATATAAAACCCAAAATCCCCATGAAAATCCCCAAGCAACAAGCAAGCAAGCAATCATGCAATAGCCGAAGCAACATAAAATAAATAGCCGAAGCATGCAATCCTAAATCTATATGCAAGCGCTAAACTATAAATAAAGGTGCTACCACTTTCGCACCAATCCGCGTTCTCACAACGCGCACACACTACCACACACCACACGTCACACTCGCGTGGACACAGAGATCTCTAAGTGGGTCGGATCCCATCGCGAACACCCTGCACTTGACCATCACAAAGACAAGTCAAGCCGGAACATCACTCTCACTAACACCCTGCACTTGACTATCACAAAGACAACTCAAGCCGGAACATCGTTACCGGGGAGCTCCTCGGTCGGTTCACATCTCGGCGGGGTTTCCATCCGAGAGCCTCCAAGTGAGTTCACATCCCGGGCGGGACAACCACGCTTCGTTGCTGGATTCCCGCTATCCCGTCGGATAGTACTCAGCCAGGCTAGCTAGGCCCGTTACTCCTCCGAGTCTTCCCATGTAGCAGTCGTTAGCTAACCATGGGGTCGGGGAACTTCCGACCACACCGTCACTAAGTCATGAAGGGCATCGCACCAATCAACATGACTCCGCAGTATAATGGAGTCACACACATTATAATTGACACCACGTTGATCCACACTTGATCAAACACCAACACACACCTCCACAACATCCCCGAGAAGTTAGCGCCCTAGAGTGACGGCAAAGCCAGAACTTCTCTAGCCCCAACTCTCTTCTTTTCTCTCACGTACTCACTCTCTTTTTTTCTCTCTTTCTTTCTCTCTCTCACACACTCTAGCACGCCTAAGGTAGCATCTAATAGGGTGGGATGAGGGTTAAGGGTCTTTATATAGAGTTTCTCCACCAATGGGGTGTTAACACCTTACCTTCTCTCCTCCAACCAATAAGAAAATGCCACTACTACACCTAGTCATCCTTATCTCTTCCCAACCAATAATAAATAAGCATGTGTTTGTTATGTTTCCTTCCTTCTTCCTTAATCCCGAAGTAATGGATTATACACTCGTCTTCGTCCCGCGTTCACTCCGTTTGGCTCCTTTTCGGATCTCAAGTGCGTTTATCGACTTCCTTTGAGATTTTGACGGTTTCCTTTGGTAGATAAGCTCATCTTAGGTTTAGTATGAGTTGCCGAAACTTTCGAGCTGTTTGGTTCTTGGCCGAAATGGTTCCTCTTCCATCTGACTCATTCTGCGGCTCTTGAACGTCTATTGGAATGCACGAATTTTGTAGGTCTCGGAAGAATTTTTCTTGAGCTAATTATTTTTGTGTGGTCTTTCTTAGGGTCTTGGCTACCTCCATGCAAAGTCCCATAAATTTTAAAATTGTGCCGAGTGGTTTCGATAACTGAAAGTTCTGACCGGGTCGTTTAGCTCTTTGACAGGGTTATTACAGATAATCTTCTTATCTCTTTAAAATCCACCGCGGATCATCAATGTCTTCTTGACCTATGACCCTCCTTCACCTTGAGACTGTTGGATAATTCCAAAAGGAAAAAAGAAATAAGGATTCAATAGATAGAAAAGAAAATCTTCTATTGTTGTTAAGAGAAAAAGGAAATATTCTATTGTTGTTAAGAGAAAAGGAGGGTAGTTTCCTATCTTTATTAGGATTAAGGGGTAGCTTAAATATAGAGCCTATGGAGAGATGTTCCATAAGACTCAAGAGAGAGATTTAGTTTTGAGAGATTTTCTAAATCTAAAAAAAAAGTTGTTCTTATACTTTCTTGTTTCTAAAGTCTATACGATTTGAATTGGTATCAGAGCTTCAGGTTGGAAGACTCGATCCGAGCCTTGGGAAGAAGACTCGATCAACACGGCAAGAGAAGATTCACGTAACCAAGTATGGGAGACGCGATAGCTCCGCCGCCGAGAACAAAAGACTTTGGATCCACATTGATCCAATGTCCGATGTTGACATCGACAAACTATACAGTTTGGTCGATGAGGATGAAGATCATACTTCGAGTTCATGAAGTATGGGAGACAATCGATCCGGTTGATAGCTTTGTGGGAAATATATTAGAACTTGCATCAAAAGCAGCATCCCTCGGAGAAATCATAGAAGAATCAAAGATGGTGAAGAAGTTTCTTAAAGGTCTTCCTAGAAAAACATTCATTCACATTGTAGCATCCCTTGAGCAAGTCCTAGACCTAAACACAACAGGATTTGCGGACATAGTTGGGAGGATAAAGGCATACGAGGAGCGTGTGAATGAACAAACCCTAGGAGATGAGCAAAGCAAACTCATGTGGGCAAACAATGAGCAGAGTGGTCATGGGAACTATGGAGATTCTCGAGGAAGAGAAAAAGGAAGAGGCCGCGGTGGTAGAGGCAGGGGTCGAGGAGGATCTACTAGTCAAACCACAGGAGGAGAAGCAGGAGGATGTAATCAAAGGCAGAAGAAAGGCAAAGATCGGTCTCATATAACATGTTGGAGGTGTGACAAGCAGGGTCACTATGTATCAGCTTGTCCTGAAAGACCAAAAGAGCATCAAGAGGCGAACTTAAACGATGCTGAAGAAGAAGACGCTCTTTATGTCCATGAGGTTGTGTTCTTGAATGAAGACAAAGTGTTTCCAAGAAACTATGATATCAACAACGACGATACAAGCATTTGGTATCTAGACAATGGAGCAAGCAATCACAACAGGGAACAAGGATTACTTCTCAAGCTTAGATGCTAACATCAAAGGGAAAGTCAAATTTGGTGATGGATTGTATGTTGATATTGTTGGGAAGGGTTCGATTGTTTTTGTAGGCAAGACTGGAGAAAGAAGAGCACTCAAAGACATCTACTACATACCAGACCTGAAGCACAACATAATAAGTCTTGGACAAGCAACCGAGAGTGGGTGTGAAGTACACATGAAGGGAGATACTTTAACACTAACTCGCGGAAGGATGCTTGTACAAGTCATAAGATCATCGAATAGACTCTACAAAACACCGATGGAAATCAGCTTTCCTAAGTGTTTTCAAATACAACATGAAGATACTACATGGACTTGGCACGCTCGGCTGGGACATGTGAGTATTGGCGTGATGAATAACATGGTAGATGGAGAACCAGAAAGTTACTATGAAGCTGCAAGCTCAAAAGAATGGATTGACGCGATGGAAAGTGAGCTAGACTCTATCGTAAGAAACAAGACTTGGGAGCATGTAGGCACGAAACAGAAGGCGGACATCCTCACTAAGCCGTTAGCAAGGATCAAGTTCAAAGAAATGAGGAGAATAATTGGAGTGCAAGCAATCGAGCTTCTCAAAGTTCAAGTTGGAATTAAGGGGGAGAATGTTGGATAATTGATATGCTCTCAAATTTACCCTAGAGCTACTCTCTCAAATTAAGAGATCAGTTGTAGTACTTAGGGATCGAATCCACAGAGAAGGGATAGTCACACAGTAGTTTTCTAATTTCGAATTAAGCTAAGAAATAAGATGGAATTAAAAAAACAGAAAGCAATTAAAAACGATGTAAATTCAGGAGACGA
This sequence comes from Alliaria petiolata, assembly GCA_020283515.1. Taxonomy (NCBI): domain Eukaryota; kingdom Viridiplantae; phylum Streptophyta; class Magnoliopsida; order Brassicales; family Brassicaceae; genus Alliaria; species Alliaria petiolata. Next base: position 389,413,757 of record JAHZTW010000001.1, read on the forward strand.
AACGCTAGGTTCAGGGAAATTCTCAGGTGATCCAAATTGCAGGTCTAGACAGAATGTTAGGAATTATTAAGCATTGTTCTTGAACTCGAAACACTAATGTAAAATCAACCAACTCTCGCTGCGAAGATTATCTATGTCTAAACCCTAGAACTCCAAATCTCTTTGCAAATTCAAACAATTTAGACAAGCATTAATATCAGGTTCAATTGTTCACAAAATCCTAAACCAAATCTCTTTGCGAATAGATATTTTGCTCATCTAACATTAGTTCAGGCAATTAATAATACTCTCGTATCTATTAATTAACCTAATATCAGATTCTAGGTCGCGAAGCTAGAATAAGCATTAATCACAAATCCAGATGAAGAACTCTAATGATTTTATCCTAACAATTTAATTTGACCTAACAATTCATCAATCACCTTTGAAAAACCCTAAACCTAACTAGCAAACTACTCAGACATGATCAATGAAACATAAATCATTATTTGAATAGAAAGCATAAAAGAAATCAATAGAAGAAAATAAAGGAGTTCCAAATCTGCTCTAAAGGAGTCTGATTTTTCTCTCCAAAAACCCTAAACTTCTATGATTCTTAAAGTATGAGATTATGCCTAAACAATGGCTTTGACAACTATATTTATAGGCCTAGGTTCGCATCTTCAATTCCTTGGAAGATTAGGAAAAGTCTTGGAGATTTCCTTTTCTTCAAAATATGGAAACTTCTCGATTCTGGAAATTGGAAAACCTGGTGTCGATCGACACTCATCGTGTTGCAATTCGTGACTTCATTCCATAAGCTCCAAAATGTATCCAAATCTCCAATTTATCTCCAATTGTACCTGAACCTGTAAAGACTCTATATAGACTCGAAAATAGCCAAAAAGGCTCTATAAAAACACTTATATCATGGTCTAAAAATGGGTAAAAACTATGATATATCAATAATTCCAAAAGGAAAAAGGAAATAAGGATTCAATAGATAGAAAAGGAAATATTCTATTGTTGTTAAGAGAAAAAGGAAATCTTCTATTGTTGTTAAGAGAAAAGGAAAGAGTAGTTTCCTATCTTTATTAGGATTAAGGGGTAGCTTAGTTCTATAAATACAAAGCCTATGGAGAGATGTTCCATAAGACTCAAGAGAGAGATTTAGTTTTGAGAGAGTTTCTAAATCTAATAAGAAAAGTTGTTCTTATACTTTCTTGTTTCTAAAGTCTATACGATTTGAGAGACAACAGCTCCCAGGCAAGAGAGGATAATACCAACGATGGAGTAGAAGATTTTCACCATCTCTGCTTGAGATATATGAAAAGAAGTCTGAAAAAATCTAAATAACAATAAAAAATTCCGATAAACAGAAAACAGATCCGAACGAGGTCAAAAAATTCCGATAAACAAAAAAGCAGAAGAAAACATATAAGTGCGACTAGCGGAAGTATAGAACAACAAAATATTTCTGGACAAGTTGGAAGATTTAATCTGATTAAGATAGGAAGAAAATTGCCCTCTGTGAGAGAGAGAGAGTCCACCAAGAGTAAATGATTTTTTTTTTTGAAATGGTTTAGTTTTAAGATTTTTATTAGTTAAAAAAATTATTTTTAAATATTTTTTTCGTCAAATTTCATTTTTTTATTTATATAGAATTGTTATATTCCAAATACAAAGATTGTGTTATCCAACTAGGAGGATAATCAGAACCGGAAAAATAAAAGTCATTTGGCGGACCAACCCGAGCTAGTTTCGTGGGCTACACTATTACAAACCCTCTTAACATGATGAATTTGAACATTACAAAATTTAGACAGCCACGAGTTAATATCTGCAACTAGGTTGGACGTACTAATATCGTATCCATTGTTAGAAATCAAGTTCACCAAAATCTGGCAATTTCTTTCAAAGTAGATGTTGTCGTATCCCATGAACCATGTATTTTAGATGGCGCTAAGTAGAGCTTTTCTTTCAGCTTCAAGGCTTGTTATTTTTTTAAATTATAATGGTAACTTTGTAATATAAACAAAATTTTGGTTTTTAATGTATTTCTCCAACTTTGTAAGGTCATTTTAGTTACTCCAATGTAAGAAGAAGTTAGTCTAGTCAATATCTTTTAGAGTAAGGTTAATTTAGATAATAATTCCTTCTATTTTTGAAAAAAAATATTTTTATTTATAAAGAATCTGGGAGTTTTGATATCCAACAAAAACACTCTACGGCTATTATGTTTTAAATTCTGAACAACACAACACAACACAACACAAATGATTTTATCCTCTCTTTTTCCGAATATGAAGGAATTTTTTTACCTCAACTACTCTGGCAGTTTCTCACTAACCGGATGAAGAGTATTAGCAGGATATTTTCTCCAATGAATGATTTATACTCAACCTCTAGACTATTTTATCAAATTTTACTGACATCTCATCGTTGATGTTGTCAAATATCTCTCTTTGGTCTTTAATTTAGTCCATTAATTTTGGCACATCCTCAATGCAGAACCATAATTTTGGCACATCCTCAATTTCGTCCATTAATCGAATAACTAATTGTTCCAGAGGATATACTATTCATTACTGGGATCCCTACTACTAAGGAACATCGGCAAGATCTCTTCATTTGGCACTATACAAAAATGGGTCGGTCAAGTCTCGTTACACAACAGAACATGAATTTCCCTCAAATGGAGATTGACTGATTTTTTATGGACCGGATATCCGACAACTTCAAGGAAACGTCTGGAAGGTTAAATGTCCACCAAAAATGAAACACTTTTTATGGCAAATACTTTCGGGATGTATAGCGGTTACGGATCGGCTCAGCAGGAGAGGCATCAATTGTGATCCTCAGTGTGGAAGATGTGGTGCGGAAAAGGAAAACATAAACCCTACACTTTTTGAATGCCCACCAGCTTTCCAAGTATGGGCATTATCGGCAATTCCTACACCGCCGTAAAGGTTTCCAATAGATGCATTATATTCTAATATGGCTCACTTGTTTTGGGAGCTCCCCAAAGACCATGACCTATTGATGTACCCATGACTATTATGGTATATTTGGAAAGCAATAAATGATAAACTTTTTTCAAACATAGATCGAGACCCCCAGAAAGTGTTACGAGTTGCGAAAACGGAAGCAATGGCGTGGGAACTAGCCCAAACTGATGACGTAGTGGAACACCCACACCACTTGAATCAGGATGTACAGCGACTTTCTCCGGTCGGATTATGCTGTCAGATAGATAGTTCGTGGAAAGAAACAACAGTTAACTCTGGATTGGGATGGTATTGTCATGGAGTTAGTACGGCTGAAACCTTATTGGGGGCCCGAAATGTTCGACGAAGCATTTCACCACTCCATACAGAGTTGGAAGCTTTGATATGGGTCATGCATTGCATGCTCAATGCTAGAAGATTGAGGGTAACTTTCCTCACAGACTATTCTGAATTGGTGAGGATGGTGTCTCAACCAGAAGAATGGCCGGCTTTCACATTACATCTGGAGGAATACGAGACAAGCAAGAAGGAGTTTACGTCGTTCTCAATCTCGCATATCCCACGCGCACAAAACACAAAGGCAGACAAGTTAGCACGAGGTACTCGAGACTACATTTATCGTTTAGAATATGTAAATTCAGTTCCCCCGGCTTGGATTTCTCAACCGTTCTAAGAACTGAAGGTGTTGACCAAAAAAAAAAAAAACCATAATCATGTGAGTTACTTAATCCATGCTTTCACACTTACGCTTCCACTCCAGATGGCGGAGAGCAGCTGCTTTGTTTGACTATGAGGCTTAGTTTTTACACATTCGTGTACATCATCAATTCTAGTTTCAGTGTGCTCGAGCATTATTTCACGTCTCTCCATGACATTGTCAATCTCACTAAACATTGTGATTTAACGTTTTTTTTTGGTACTGCTGATAGGTACTGCTGCCACTCCAGATTGGGAAGGGACAATTCAGTTCTTTAAGGCCGGAAAACTTACCAAAATGGATGGGATACTACTTTGGCTTCTCTTCCAGGCAACTATCTACCTCATTTGGAAAGAGAGAAACGCGAGGAGACATGGACAAGTTGGGTGGCCATTTCAACGCTTCGTCGCAACATTGACCGAATTATACACAATCGGATTCTTTCTCTGCGTTATCAATTCCCGCACATACTTGAAGAACTATTAAGGCGATGGTTTGAAATACAAGGACACGTTTGACTTTTAAAATTATTGCTTTCTTTCGTTAATGATATAAATCTGCCTTTCAGATCTACATACTCGCTTTAAGTAATGCATTTGTAAACGCTTATTTTGCTGTAAATTTTATCGATGTTGATTAATAAATTTTACATTTCATAAAAAAAAAAGCAATTTTATGAGAATTTCTATCTAAAACCCAAATTGTCATCAATATTATATATATTTATCCAATATATAGATTCTCCTTCTTCTTTCAAACTTTTTTAAAAATAAAATTTATATTATATTATCAAAAGCAAATGTTTAATTACAAAAACTGCTGAGCAGTGAGTTTTATGTGCAAAAAAAAAAAACCATGGAAAAACTATATTAGATAAGTTTTTTGTTTTTTCACAAAGAGTTAATTGATTGCAAAGTAGAGACACAATAAATAAAATATTATATTCAAACCGAATTAGAGTTTTTGCAAGGAAAAATTTGACCACGAAAATTCTTTTCAAACGTCTTCCCAAGAAGAATCAAATTGTACTAAAAGAACAAACTTAAAAACTAAACCACGAAAATTCTCTTCAAACGTTTTCTTCAGAATAATCAAATTATATATTGGGATTCGAAGAGCTTGGCAAAGTGCAGCTTCAAATGTCTCAAAACTTGGGAATTCAGAAAGAGCATATTAGATAATCAAGTTAGATCTTATATATGAGCAAACCATTCTAGAAAAGCTAATTACAAACATTTGTGATAGCATCAGGCTAAGAGAGTATCACAAATTACCGAATTAATCTATTGGAAGATACTTGTCGGAGATAAGGATATGTTATTGTGAAACCTGCTGTTCTTCCCATAGTCTCCTTCCAAAGAGTGTTAATGGTTGCCTCAGAAACAAATTTCTTCAGAAGTGTTATCTTCTTTTTTTTTGGCTCGAGATAAAAAATACCAGTCAATCATACTCTGTCAAATCTGAATCTAAAGATAGAAAAATTTGTTAAAAAACAAAAGAAAGCAAATTAGGATTTACATGTCTCTAGCTGCATGTGGTCAAACCATATTTTCAGGTCGTTTTTAATACGTCCAATATGATTCCAATTTTTACTGAAGATATGTAGGGAGTAGTCAAAAAGGCGATAAAGAAAAGGTTCCTCAAAGGCGGCCGCTCGTTTTGGCCGGCGTTTGGAGCTCGTCTCCGGCGTCGTCCCGTTTCCTTTTCCTTGCTTTAGTCTTAGTTTCTCTGTTTCTTTGTGCCTCTGTGTTCATCGCATCTGGATTGTTTCTCTACTTCGGTGGATCGCAAGCTTGTGAAGAAGATCTCTTCGCTTGGAGTGGTGGATCTCGTGGGAGAGGTGTGTATTCAGATGTCTGAAGCTTATGCTGACGGGATCCCAGTTTTCTGGTGGTCTTGAAGGTATCGATTTATATATTTTTCTAGATCAGCTCCCTCTTGGTTAAAGGTATAAATCGAGCTTTTAAAAGTGTTCTCCGGTCAGATCTGTGCTCTAAGTGGTTTTTTCATGTGTTGTGGCTCTTGGGTTTCGACAGTGGAAGGGGGTTTCCGTTGGTGAATCAGTTTTGGGGTCTGGCTATCTAGTCTTGTGGTGTTATGATCTGTCTCTGATTGGTGGAGAATTCCGTCTAGTAGCATCGCGTTTCAGGTTGTTAGTTTCTGAGTTAGGCTTATTTTAATTTAGAAGGCTTGAAGTCTCGTTGCGTTTATGCTCCGGTTAGTTCATTAGGCAGTTTTGGTGGTTTGAGGTGGTGTAGGGTTCGGTTACGGGTTCGTCTATCGGATGGTATCCTGCTGTGGAGTAATCTAATTGCCTCTCTATTGGCTCTCTTGAGTTTTTGGTTTGGTTTTCAAGACGAAGCAGTGGGTTAGTCTTTCAGCTGTTATCTTGATAGATTTCTGGGGCGAGGTTTCGCGAGTGTCCGCGTTAAGAGCTGTTGGTCCTAATTGTCGTTTTTCCGATCTGATTTCAACTTGGTAACTTCTTGTTCCCTCATCCCTTTCGGTTGCCTTTTCTCTTAAGTGCTTCTCTTGGAGTAGTTGTTGGGTTCGGTGTTTTTGCGCTTCCTCGTTTTTTCCTTTTGTAGGGCGGCCGGTTGAGTTCGTTTGGTTCCCAGCTCCCCGATTGGTTTTCAGTTTGGAGGCGGTGTGTTTGTTTGGGTTCTTCGGTTCTCATATCTCTCGGCAATCTAGTGTTGAGGTGTTTGTTGTGAAGCTCGTGGTAAGTTCAAAGTGTTGTTTTCTCAGCTTTTATGTCTTCGGTCTTCCCGTCTTCTCAAAAGTTTCCCTTATCTCTGGTCGGTTCTCTTCGACTTTTGTGTTTGTTCTTTGTAGTAACTTGTATTAGCTCGGTATTCTATTGTGTCGTTGTAGCAGTCTTACTCCCGGGTATGGGTGTTTCTGGAGGTTTGTAACCTGCCGGTATAGTATCTTTTATTGCATATCTCATCTGCATTCCACTTTTGTATTACTTCTGGTTCTTATAATATATTTCAGTTGAAAAAAAAAAATGTACGGAGTAGTCAAATATGATTCCGACTTTATAATGAAATTTTCGTTAGAAACTAGTTTATTATATTAATATATTTTCCATAATTATTTTGAAAAATGTCTACAAATAGTTTGATACCTCCCTACACATCGTCTATATATTAGACAAATTAGGGTTTAGATCTCTAGATACGCGCGGATCAATCAAACGTCATTTAGATTGGTATACTGTATACACATGTTCTTTTTTTACATAAGGCATCATGCCCAATCTATATATATGATCACATGATGAAGTAGAATTTATAATGGGTTTTGTTAGGCGAAGGAGAGAATTAGATTACTGATTGTAGCGAATTGGAGTTGAAGCCAGACCATGGAAACAGGCCTCTGTGGGTATGTGGAGAAAGAAGGATTTTCTTGGAAACTTGTTCTCCTCTCTACAAACAAGCTTATGATTTTCTTATCGCCATAGCTGAACCTGTTTGCAGGTAGGTTTGCTCAGTGCTCTCATCATATATTGTTCTTGAGGAAGATTTGGATTTCGTTTTGCCATGAATCAAGTGTGGTCTTCTTCATTTATGTTATTTATTTCAGGCCAAAGTCAATGCACGAGTATAATCTAACACCACACTCGTTGTATGCTGCTGTTTCCGTCGGGCTTGAGACAGAAACCATTAACTCTGTTCTGTTTTGAATAAACCATAATTTCTTATACGTTTGCATACAATCTTTTTGCACTTACAGAGTATGTAATGAAACTCCCGAAACCAATGATTTATGGCGCAACCAGGTTCGTTTAACAAACTTGTATTGAAGAAACACACACTTTTTGCGTATTCACTCGATTTCCCAATCTGATCATCCTCAACCAAAATTCTTGGGGCGTTTAAAACCAGTAAAGACTTGAACACTATCTTCTTGTCTTTTTTTGTGTGTTCAACTACACTATCTTCTTGTCTTCTTTTTTTTGGTTCAACTACACTATATTCTTGTCTTTTTTTGTGTGTGTTCAACTACACTATCTTCTTGTCAAAGGTATTATTAGCATTAGTTTCCAACTTTCCATTTCCTTTTACTTGGACAAATTGTCCATAGCTTTGATCTTAAAAAGTACCAGAGTAGCAAACTTACCCATAAAACTACATGTATATTTGCATATGAAAGCCCATGACTGGTCCATTATTTTTAGTCTAGAAGAGCTTTGTGAACCGCTACATGTTTGTGTTACACATTGGTTTTGGGTTGTGTCTGCCATAGATTCTTGCATGTTTTGATGGTAGACATCGTCTTCATCTATTTGAGTATTCGGCAATATTTCTTCGGTCTCCTCCAAAACCGTAGCTTGTTGATTTAATCGACTTAAACTTGGTGATTGCTGGTTCATCACCAATTTTACAGTTTCTAAACACACTTTGCATGAGATGGAGACACACAAGAGGATGCTTTTTGATACGCAAAGCTTCGGATATCTCCTGTTATCATCTTTTTATTAAAACATTTAGTTAAAATTCATACATATACTACAATCTCTAAACAATTATATTATAAAAATATATATAATAAAAATCTAGAATTTTTAGATTACCTCGCCACGTTCTTGCCACCACGTCTCCGGCATGTCGATCTCACCACTATCCGATTTGGTTGTCACTCCGGTACAGTTTCTTAGTTTCATATAAATCGCATACCCTTTCCGTTCATAGTCATAATGGTTTTTGATTTTGGTGTAATTATAAAGTTTGCCAGTCCTTTCATAAAACTCAGCAACTAGTCTATTTTTACCTTCTTTACTAGGATGAAATTTTACTTAACCATCCATTTTCAGCTCACGGTCATATATTTCTAGAAATACTTGATGCATGTGATCCGACCATAGCTTAATTATTTGACTACAATATTTCATCCATTTAAAAAAAAAATGATAAGATAGAAATATGATAAGATACAACCAGTATGGAACAATGCATAAAACTAGATAGAAATATTTACTAGAGAAAATATACCTCTATGGAATTCGTCATGCTTGAAGCATATGGATTTGTAGATGAAGAATCAATGACACTAACAACAAATTTGTTGTTGTTTTTTTTTTTTTTTTTACCAATGATGCTTTGTAGTGTGATTGTGTTTACTCTTCGAAGATGATTACTTCATTTATAGGCTCAGCAAAAAACAACTATTTGTAATTAATTAAAAAATATTAACAGCTATTACACTTCATGCAAGGATTACTATTGGTACCAATTAAGTGATGGTGCTTGAATTATGGTCGAGAGTTATTACACTCCATGCAAGGATAACTATTGGTAATATTTAAATGATGGTTGTTGAATTATGGTCGAAAGTTTTTCAAAACAATTAATTTTCTATTATGGTATATTATAAAAATACTAGAATAAGATCCGCATATATGCGGGTTTTTGATAAAATATTTTAAACCCGTAAAAATAAATTGAAAACAAAATCGGATAATTTATTTATTCTAAAATTTTGCCAAATTAATTATCCTACTTTATTATAATTAGATTTATCATAATTAAAATCTAGATTAGGATCCGCGTCTTATAATAATAAAATTTAAAACTCGTTAAATTATTTTTTAACAAAATAGTAAGCAAAATCTGATCACTACTAAAAACATATATGAAAAACACAAAATCGAAACATAAAAATTATTTATTTAGTTTAATTCTCATTTATTTTCAATTAAAATATTTAAAACACAGAACGGTTGCGGATCCTAAGCAACATTTACCAGACTTCTCATATAATTAACACACTTTATCAACTATCTTTTTCTGTTTCAATGCGTTAAAAACTTGAGTATTTAATTTGAGTCAATCGAGTATGTTAACGATCTTTCCATTAACTCTCTTCAAGCAAATAAAATATCTCTTTCTCTTCACATTCATCTCCCTTATATGATCTTTCTGCTCTCTAGAAAAGTTATGCTTCTTAATACTCGCATCAAAAGCCTCTCTACATGATTCTTGATATCATCCTCCTCATTGATCTCATCATCGTTTAATGTCATATTATTAGCATTTAGAATTTTTTTTTTAATTAAAATATATCCTAGTTAATCTAATTTACTTTTTGGTTTTTTTATTTTTCTTTTGAAATATATCCTTTTGTTTTTATTATATATTTTGTTAAAAAGAATATATTATCCTTTTGTTTTGTTAAAATAANGTTAATCAAATTTATTTTTTGATTTAAATGTTTTTTTTTCTCTCGTATATGATCTCTCTGCTCTTTAGAAAAGTTATGCTTCTCAAGACTCGTATCAAAAGCTTCTCTACATGGTTCTTACTATCATCCTCTTCATTGAGCTCATCATCGTCTAATGTAATATCATTAGGATCTAGATTTTTTAATTGAAATATATCCTAGTTAATCTAATTTATTTTTTTTTTTTTTTTTTTTTTTTCTTAAATTGAAAAAGATCCTTTTATTTTATTTTCTTTTTCTTAAATTGAAATATATCCTAGTTGATTTTATTTTATTTTTGTAATCAAAATCGATAAATTTGACGTTTTTATTTTTTTAACCGTAGCTAACTTAGTTTCTTTTTTCTTAATTTTCATATTTACCTTTTCGATTTTTTATTTTTCTTTTGGTATTAGTAATTGAAAAATAAACTTATTTTCGTTTTTAAATTTTAAAAATAATGTTTGGATTTTCCTTTTAGTATTAGTATTTGATCATACAATTTCATTAATTTAAATAAAAAACATAAAAAAAAACTTGTTTTCCTTTTTTTTGTTTTTAATTTTACATTTTCGATTTTTTATTTTCCTTTTTGTATTAGTAATCAAAAAAATTATTTTCCTTTTTTATTTTTAAAACTAATTTTTAGATTTATGTAAACATTATGTTCAAATCTAATTGGTTGGTTTTTTTTAACACTTTTTAATTTTAAAAATAATGTTTTGATTTTCCTTTTAGTATTAGTAATTGACCATACCATTTCTTAACTTAAATGAAAAACATAAAAAAACTTATTTTCCTTTTTTTTTATTTTCTTATTTACATTTTCAATTTTTTATTTTCCTTTTTGTATTGGTAATCGAAAAAAGTTATTTTCCTTTTTTATTTAAAACATAAAAAACTCATTTTCCTTTTTTTTATTTTTTTTATTTACATTTTCGATTTTTTATTTTCCTTTTTGTATTAGTAATCGAAAAAAGTTATTTTCCTTTTTTTATTTTTAAAACTAAGTTTTAGATTTATGTAAACATTATGTTAAAATATAATTGGTTGATGTTTTTTAACACGTATCAAAATCTAATCAATTAACTTGACACGTGTCATGATCATGTTAAAAACTAACTTTGATGCATCCTACTTTATATAATAAGAAGATATATAATAAAAATCTAGAATTTTTAAACTATCTCGCTACGTTCTCAGCACCACGTCTCCGGCTAGAGTCGTGCCTCCTCTTATACAAAAGAAACCTGGGCCTACGGTCCCATTTTTAAAAAAAAAACTTAAGAAGCTTTTTCTTTTCTTTATAAGAGGCTTTTATTGTATTTATTATGTGTCTTTAGTTATGTGTGTTTTAATTTGCTTGTTAGTAGGTCCAGTCCAAATATAAGTTATATTGATCTTTAACCCAATAATAATTATATAAAATTAAAAGACAAAAAAATAGAAAAATGTAAAACAAATTAAAACCGTTAAAAAAATAGAAAATAAGGTAAAACAGTTTATGTGACTTTTTTTACCGCTGTTTGTCGTCTAGTGCAAATATTTTGAAACGTTGGTTAATGATTTTGTAGAAATAAAAGGAATAAAAATCACATTTTGAACTATTTCCGTGTTTAGTTTTTTATTTTCTTTTATTATACTATAATATTTATTATGGTAGACATTTTTTTAGTTGATTTTTATTATCATATATTTCTATTTTTTATGAGTTGTAATTTTTTTAACCGCCTATGGCATCTATTAACCTTGGCACGGCTCTGTCTCACCACTGTCCGATTTGATTGTCACTCTGGGTTTCATATAAATCACATATCATTTTTGTTCATAGTCATAATGGTTTTGATTTTGGTGTAATTATAAGGTTTGCCAGTCCTTTCATAAAACTCAGCAACTAGTCTCTTTTTACCTTCTTTACGAGGATGAAATTTTACTTAACCATCCATTTTCAGCTCACGATTATATATTTCTAGAAATATTTGAAACATGTGATCTGACCATAGCTTATTTTGCTACAATATTTTATACATTTTTAAAAAATGAAAATATAGAAATATGATAAGATACAACTAGCATGGAACAATGCATAAAACTAGATAGAAATATTTACTAGAGAAAATATACCTCTCTAGAATTTGACATGTTTGAAGCATATGAATTTGTAGATGAAGAATCCATGACACTAACCACAAATTTTGTTTTTAGGAAAGACGTTTTGTAGTTTATGTTTTGTAGTTTGATTGTATTTACTCTTCGAAGATGATTACTTCATTTATAGGCTCAACAAAAAATAACTATGTAATTAATTAAAAAATATTAACAGTTATTACACTGCATACAAGAATTACTATTGGTAACAATTAAATGATGGTGGTTGAATTATGGTTAGAGTTTTTCAAAACAATTAATTTTCTGTTATGGTATGGGAAAATAAGAAAACAATTAATTTTTAATTGTTTCCGTAGTAGAAAATCTATATCTATATTTGCCAAATGATTTTGGTGAATGGAGCTTTCTCATTCACTCTCACAAAATATTACCCAATTACCTTTAATGAAAAGCCCTAATTCTTTTTCTTTTTTTTGTTTTAACCTAATGAGATTAGTGATAACCCTAATCTTCTCGCTTATATATATTGGTCATGTTGTGGGAGATTGACAGATTGCAAACAATTGCACCGGCCGTGAACTCACCAACAACCCTTTTATATTTTAGTTTCGGTTACGACAAATTGCAAACAATCTTCTCACTTATTGTTCTTCAATTCGTTCTTTAAATCTCTAGATTGTTTTTCACCTGTGTGTTATGCTTACGTGAAAGCCTCTTCTAATCTGATGGTTTATCTTTGTCTCTTTTTATTATAGGTTCGGTTGTGGTTTCTTACCTTGTGTAAGGTATGTTCTTCATATAGTTTTTACATAACTTTGTCTCTTATTATTTATGTGTATTTTTGTTTGACTTGTTTTGTTTTCATTTTCGACTCTATTTATTGGATCCATCGCTTTAATGTTTTGTTTTTTTTTTTTTAGGTTTGGAATTGTCGCTGTGATTGGTTTCACCATTGGCTCAACTCATGGAATCCTTTAGGTTTAACTATTTTGATTTTTAAGTTTTTAGATTCGGTTTATGGTTCTATATATTGTTGTTTATTTTTAAGATTATGTCCCTTATTGTTTTGTTATTAATTTTCGTGATTTATTTGGTTTAGGTTTCTGTTTTGATGACCTTGAGTGCGCTTGTGCACTTATTGAGGCAAGTGGATGGACTACCAAGAAGGGTTTGCGAGTGTTGGTTCAGATCTTTCTCTATTCTGGTGATTTAGGGTTTTTTGTCTTTATTTGAATAAGAGTTTCGTTACATTGTTCTAACCTAAGGTTGTTCTCTTGACATGATTATTTATTGTTCCGATGATAAATTCATAACCCGGAATTATAAACCAGTATCGTGGTCGTAAGCTTGGTTTATATTTCGTATATGTATTTGCACTTTACTAAGGTATCGTATCGTAATACGTGTGTTCGGATTCAAGTGGTGATGAAGCTAGATCTGTTGTTTTTGATAATGTGGATGAGCTTTTCATCGGGAATTCGGCTGCTGATTTGGCCGAGCAGGTTTTCGAGGTACTCATCCCTCTTCTTTGTCAAGCCTCTTTTGGCTTTTGTTCAGGTTTGAGATCTGTTTACTTTAAATTTTGGTTGGTGATTTGGATTTGTTTTTTCATTGTGTTCTAAGGCCGGTCTGAATGTCTCGCCTGAACAATTGAAAGATTTGATTGGGAAGGAGTTGCTTTTTAAAGTTTGTGTGGATGCTGATAATCTGAAGAGTAAGAAAATGTCTTATGTTGTGAATATAATAAGTTCGGGTCAAGAAAGAGTGGATCGATATTTATTATGAAACGACATCCTCCCAGATTAGTTTTATTTGTTGTGTGTATTGTTACGTTTTGTTTTATTGAAACTTGAAATAATGATTAGGAGCCATTAGCTTGAAATAATGGTCATGTCCGGAATTATACGATTTAATCATTAGCTTCGTCTCAAGATGTTGTGAGCAATCTAATCTCATATTCCTTTAATCTGTTTGATTTAGGGACCTCTAGATGTCTCTCCTGGATGTCTACGACGATTTTGTTGTATATGGAACAGAATACTACTTGTTGGAACAGAGAATTGCAGAAACTTTTCTATATCATACTTAAAACAAAGAGGTCCTTAAATAGGCTTACAACTCGAAGACTAAATCAAAACAGCTAAGACCGAAACAGACTCAATTGAACGTGCTCCAACTCCTACAAATCAGGAGGACTTATTCAAACTCTAACCGACACAAACCAACAAACTTGTCAACGTGTCTTTCAT
>JAHZTW010000001.1:389431662-389457559 GCA_020283515.1 Alliaria petiolata
TTTAGGTTTAACTATTTTGATTTTTAAGTTTTTAGATTCGGTTTATGGTTCTATATATTGTTGTTTATTTTTAAGATTATGTCCCTTATTGTTTTGTTATTAATTTTCGTGATTTATTTGGTTTAGGTTTCTGTTTTGATGACCTTGAGTGCGCTTGTGCACTTATTGAGGCAAGTGGATGGACTACCAAGAAGGGTTTGCGAGTGTTGGTTCAGATCTTTCTCTATTCTGGTGATTTAGGGTTTTTTGTCTTTATTTGAATAAGAGTTTCGTTACATTGTTCTAACCTAAGGTTGTTCTCTTGACATGATTATTTATTGTTCCGATGATAAATTCATAACCCGGAATTATAAACCAGTATCGTGGTCGTAAGCTTGGTTTATATTTCGTATATGTATTTGCACTTTACTAAGGTATCTTATCGTAATACGTGTTTCGGATTCAAGTGGTGATGAAGCTAGATTTGTTGTTTTTGATAATGTGGATGAGCTTTTCATCGGGAATTCGGCTGCTGATTTGGCCGAGCAGGTTTTCGAGGTACTCATCCCTCTTCTTTGTCAAGCCTCTTTTGGCTTTTGTTCAGGTTTGAGATCTGTTTACTTTAAATTTTGGTTGGTGATTTGGATTTGTTTTTTCATTGTGTTCTAAGGCCGGTCTGAATGTCTCGCCTGAACAATTGAAAGATTTGATTGGGAAGGAGTTGCTTTTTAAAGTTTGTGTGGATGCTGATAATCTGAAGAGTAAGAAAATGTCTTATGTTGTGAATATAATAAGTTCGGGTCAAGAAAGAGTGGATCGATATTTATTATGAAACGACATCCTCCCAGATTAGTTTTATTTGTTGTGTGTATTGTTACGTTTTGTTTTATTGAAACTTGAAATAATGATTAGGAGCCATTAGCTTGAAATAATGGTCATGTCCGGAATTATACGATTTAATCATTAATTAGCTTCGTCTCAAGATGTTGTGAGCAATCTAATCTCATATTCCTTTAATCTGTTTGATTTAGGGACCTCTAGATGTCTCTCCTGGATGTCTACGACGGTTTCGTCAAAGAAACGCGAAGTTCGAGCTGAGTCGGATACTTGAGAGTTTGATGCTGTTTCGGTGGAAAAGAAGGCAAAACATGGTTCTGAACACCATTCGATTTGATTTTGGTGTTTTTGGTTTTTTTATTAGTTTTTTTAATTTTATTTTAGATATATTACCATTCGTTAGTTTGGTTTTTTTTTTGGCATAATCCTTATTTTATGTTTTAATTTGTTTTGGTGTTACTTTGATTATTTAAAAAACAGATCTACTTTGGTGTTTATGTTTTTTTATATCATCGAGGATGTCTTGGTTAACCATAAAAACAATTATCAATCAAACCATCTCCTCTCGGATTTTGGAGTGTTATTAGTGATTTATTTTATAAGATCGTGTTGTTTCAATTTAGTTATTTTGATTATTTTTAAAGTAACAAATGATATTAAAGCAATTAGTTCATCAAACCGGTTTAAAAAAAAAAAAATTTAGTTCATCTTATTAATTTTGGCTTCAGAAACGGGTTTTTAATGATATCCGTATTTTTTTTAATAATAATAAATATTAATCAATTTTTCATTTAGTAGTCTAGGCAAGTTTTGAATGATCGTTGTTTATATTCCTTATTTTTTTCTTTTTTTCATTTTAGCTGTAGAAAAACGTATGGATATAGATATATACAGATTTGTTAAATTTGTAAAACAATGTTTGCGGCATTTATTTTGTTGTGGTTTTAAATTTTTGGTACAAATTTTTTTTGTCTATGGATATATACAGATTTTTTTAGTTTCTAAAAAGTCGTCTATGGTAATTGTGTGTATGTACTTTTTATGTAAACATTGATTAATGATATTGATCTTATCTAATTTTAAAATATTAAAAATTTAATAATAGAATTAGGAGTTTATATACGTTCGATCTAAGTAAAACGTAGGTGATTTTTACAACCCCAGGAAAAAAAAAAGGAATATCTAGAAAAATGGAAATGTTTATTTTATTAGAAGTTTTACATATATTGTTGTTAAAGATAAATGTTATATAAACTCCTAATTCTAGGTCAAAACCGGACAAAAACAGAAGAAGAAAAAATTCGGAGGAAGAAGAAGATGAAGTCCAGGACGAATAATAATTGGAAGAAAAAGATGAAGACAATGAAAAAAAAGATGGGAAACTTGGAGAAGAATTATAAGTTTCTGTTCATTATCTATTTGGTTAAATAAACATGCCGATGTAATTTCTTAACAGAACATACAGCTTTGTTAATTTGCGGAAATGTTTTAAAAGAGGACATCCGAAGAACTGTAAATTCTGTAATTATTGGCTATGCAATGCATTTTCTAATTTTCTTTAGCGCTAATTTCTAAAGAAGGTACTGCAAATAAATTGTTACCTTACGTTCTATTCTGAGATTTCTTCATGAACTTAGATAACGAGGGTGAATTTCTCGCATGGACTCCGAATAAATAAATTAAAAAGTTGAATTTAAAAATACAATAAAAAAATAAAAAATAAAATACCATTGGTAAAGATGTTATTAAAGATATAGTTTTGAAGATAGTTTTAAAAGAGAGTATAATTTAGGATTAAAAATTTGGAAAT
This sequence comes from Alliaria petiolata, assembly GCA_020283515.1. Classification (NCBI taxonomy): domain Eukaryota; kingdom Viridiplantae; phylum Streptophyta; class Magnoliopsida; order Brassicales; family Brassicaceae; genus Alliaria; species Alliaria petiolata. Next base: position 389,434,289 of record JAHZTW010000001.1, read on the forward strand.
TAATATAAAAAAATAGTTGTGGATTATAAAACAGTCATAATTGTTTTCCTATTTGCCAACAAGAAGAAGAAAAAGAAGAAGAAGACAAAGCTGACGAAAAATAAAAAGAATGAGAAGACAAGTAAGAAGAAAAATCGAAAGATAAAGAAGAGAAAGAAGAAGAAGATGAAACTGATGAAGAACAAGTCTAAAAAGACGAGGAAAAAGATGTAGACAAAGACGAAGCGGAAGAAAATTAAGAAGAAGGAGGAGAAGGAGGAGGAGAACATGAGAAAGTTGGAGTAAAATAAGAAAAACCGGAAGAAGAGGAAAATGAAGAAAATTGGAGCATGAAAAAGATGAAACCGGAAGAGTAAAATATTGGAGAAAATAAAGGAACTCAAAAAGGAGAGGGGAAAAAACAGGAGCATGAAAAGATGAAAGTAAAAGAAGGACAAGACGAGATAAAACTGGAAGAGTAAGATGTTAAAGAAAATGAAAGAAATAAAGAAGGAGATGGAAGAAGAAGATGAAGAAGAAAAAATCGATGTGTACACGAGACGATGCTGAAGTAAAAGAAGGGTAATGAAACCTTTTTTTATTTACTCATTTTATCTCGGGACTGTTTTGCATATGCATCATAGTTTAATATAATTGATTTCCTCTTATTAAGTTTGATGGACAGTTTCCATGCAGCTACAACAAACTGTCACTATATGCATTAGTCGCTCAAGTAATTGAAATTTTTTATCGAAGCTTTTGATTATAGATAATTTCTGAAAACTTCTTTAGAGGATAATGCATTGTTTCATTTGATGTCAAAAAAAGAAGATTGTTTCATTTGTTTGATTCCTAAATGGAAACAAACTATAAAGCGGCTCTGATACCTCATAGATTAATAGACACGATTCGTTGTTTAAGACAAACAGGTTAATAGAACTTCTTTTTTTTATATAAGTTAATTTTCTCAATTGAATGTAAGAGTTGTAATTCGTAATGTTATTTAGATACTTGTGAGTTGTTATCGGATAATACAAAAAAAATATTAGAAAACAAGTTATTGCTCATGAAAATTGGGTTTTCTTTACAAACATATTAATTTTGATTTTAAATAAAGCCAAATTATAAAACTGTTTTTTCACGTTTAAATAAATCAATTTTATCAATTGTTAAAAGAAAAAAAACTGAACCCCGTGCCAATAAATGAACTAAAAATGAATTGTTAAAAAAGTAAGAGAATTATCCATCCTTTTTGATAAACACAATAAGCCATAAAAAATTGAAGTTAAAACAAATAAACTTTCAATTTAATTTGACAACGAATTGGAGCCATGACTTTCTTGTGTCGATGGAGAGACTTCACAGCATGGCCGAGATATCGAAACTTAGTCACTTTGAATTGATAGCCAATGCTCACCTCCAAGGTTCGTCGAAACGAGTTTGATTGTTTTTTTTTACAAATCATTATGCAATTGACCAAATCGATTAAAAAAATGGTAAACATTATTTTTTGAAAAATCAACTGAACCCCGCATAAGGTGCAGAGAAAACACCTAGTTTTTAATTGTTTCCGTAGTAGAAAACCTCAATTGCTTAATGGGATTTTGTTTGTATTTTTTTTTTTAACTCAAAACGCATATTTGAGTTTTTTTGGACATTCCGCAATTTTTTTTTATTGGTTAAATATCTCTTTAATTCGCGTAAAAAAAAAAACCAGTCACCGACTCGTTTCGGCAAATCGGATACCCAGCCGGAATTCAAATCAAAATCTCCGCCGGCGTTTCGGCTCGCTTAGCTGAATAGCTTACAACGGAACTCCACGCCGCCGTCGCCGCCGCCGATTTCTCTCCGCCGTGTAATTTCCACGCCGTTTTTCTTCCCCTCCGTCAGACGGTTTTGGCCTTGGACGATTGATAGAAAAGACAAGCTATAAATCTCTTGAATCGATTTCGATCAGTCGATCAGGATAATCAATATGGAACACGGTAATAGAATAATAGTCTCGACCTTACTGATTTTGTTTTTTTTTGTGGTTTTTCGAATTATCCGGCAACAAAAAACAAAATATGGGAAATTTTGATGTTCAGGTGAAAGAGAAAGCTCTAGGAAGAAGATGAAGTACGGTGGGGAGGTTCGTGATTAGTTTTTCTTCACGGGAACTCTTTTTCTCAGTGTTAGTTACTCTAATTCACTGTATTTCGTGTGAAAAATCTCAGGATGATCAAAAGATGAAGAACATCGAAAACGAAGAATCCTATCTCGCTGATGATGCTGATGAGGATTCTCGTGATGGTATATTGATGTTATGTATAGTTACATAGGGCTTGGGTTCAATAAGAAGGAAAATCTTAAAACTGAGAAAAATTCGAACCACTCAGAAGCTACTTACTATTTATAAGATGAATAACTTTTGTCTAAATTATAAATTTGAAAATGTGCGGAATGGATTTGAAATAGCTTGTTAATTTTTTGCTTTTTTGTTATTATGAATGGTGTGTACTTGTTGGAATCACGTTTCCAAAAGGTGACCATTCAAGCCCATATAGATACATGAGAACAGAATGAAGCGAGATTTATAATGGTTTTGCAGAAGAAGAAGGAGAGAAGGAGATTACTGATTGTAGCGAATTGGAGTTGTAGCCAGGCCATGAAAACAGGCCTCTGTGGGCATGGAAGGATTTTCTTGGAAACTTGTTCTCCTCTCTACAAACAAGCTTATGATTTTCTTATCGCTATAGCTGAACCCGTTTGCAGGTAGGTTGCTCACTGCTCGTCATATATTTTTCTTGAGAGATTTTGTTTTTGTTTTTCCCTGTGGTGTTCTTCGTTTATGTGTTGAGGTTATACGATTTTTGGTTGGTTTTTTTTAAAAAAATTGTTATTATTTCAGGCCAGAGTCAATGCACGAGTATAATTTAACACCTCACTCGTTGTATGCTGCTGTTTCCGCCGGGCTTGAGACAGAAACCATTATCTCTGTTTTGAACAAACTGTCTAAGACTAAGCTACCTAAGGAGATGATTGGTTTCATCCATGCTTGTACTGCAAATTACGGGAAAGTGAAGCTGGTTTTGAGAAAGAATCGGTATTTTATTGAATCCCCATTCCCGGAGGTAAAGTTACACAAGTCTTAACACTCTTTTTCTCTGTTCTTATGATGTATTTGGATATTGGTTTTGTTCACTTGTGAAATGTAAACAATCTCAGGTGTTGAGAGATCTTCTCAGGGATGATGTTGTAAGCCGAGCAAGAATTTCTTCTGAGGTGCGTTGAAACTTCTCCATTTAATGCATTTTATGTTTTGCTTTTTCGTGGTTTCTAGATTTTAATCTTGGATGGGAATATACATACCATGATCTATTGTTCTCAACGCATCTTTTGTCACCAATGTGGTAGATAGGCAGCATAGGCTTTCGTTAACCTTCTTCTTAAAACCCCTTTGATTCATTGAATGTGGGATTCTTTTGTCTTGTAGTACCATTGTGTTCTCCGAGAGTATATGTCGAACGAACTTAGATTAACTTTTTTTTTTTGCTAGCCATGTGGCGGTGATGGATTCACGATCAGCAAAACAAATGGTGAGCTTGAAGCAGGACCTGGAGAGCTGTTGAATGAAGCAGAATTGGCAGCAGCAGCAGAAGAGAAAGAAACTCACTCATTTGAGATAGACCCTGCACAGGTAAAATTTTCCCTAATGGGTCTGAAATGGTAATGAGTTTGGTAATGTTCTATGATCTTTACTTTGCTCGCGTTGTAATGTTTCTTTTGCTCTTCGTGTTTAGGTGGATATTGTGAAGCAGCAGTGCTTGTCAAGTGATTTGAATTATCCTATGTTAGAGGAATATGACTTCAGGAACGACAATGTGAGAAAAAAAAACTACACTTCAGGCCAATTTGTTGCTTACAAGATGATATAGGCACTGCATGTTCATGATTGTTAATAACTTGTTGGTGTCTGTCAGGTTAATCCTGATCTTGACATTGAACTGAAGCCCCATGCACAACCGAGGCCATACCAGGAAAAATGTTTGAGCAGGGAACGGTATAACTTTCTACTTGCACAATAGTTTTCTTGGTGACTGCTAAATTGATCATAGATACTAATATTGGGAAATTCTCAAAAATACTACTAAAAAAAGATTTGTTCCAAAAATACCACTATTTTGTTCTAAAAATACCACAAACACTAAAACCCTCAAAACTAAAAAATAAATTATAAACCCAACCCAAATATTTAAATTATAAATTATAAATCCTTAACATCAATGTTTTTAGTGTTTGTGGTATTTTTGGAAAAAATGTACTTCTAGTTGTATTTTTGGGAAAAAAAACTAGTGATGATATTTTCGAAACAAAAACTTATGTTAGTAGTAATTTATGGCATTTCTCATTAATCTTTGCAATTTCTCATGAAACATTGTGACGGATCTAAGAAGCTTGATTCTGCAGGAAGAGCAAGATCTGGGATTATAGTGTTGCCTTGTGGTGCTGGTAAATCTCTGGTCGGTGTTTCTGCGGCGGCTCGTATAAAGAAGAGTTGTCTTTGTTTGGCGACTAATGCTGTCTCAGTGGATCAATGGGCCTCCCAGTTCAAGCTGTGGTCTACTATTAGAGATGACCAAATATGCCGTTTCACTTCTGACAGTAAAGAACGGTTCCGTGGCGATGCTGGTGTTGTTGTAACAACCTATAATATGATTGCCTTTGGTGGTAAACGATCTGAGGAATCAGAGAAGATTATAGAAGAAATCAGAAACAGAGAGTGGGGGTTGCTACTCATGGACGAGGTAATCATATAGTTCTTAATGTCGATGCCTGTTTTTAAATTGAAGTTAGTGTTTGCTGGTAGTTGCTTTGCGGATTATTAAGCCTAGACCTTTCTGGTATTCCCATAAGTACCCAAGAACCGAACGAGTATCCGAAAATACCGGCCGAGTACAAGAATGGAACCGAACGAGTTATTTTTTTTATATATAGGTACATGTGGTTCCGGCCCAAATGTTTAGGAAAGTTATCAGTATCACAAAATCTCACTGCAAGCTAGGACTTACAGGTAACTAAAGGGTTCATTGTCACCGACCTTTTTTGTGTGTTAAGTACTTCAATTTCAGAAGCCAAGTCTCTTTTTTGCTGTTTTGTTCAGCCACACTTGTGAGAGAAGATGAAAAGATTACAGATTTGAACTTCCTCATTGGCCCGAAACTATATGAAGCCAATTGGCTAGATTTAGTTAAAGGAGGCTTTATTGCAAATGTTCAGTGTGCTGAAGTATCGTCACATGCTGGTTCTAGACGTCAAGAGGCACAACGTTTGGGTCGTATTCTTAGGGCCAAGGTTTTGAATTTTCGAAGTTTATTACTCTATCACGGTGTGTTGATTGATTCCAAAAATAAGTTTATATATATTTCGATGATGAAAAAAAAAAAAACAGGGTAAAATTGAAGATAGAATGGCTGGTGGAAAAGAAGAGTACAATGCATTCTTCTACTCGCTTGTTTCTACAGATACACAGGAAATGTATTATTCGACGAAAAGACAGCAGTTCCTAATCGACCAAGGTGATAGCTTTAAGGTTATTACAAGTCTTCCACCTCCTGATGCTGGTTCAAGCTTACGCTACAGCAGTCAACAAGAACAGTTATCCCTTCTCGCAAAGGTTTTTTGAGAGATTTAGTTTGTGATTGTGTTTACTTTGGTTTTGATATGTTGTTGTTATTGTTAAGAAAGTTAAAGATAATATATTTACAGGTGTTGAATGCTGGAGACGATATGGTTGGTTTGGAGCAACTTGAAGAAGACACAGACGGTAAGGAACTTCAAAAGGAGAGACGAAAGAGAGCGTTGAGTGAAATGTCGGGAGCTAAAGGAATGGTCTACGTGGAATATAACAACTCTGGCCATCAAAAATCTTCTTCTTCTCAACAATTCAAAAAACCTAAAGACCCTACTAAACGTCACCCTTTCTTCCAAAAACGTTTCGTGCAACAAAAGAATAAGGTTTAAAAGAAACTCGCACATTGATTTCGTGTAGAGTTTTTTTTGAGTAATTATAAGTAGAGATTTTGATGCGCTTATGGTTGCACGTGCCAACTACTCTTTGGAGCTCAAACTGAAATTTACACAACATAAACAATATTTCTACCTAGGATATTATACATAGAATAGTTAATTTGTACAATAGATGTGTGAGTTAAACAATATTCTACTAATCTTTAGTGTTTACCACTTTCTTGGTCGTAATGAGGCACGGTTTGTTCCAATGAAAAACCAAAAGGAAGAAGAGATGATGAACAGTAGTGAAGGGATTCCATATTATAAGAACAGGGATTTAGTGTTAAAAAATCGACATATCGTAAACCGGCGAAACAGGTAGAAGGGGTTTAATATGTTAAAAAAAATATTTTTGGTATTTTTAGATATTCGTTCGGTTCTCGGATAAGATCCAAACTGAAAACCAAATTATTTTAAAACAGGATCTAATTGGGTATTTTAGAAGATCAGAAACCAATACAAACCACATTTTTCGGGTCGGATCCGAATATTATGCCCTTAGTTTCTTTTATAGTTCCCCAAGCATGGGACATACTTTAAAATAGAACTGCGACTTTTATCCGAATCAAAGTTTCATACTAGACCAAGCTAATGTTTTCGATTTTCTATTTTAGTTAGGTAACTTAGGTCAAAATAATAGATATGTTTCTTTTCCTTCTAATTTTCTCATGGTTACAATAAATCTTGTGTAGAGTTTTTGTAGAGTAATAATAAAGTAGAGATTTTGATGACCTAATGGTTACAATATACAACTTACACATGGGTCAACCATTTTTTGGCCCTCAAACTGAAATTTACCCAACATAGACATTATCCTGCCTACATAATTAAACAATGTGACAATACAGAAAATTATACATAGAAAAGTTAAATTATATACAATAGGCTATTGTTTACCACTTTCTTGGTTGTTATGAGGCACGATTTGTTCCAATGAAAAATCCGTCTCTAAAGAAAGAGATGATGAACAATAGTTAATTAGGGATTCCAGACTATTAGATTAGGGATTTAGTAATAAGAAATTGACAAATCGTACACCGGCAAAAAACTAAAAGGGAGTTGATATGTTAATTTGTTTTTCCTGGTATTTTTGGATACTTTCGTTTCTCGGATAATATCTGATCCGAAACGAGAATCAAATTATTTAAAGACAAGATCCAATCGGGTATTTTAGGGGATTCAAAACCGATCGAAGCCACATTTTTCGGGTCAGATCTTGATATTATGCTCATGCTTAGTTTCTTTTATAGTCTTCCAAGCATGACACATTCTTTTAACTAGACCTGCGACTTTTATCCCAATTGAAGTTTTCATACTGGACCTGATGTTTTCGACTTTCCATTTTGGTTTGGTAACTTAGGTTAAACTAATCGGCATAATTTTAAAACATATTAGCATATCGGTTTGGTTCATTCAAACCGATCGGTTAACATATATGTTTATTTTCCTTCTAATTTTTTCATGGTTACTGTTAGAGATGAGTTTAGCACCCCTCTAAAAAGCCCTTCATAAATTGAGATCGGCCCATCAAAACTTTAGAAGCTTATCGGAAAAAGTAATTTCCGAGATAAAAAAAAATCCCGAAGAAACAGGAAAAGAGAAAAAGGAAAAAGAGGCCGGTTTAAACCAACGCCCATCTATTATAAATATGGGGCAAATCATTGAAGAAGATCTTCCCAAAAATAGTTAGAGAGAGGCGACCTAGAGAGAGACCTAATTCTCTCTAGATTTTATCTTGTAAACCCTCTTGTAAACGAACTACGAATGGCTTGATCCCTTCTAAAGGGTACGTAGGCAACCTTCTTTAAAGCTCAGCTATAACATAGTGAAAACCCTAATTAGGTCATCTTTCCGATGACCTAATTTTTCTCTTATTTTCGAACTCCGATTTGATATTCTCTTAAACCCACAAACTCTTTGTTATCCTTCTAAATGTGTGACTTGAGTTCTTACAATTGGCGCCGACTGTGGGGATTTTGAGAATTATCAAATTCGGAAAGTTAAAAGTTCAAAACGAGATTCTCCACTCGCCACTCGCTTGATGATTTCTCTGCAATTATCAAAACGAGATTCTCCAGCTTCACGCGAATTCGATGACGATGCGACTATTATGTTCCTGCCTCTTTCACGAAGACCACTAATCAAGCAAGCTCGGTGTAACACACACGACGTGCCAGACCATAATGGACACTGCCTCCGACGTCTCGTGACGAGGACAGACCAAGTTCACAGATTTTGTGAGCCCTTGCAAAAACAGAAATTTGATGACGAGCTCACCAAATCTCGACGTCAACAAGATACCATAGCTCTCTACTCAAGGAGTACTACAAATTTTCAGCAAGGCTAAAGTTATCAAGCAAGAGATACGAGAGTTTGAGCAAGAAAGACAAACGAGCTCTCAGGGTAAAAAATATACAGTGACGAACTTGTCATGGAAGAAGAAACGAGCTCTCAAGCTTCATTCACGATTGAGGAAATAAGCTCTTTCAACGAGCTCTCAGGGTAAAAAATATATGGAAGAAGAAACGAGCTCTCAAGCTTCATTCACAATTGAGGAAATAAGCTCTTACAACGAGCTCTCAGGGTAAAAAATATACATTGACGAACTTGTCATGAAAGAAGCCCATGCAGAAGAATGGAACGTTCGCACTTCGAGCTCACGCTCAATCTCAGCTCATCCTATTCAGCAATTCTGGCGCTACGTCATCTCCGTAGCGCTTCTTACAGCAATTTTTCACAACGCTCTCGTATAGTCGTACTCATACAACACCAATTACGGATCCAACGCTAGACCCAGCAATTATCCGAGGCAACAACCAAGCAAAAAGTACGAGCTCTCAAGATCCTTTAAAAAAAAAAGAGGAGAAAACGGGCAGCAAAACGAGCTCTTCAGCTCGGCAAAAAATAAGAAGAGGAAGGAATGGCTTACGTAACGCATTCACACGGAGACTTAGTAAATCCATTACACAAAGATTGAAGAAGAGACAGGCTCTCAAGCTTCGTTCAAGACTAAAATAAAAATACTCTTACAAGGGGCTCTCAAGATCCTTTAAAAAAAAAAGTGATGGTGATAGAAGAAACTCAAAAGAACTGAACGTTCAAGGTCCAGCTCGTCAGCTCGCAAAAGAATTCTCAAGCGGAGCTCATCAGCTCGTACTTTGCGTGAGCTCTTCACAATTAAGCATGTCATTCCACCGGATCACCAACTCACGTTCTGCTTATAATTCTAGCACAAACAAAAGTTGTAACTCGATCACTCGTGCTCGTCAGCGTGTCGACTCAGATGCCTCACACATCTTGATGAGCTCCTCATCCGACCATCTCGAGCTCACACACGAGCTCTCAATCCACCAAGAGAATAAGCCGAGCAGAAGTAAGCCTCCATCACGCGAGCATCGAGAGCCTAACACATTTAAAGCCGAGCTACAAGTCTCGCATCTAGCAAGGAAAAACGAGTTCCCGAACTCAACTAAAGCCGATCTCACATTTGATCGCAATAGAAGCCGATCTCACATTTGATCGCAATAGAAGTCTCTCACACTTGGTCGCATTAAAAGGACGATCTCATATTAGGTCGTGATTTAAACACGATCACAAAGAAGAAAAATCAGAAACACGGAGGTTTCGATGTCAATCCCGATCTCCTTACCGTTTCAAACCGTACAGAGCTCGTCGACTTAAGCACATCGTTGTACCGAGCTCATAGGCCTAATCTCATCGTTATACGGAGTTCGTCGACCTAATCACATTTTTGCTCCGAACCAACATGCATCACCTCGGATCTCTCCGATCTCTATGTTGATCAAAAAAAAAAAAAAAAAAAAAAGACAGCTCGGTATCATCATTCAACAAGACGTGCTAGAACGTCAGCATCTCGGCAAAACTGCCTCCGACATCTCAACGTCAAAAAAAAAAAAAAAAAAAAAAAAAGGAATAATAGGCTCACACTATCTCTCATCTCACTTTAGAAGGAAAAATCAGCCTTTCATCGTCATCAAAATCTCCAACGTCGTCTCCATTATAATCAAGATAAAGATACTCGTACAAAACGCCGAAAAGCTGAAGAAAGAACTATAAAGAATTCTTATCAGAATTTGAAGCTCTGGCCAAGACTTTAACGCAACAACAACACAACGCTGACCAAGCAAATCCGAGGCAAAAGCTAACGCCCAGTCCCATTTTAATTGATTTTCTAACCAAAAGCACAAAGATTAAGAAAACTACTTTTTTAAAGAAATTGTCATTTAATAAAAAAATTGAAAACAATAAAAATAATAAAAAAGTTAGCAAACTCTTCAACTTCTTCAACTAAAACCTTTTTAGTTAATGTATTAGATTAAAATAAATTAAATTTTTGCATAGATAAGTGGGAAAATCACTTAAAATGGGACAAAATAAAAATCCTTGAAAATCACTTATAATGGAACAGAGAGAGTAATAAATTAGGACTTCCATATTGTCAGATTAGGGATTTACTGTTTAGAAAATCTGCAAATTGTAGAGAGAGAAAGGGAAACCGGCGTAGAAAGTTAAAAGAGGGTTTATATGTTAAATTTCATTCGGGTATCTTTGGATATATGTTTGGTTCTTGGGTGATACTTGATCCGAAACAAAAATCGAATTATTTAACTATAAGATCCAATCGGGTATTTTAGGGGATTCAAAACCGATCCAAATCGCATTTTTCATGTCAAATTCAGATATTATGCCCATGCTTAGTTTCTTTCATAGTCTCCCAAACATGGCACATTCTTTTTACTATACCTACGACTTTTATCCTAATTGAAGTTTCCATACTGGTAGGGCTGGCCTTGAATCCAAGCAGATCAAGCATGGACTTGCGACCCTTATTTATGTATAAAAACTTTATAAGGCAAAACATTCTATTTTCGGAAAATTTTGCAAAACATCCCATTTTTTATATAGCTGCAATCTTTTTTTTTTTTTAATTCTGGGGCTGGCTCTGCATACTGGACTAATCTGATGTTTTTGGTTTTCCATTTTGGTTTGGTAACTTAGATCAAACTGATTAGCATAATTATAAAACAGATTGGGATATCGGTTTGGTTCATTCGAACCTATATGTTTTTTTTTCATCTAATTTTCTTTTATCAAGATAAACCAATTCATATCAAATTATACAAGATTTAATGAATATATATAATTCTGAACCGAAAATCCAAACTAACCGAACTAATTGATTTTAACCGAATTTTCTAACTTAACCGAAATTGAACCAAAATTTCAAAACTTCGATTATTTTCGGTAAAATTTTGAAAACATAAATTACTCGCAAGCCTACTTTTAACCATAAGGGCAAGATTAGAGTGAAGGGCTCGACTACCCTTAAAAAAAAAGAAATCAATCTATTATTCCTTTAATCTTCATACATTTCCCCTCTTTTATCAATTATGAAAACCCTATTCTATCCCTACTATCCGATCTACCCAATCCATGTAAATTAATAAAAAATAGATAAGAAAATAATATTGGACCAATCACAAATCAATATTTTTGACCAATCAAAAAACAGAACTTCATCTCCCTCACGATCTTTTGTCCGACATTGAAGTAGTTCAAGCTTTCCTCCCATTGAAGCTACTGCGTCTTCAAATTCTGGTGAATACAAGTACGTTTTCGTCGTATTTCGTCATCTCTAAGGTTGAAATCAATTATATAAGTCGATTTCATTTATAAGAATCAATTTTGTTTTGTGTTTGGAAATTGAGTAATTGAATTAGATTTGAAATTGAATCTATTTGGTATGCATATTTGATTTTTAACCATGATGTATGCGTCGATTAGGACCATGCATTAAAAAGAATGGATTGTAGTTGCTGAATCGTAGCAAATCGTAAGTAGATTAAAAACCCCAGATCAGCCCGAAATCATCCGATTTGAGTTGCAGGCGCTAGAACAACTGGGTAAAACTGGTATTACTAAGTACGAAAGTATAACTTGGTAGACCTGGTATTACTGATTGATTGTTCCGGATGAAATATCGGGTTACTAATTGATTGTTCCAGATGAAATATAAGAATTGCATGTCTTACCTCCATATTACACCAAAAAGAGAAGAAATCAAGAAAGAAGGTTTCAATTGGCTTGAGAATGGCATCAAAGGATGAGTACTAAAAGAGTGTCAAGACAAAACTTGGGTAGATGGTTTGAGCCGGTTGAGATCAATACCAGTAGTGAACCTTAGTTTGTGTTTGAATTTGTATTTTTTGTCACTCTCTGATTTGTACAACTTCTTAAAACTTATTTTCGTATTGGTACAATTAAGTTCAATTCTATTTCAAAAGATTTAGAATTTAGTGAGAAAAACAAATAAATCACACGAAACAAAGAATTATACATTATATAAGTAACTATTAAATATAAGAAACATATATTAATTAGGTAAAAATAAATTTATAGCATTATGCTTGTTATTAGAATATGTACACAACAAACACCCTTACACTTGTATGATTACTTTGTTAATATTAATCACATTAGGCTGCAAAACATACAAAATATATGATTTAAGATATTTTAATGCATAAAAACTTTGGAATATACTTTAATACTCAAGAATTGAGGACAGTTGCAAATCTAACCCACCAAATTTCCCATTTCAACATTAGCCACTTTCTCTCCAAACCATCCTTCTCACTTTCAATTATTTACGAAATTGCCATTGATTCAAATTTTTTTTTTTAATTTTCGGAAATCCAATTGACCAAATAATCCTCATCTTCCTCACTTATTCACGAAAATGCCATCATCATCAATTAACCGAACCACCATTTTCAACCAATTTGAAGCTTTAATTGCACAAAAAACCCATTTTTGAGCTTGGATAGCTCATTGTCTCTTGCCTTATGCTTCTATTCTTCTATTTTCTCTCTATTTTCTTCCCAAAAACTCTATAATTTAGCTATTAAAAAATTAAAGCACTTAGATCTTGTTATATCCGCTGAATTGGTCGTTCATTGCGATTGGGCTTCTTGGTGGTGGCAAGAATCGAAGATATAAGCTAGAAAAGAAGCTAAAGACGAGTGGTAAGTCAATTTTTCAGTAGAATTTCGTGTTTTCTAGATTTGTGCTGCGAAAGTAGACTTCACATGGCCTTCAAGAAGTCTACTAGTCAACGAAAATGTTAGTTTTGCAATTGACCACGTGAACAAAATAGACTTCTCCAGGTCATATGAAGTCTACTCCATTTCCTTTGAGAACAAAAAAAATGGAGTAGACTTCTCGGGTAGACTTATTTCAAAGTAGGTCATTTTTGCAATTGACCAAACTTTGACTTTTTTTGAAGTAGACTTCTCCGAGATAGTAGACTTCTCCGAGATAGTAGACTTCTCAGAGAAGTCTACTCCTAAAAGTAGACTTCAAACATGTCACTTTTGCAATTGACCAAACTTTGACTTTTTGTAGTATACAGCTGGAGGAGTTTACTCGGCTTTTTTTTGGTGACAGAAAGGTGAATTATAAAGTAGACTTCTTTTGGCTGAGAAGAAGTCTACTTTTTAATTAATTCAATGTTTGGCCAACCCCAAAACTAACCCATAGTAGACTTCTCCAAGGTTCAAGAAGTCTACTCCCAAAGTCAAACTTGGTCAATTGCAAAAATGACATGTATGAAGTCTTCTTTTAGGAGTAGACTTCCCCGAGAAGTCTACTATCTCGGAGAAGTCTACTCCAAAAAAGTCAAAGTTTGTTCAATTGCAAAAATGACCTGTAAGAAGTCTACTCCGAAAGTAGACTTCTCTTGAGAAGTCTACTTTCTGAGGAGAAGCCTACTCATCTTTTGGCAATTGCAAAACTGACCTGGTAAAAGACTACTTTTTCGAGTAGACTTCTCTGAAGAAGTCTACTTTTAATGACGAAGTCTACTATTAGTAGACTTCATTAACCGTCTTAGAAGTCTACTTTTTCATATTTAAAAAAAAAACGCTTTGTATCAAATATATAATAAATTTTTAAGATTTTCTTGGTCATGAACTTGTGTTAGTAAGTGTTATTGCCTCTATATTAGTTATACGTGTTTATAGTTTATATGGATGGTGGAATCAGGTTTTATGTTTTACAAGCTACTTAACTTATTATTCATAGACTTCTCCAAGAAGTCTACTTAGTAGACTTCTGCGGACATCAAATGAAGTCTACTGTTTTAATTTTCTTATAAAATTCTTTAATCTGTAATTTATGAAAAATAAAAATTATTCTTTGACTCTTGAGTTTGTGTTATTTATTAATATTTCTTATGTATGAGGTTTACATGTTTGTTTCTTATAATTGAGCTTTAATTAATTTTTTTTGTTATTAGGTATTTAGCTTATTAGTAGTAGACTTCTTCAAGAAGTAAGTAGACTTCTAATGAAGTTTAGAAGTCTACTTTTTCAATTTTTTTAATTAAAATTTATTTATCTGTAATTTATGTTAAATAAAAATTATTTTTTTGAATCTTGAGTTTGCATTATTTATTGGTATTGCTTATGTATGAGTTTTACATGTTTTTTTCTTATAGTTGAGCTTTAACTAATTTTTTTTTTTTATTAAGTATTTTGCTTATTAGTAGTAGACTTCTAATGAAGTGTAGAAGTCTACTTTTTCAATTTGTTAGAATCAAGTTTAGATCATTTTTAGTAATTCCCCCTATTTGTTTCTCTCTTTCATCAAAAAATTCTAACTTTTTTTTTTTGAAATCGAAATGTCAGATATAACAAATTATGCTTTATATACTTTTTTACATCCAGCATAGTTTGATCATGTTTTCTGCTTTTATCTATAGTTTTTACCAAATTTTATGATTTGAATACATTATCTACACGGCTACACCCCTTTCGAGTTTTCCTTTTAGGAGACGTGGGAAGCACTACATATAAGTTCTTTCTAAAGTTATTCACTACGTATAAGTTCTTTCTAAAGTTAAGTGATGTAGCAGTAGATTTGCAGAAAGAAGGGTGTACAATAATATGTTACCAAAGTGATTTATCATCTTCGATCTTCCAAGAAATAATCTTGCTTGGGAAGCTGCAAGTAGCAATCCAACTATCTCAAAACGGCTTTAGTTGATAACTTGATATAATTTTTGGAGTTGGTTCCAGCTGTCCGATGCTATTGGTTCTTTCTTATATTACAAGTGCAGTGAGAGTTAGAGTGGAAAAGCAAAATACTTTTGGGTTTCAAATTACATTCACAATCACCGTTTACAAGCATTTTCAGACCATCTTTAAACTCAGCCACACCTTCTTCAAGAACCGCGCAAACCGGAAATATCCTCACTCCTTTCACCCTCCTCTCAAGTTCTTTCAATCTCTCCTCCGCGCCATTCTCATCGATCTTATTCGCCACGATCAAAGACGACCTGTCAGATAGCCCTTCTTCATGGAACTCGAGCTCCATCACCAGATCTCTCAGCTGTTGCCACGGCGTCACTCCTTTGCAACCGTCAAGCCCCGACGCTAAATCCACAACGTACGCCTAGACTCTGGTCCGTTCGATATGGCGGAGAAAGTTATGGCCTACCCCTCGGTTCTGGTGAGCTCCTTTTATGAGTCCAGGAATATCAGCTACCGTCATGGAGAAATCTTCGTCGGTTACGTTTCCCAAATGATACGAGCCTGTGCTTGGGCTCGTGTTAATCGAGTAGTAGGAACCGGAGGTTTCTTCTTCTTCGGAGCCGTGGTTTAACGTGAGAAGAGAAAAGAGAGATTTAGCTAAGCTTTCTTTTAGCCTTAGTCTCTCTTTGAGAATAAGGTTAATTGTTGGAATTTGGTTTTTATTGATCGTAAGAAATCCTTATATAGGATTACAACTTAATGCTAAAAAGAAAACACTTAAGCCTAATGTAAAAAGGAAAATACCAAAACCAATTGTAAAAAGGAAAACCATCAAAACCCAAAACCATTAATCGTATCATTACTCCCCTCTTCGACTAGGAGCTTGTCCTCAAGCTCCAACTCTAGGAATGTCTCTAGCAGCTTCTCTTCGTCCTCCTACATATTCTACCATGTTCTCTTCTTCGAACGGTTCGTCCTCTTGATCATCTCCGTCCATGACCATCATTATATGAAAAAGCATTGGGTTACAAACATGTTCTTTTGTGAAAAGCTCATCGCAATTGAAACAAAGTCCTTTTGCTCGTCGCTCTGCCATTTCTGCACTCGTCAACTTTTTCCAATATTGCTTTTGTGGAGCATGTTTTGCATCTTCTTGTTGAGGCAAGAGAGCTTCCTTGTCATTCCCGCTGTTCATGGTCGTTCTTGATCTGGCTAGTGGAGCCAAATATCCTCCAAATGACCGTGCTTGTTTATCGCCATCAATCTTGTACTCATTATCTCGGGCATACTCCATAGCTTCAAAGATTGTTTCTGGTCGAAGGTACTCAACTTCCTTCCGTAAACAATCTGTTAGCCCTGCACAAAACTGCCATAGTTGTTGATCTCCTGTAAGCCTTGTTTGACGCCCTAGACACTCCTCAAATTGGTTACAGTAGTCATCTACTGTTCCTGTGTGTCGAAGGTTTGACAACTCTCCCACTGGATTGACTGAATCTGCTTTACCAAAACGGCTTTTACAAATCCTTTTGAATTCAACCTAGCTTAACTTATGAGTGGCTAATCGTCGGAGATTGTTGTTCCAATGATATGCTTGTCCCGTTAAAACGAATGTTGCCTGTCGAATTTTTGCGTCATCATTGAACACTCTTTGATCCACAAAATAGTCATCACACTTCTGTAACCATTCAACTGCGTTTGTTGTACCATCATAAGGTGGGAACTCCATCTTTGCTGCTGGAACAACACGCCATTCGGGGCTGATGCCTCTTTCATCATGAGCATTGTAATTACCCTTCCAAGCCTTTTCTTCCTGAATTCGAAAATCACCATGAGAATAACTATGTGGATTCTCGTGAGTTATCCCTATTGGCCTCACTTGCCAATCTCCTCCACCATCTGTATGACGATGGTCTCGCTCTCTTCCTATAGTCCGAGTCGGCCATGGTCCCCCAGAGAAAGCAATTTTTTGCTCATCTCTCACCATCCCTCCACTACTTGCAGGCACGTTTTTACCAGATTTTGTTGGTGTAAAACTCGTTCCTGCTTCCATTGCCTGCGAGGTAATTCCTTTAGTCCCACTGAAAACTTCGACTTCCGAAAGCTCTTCAGTTGAGAACTTGATGGACGGTCCTTGTGCTGATTTGCCCTTTGCAAGTCGGTGTTCAATTCCTTGAGCTGACGCAAGGGCTTCAGGAGCAGCTTTTTGATTCACTGATGCTTCCCGGAGAGATTCGGTTTTTTTCAGTAAGGGTTTGTACCTTCTCTCCAAATTTATCCAAACGCTCCATTATGAGAGCGAGCTGTGCTGCGATCGTCGTAGTGTCCGTCATTGAATCGCCTGGCTCTGATACCAAATTGATACGAGCCTCTGCTTGGGCTCGTATTAATCGAGTAGTAGGAACCGGAGGTTTCTTCTTCTTCGGAGCCGTGGTTTAACGTGAGAAGAGAAAAGAGAGATTTAGCTAAGCTTCCTTTTAACCCTAGTCTCTCTTTGAGAATAAGGTTAATTGTTGGAAGTTGGTTTTTTATTGATTGTAAGAAATCCTTATATAGGATTACAACTTAATGCTAAAAGGAAAACACTTAAGCCTAACGTAAAAAGGAAAATACCAAAACCAATTGTAAAAAGGAAAACCATCAAAACCCAAAACCATTATTCGTATCACCAAATTAGGACGAAGCGTCGTGAACGTGTCTTCGAAATTCTGTAACATTATACTTGACTTGATCAATGTCTCCTCCGTCATCTTCGAAATCAACTTCCTCTGCCGTGCCTATATGTCTCGCTACACTTTATTTCTCCTCGGATGCAGGATCGTCAACCAGTGTGCCAGGAAGGTCCCATGGATCCAAATCTTTGGGA
This sequence comes from Alliaria petiolata, assembly GCA_020283515.1. NCBI lineage: Eukaryota > Viridiplantae > Streptophyta > Magnoliopsida > Brassicales > Brassicaceae > Alliaria > Alliaria petiolata. The sequence continues at coordinate 389,452,235 of JAHZTW010000001.1, forward strand.
GAGTCAATTTGAACCTGAGATGGAATCTCACCCTCTTGAAGATGAATCACTGTCCCAATGGGCACTTGCAGGACCTGTGGTGACACAAATAAGCGGATTGATGTTTAAAAAAAAAAAAAAAGAAGCAGAGGAACGCTAATGAGGATACACAACCTTGTCTTCTCCTCTGTTTCCTATCCTGTTCTTGGAAGTTCCTTGTCCAGCTTTCCAACCTTTCTGCAAAACTCATATATCACTTCAGACGAATTCTCATGAGGCATCTTCTTCGAAAAACGAGGCATAAACCTAGCTTTCGTTCTAGTCTCATGCACAATACATAAATCACAAATTCATTAGGAAACGAAAAGGAGGGTTTTTGTTTGTGGGTGAAGTGAATAGATGATGAATCGACCTGCGTAGCAGCAGCTTTTTCTTTCTTATCCGTGGAATCTGAGTAGAAGACAACATGATTTCTCATCCATGGCGGTTTCTGAGTTCTTACGTAAGATCCCAAATATCGAACGGAAACCGCCCGGCTCAGCCACATCAGCTTATTCCCGACGGATCCCTTGAAGATCTCACGGTAATTAGAAACAATGTCTTCGATGATGTCCATGTGAAGCCACATGCTTTCAGCTTGTGTGCACACAACTCCACCAGGACGCTGAAACAAGACTTTTTAGCCTTGCAAGCAATTCCTCAATTGCTCATGTCATTGCAATACTTGAGGTTATCAATCCATCTTGGGAGATGATTCACTAAGAATACAAAGTCTTGTCTAAGCTAAGCTAAGATGGATAAATTCAAGTCACAAACAAGTAAAAAGAGCAAGCTACAACTTGAAAGGACACTACTTAAGCAATAACTAAGAAATTAAACCTTAATTGAAGCTAATCAAGAAACTAAGCAAGAAGTACTACTAAGCAAGATTATCAATTATACTAAATCGAAACCTAGGGATGAAATCATTGATTTGGGAAACTAAATGGACAGCCTTGCAATCATCTAAGCAACTAAATAAGCCATCTCTATGCCTAGATCACTTAATTATAGACTAATCCATGATGTGTGGTAATAATCCCTTCACTAATCACCCTAATGAACTAATGATGTTTTAGCATTAGAAGTAATTAGCAAGCATTAATTTCAAGTCTAAATAGCATGATAAACACCCTAGACAGCTAATGATGTGTTAGGCTAGGAATGTAAATCTCCTAATAAGTTGGTTCAAGCATTTCATCAAACACTTGGTGGGTGGATGAAATGCCTATGATCCAAATTAGCAAAGGTTAGCTATTTGGCATTAGGAATCACTTATTAGGAAGAGAGATGAAAGAATCTAACCTAGATTGCAAGTTTGAACCATTAGAATCCCTAATCTAATCCATCCCTAAGCTTCTAAGAGAACTACTCACTAATCATGATTAAGCCCATCAAATCAAAGAGAGAAGATAAGCAAAACATGATTAGAGAAGAAATAAACAAGAAATCTAAAAGGGATATTGCATTAACTCAAAATCCAAAGCATAAACAAAGTATATGCCCAAAGTGGCTAAAAGTTTAGGCTAAGAACAAAGAGAAAAAGACTTAGAATAAAAATTAGGTCTAAAGAGTATTTATAGGGGGACCCATGAAAATGAAGAAAAAGAGTTCGTCTGGGGTTGGATCGACGTGCTCGTCGATCTGTTTCGTCGATCCAACACCCAAAATAAAACGGATCGACGTGCTCGTCGATCCTCTTCGTCGATCCATCTCTTGGTCGTGGCTTCTGGTCCGGCGTGGTACGTCGATCTGGCTCGTCGATCCGTGCTCCTGGAAATTTGGATCGACGAGCCTACGTCGATCCATCTCATCGATCCGTGCTCCTGGACTTCTGGGTCGACGAGGCTACGTCGATCCATCTCATCGATCTGTGCTCCTGGAATTGTGGATCGACGAGCTTCACCGATCTATCTCGTCGATCTGCTGCCAGAAACCTTCTTCTTCATCCTTTTGTTGCTTCTTGTCCCTCCAAATGACATGCATCATTCTCCAAGTGCATCCTCAACTCCCAAGCGTCCTTTCCACCTAATAAGGTTCCAAAACATGCAAAGAACCATGCAAAACATGCAAGAACCATGCAAGAACACTCTAGGACTCTAAATGATCGAATGCAACACTATAATGCTATATTAGACTCTAAAATGATGATAAACCTACACTATATGGATGCTAGAATGATGCAAAATACAGACATATCAACTCCCCCAAACTTGCCTTTTGCTTGTCCACAAGCAAATGAAACACAAGCTAAGGAGAGAGGTTTGAAAGTGGGGGCTCAAATCCAAAGGTGTTTAGCAAAAGAATCAATTCAATGGTCCTAGTTAGTAGTTCTAGGATGCTCTTTATGCAAATTTCTACTCCAAAAGGTCTAGCCATACCCATACTCAATCAAGTGAACCCAAGCCTCAACCTACACAAGCATTCATTTTCACCAACTCTTTAACATTCATTAAATAGTAACCATGGATCATGAATCATACATTGCTAGAAAACTTGTTTGGTTTTTGGGGGTATGGTTTTGAGATAAAAATGATCTCAACTTCTTGGGGTTCCATTGCAAGGGATCTCTCTATGAACATGTGAACTTTGGCAAAATGCTAAGAGTAAAAAGCAACCTATGCATACAAGGACAAACTTCCATCTACCCTTTGTAACACAATTGTTCTTACTCTCATTTTTTTTTTTTTTTAAGCTCACTCACCAAGTCCACCCTAAGCTACCCATTACAAGGCAATTTGCCAAACCCATAAGCTCAAACCACTTTCTCTCTTTCCTTCTTTCAAATACTTGGGGAAAACATCTTCTACAACCACAAGTGTTGGCACACTTTTACTTCAAGCTCTTTCTCTTTTCAATTACAATTTGCTATCCTCTTTTCATAACAACTTAGCCATATTTTTTTTTTTTTTTTTGGCTCTCTTACTTTACTTTTCTAGAGGATTTCTTTTCTTTTCTTAACACTTAGAGCAATACACATAATGCCAACACTTGTTCCAAACATTTTCGTTTTCCCCCTTTCACCACCACAAATTCGACCAAATTACTTGTTCCATATGAAATATCAAACCAAATTTCCCACCCAACAATCCTATCCTATCACCTAGCTCATTGTTTGCGAGCTAGCTACATGAAAGCCTATCCTTGTCGCTCTAAACTCAACACTTTTTGCTAAGTTCACAAGATGAAAAAGGCCTAATGCACTCAATAAGGAAGAGGTTTCAAAGGAAGCTTAGTTTGGGAAATTCGTTTTCAACCGCTCTAAAGATGAGAGTCGGCTATTTGGGTTAACAAGAGTGGTAAAAGGAAAGAAGATAACCCAAATATGTATATGATATCCACTAATTCTCTAGCAATGCATAACCAAGATAATTAGTTGTCAAATTAGGTTCAAGTTCAATAGAGTTGGTTTCTATTCAAAGCTTGCTTCAATTAAAACTTAAGTTGCAAATGGTGAGGTCCAAGTATGGTTCAACTTTAACTTTCAAATTTTGCACACAAAGCATCAAACAACTAATAACTAGGGCCTTGAACTAATTCATGAGTTAAACACCTTACAAGGAAAAATCATCATTGTCCCCTATGCAAGAATGCAATCCTATATGAAAGCTAGACTCAATCCTACTTATGTAACAAATGCAAATGCAACTACATGCTAATTTTTGAAATTTTCGAAAATTTTTCCGATTTTTTTTTGGTTTTTTTTTTCTATGCCGTAGATGTATGCATGAGACTCAAAAATGCATGTAAAAAGAAAAATAAGATCACAAAACACATGATCAAATACCATACTCCCCCAAACTTAAATTACACAGTCTCTTGTGTAATCCAAGCTTGGAGAAGATTTCAACAATGCAAATGAAAAATAAAAACTAGTTGGTATTTACAATGGTTAGAAGTGGTACCTCAATCAAAAACGCATGGAGGAGGAGGAGGAGGCAAGCAAACCTGGCTTTTGGGCGTGGATCGATGTGGTCGTCGATCCATCTCATCGATCTATGCTCCTGGAAAACGGATCGACGTCCTACGTCGATCTAGCTGGTCGATCCGTGCTCCTGGATTTTTAGATCGACGTCCTTCGTCGATCTGCTTGATCGATTTAGCTCCCTGAAAACAATGGATCGACGAGTTTCATCGATCCTCTTCGTCGATCCATTTTCAGAAACTTTCTCCACACCTTTTCTTCAAGCCCAAGTCCTCCATACTCAACCTAAAACTTTCACAAACTCAAAGAAACATAATCATAGAACTAAAATAAGAATATATATAAGGATAACCATGGGATTGCCTCCCAAGTGCGCTTGTTTAAAGTCTTTAGCTCGACTTTTCAAACCTTTTTAGGCTAGAGGGGAATCTTGAAGAGGAATTGAGCTTGTCTCTTCCTTTGACTCTTGCACCAAGAATGGCTTTACCCTATGACCGTTGACTGTGAAGTCTTGACCATTCTTTCCTTTCAAGGTGATGGCTCCATATGGCAAGACCTCTTTGATCTCAAAAGGGCCTCCCCACCTTGACTTTAGCTTACCCGAAAACAACTTCAATCTCGAATTGTAAAGAAGGACTTGGTCACCAGCACTTAGCTCCTTCCTCACAATCCTCTTGTCATGAAAAGCCTTGGTCCTTTCCTTGTAGATCTTTGAGCTCTCATAAGACTCAAGCCTAATCTCCTCAAGTTCTTGGAGCTGGACTAACCTCTTCTCTTGTGCAGTTTTTATGTTGTAGTTGAGAAGCTTCACAGCCCACAAAGCCTTGTGTTCGATCTCAACTGGTAAGTGACAAGCTTTCCAATACACAAGGTTGAAGGGAGATCTCCCAATTGGTGTCTTGAAAGCTGTCCTATAGGCCCACAAAGCATCATCAAGCTTGATTGACCAATCTTTTCTTGTTAGACTCACTGTTTTCTCCAAAATAGCCTTAATCTCACGGTTTGATATTTCCACTTGACCACTAGTTTGAGGATGGTAAGGGGTGGCTACCTTGTGTTTTACATCATGCTTGTGCAATAACCCTTCAAAGACCTTGTTGATGAAGTGTCTTCCCCCATCACTAATCACAACCTTTGGTACACCAAACCTTGGAAAAATTATGCTCTTGAACATCTTGAGAACGACCTTGGAGTCATTAGTAGGACTTGCTATGGCTTCAACCCACTTTGACACATAATCAACAGCCACAAGAATGTATTGGTTACCATAAGAAGAAGGGAAAGGTCCCATGAAGTCTATGCCCCAAACATCAAACAACTCTACCTCCAAGATAGGATTTTGGGGCATCTCATCTCTCTTGCTTATGTTCCCCTTTCTTTGG
>JAHZTW010000001.1:389462278-389547553 GCA_020283515.1 Alliaria petiolata
GCTCGTCGATCCTCTTCGTCGATCCATCTCTTGGTCGTGGCTTCTGGTCCGGCGTGGTACGTCGATCTGGCTCGTCGATCCGTGCTCCTGGAAATTTGGATCGACGAGCCTACGTCGATCCATCTCATCGATCCGTGCTCCTGGACTTTTGGGTCGACGAGGCTACGTCGATCCATCTCATCGATCTGTGCTCCTGGAATTGTGGATCGACGAGCTTCACCGATCTATCTCGTCGATCTGCTGCCAGAAACCTTCTTCTTCATCCTTTTGTTGCTTCTTGTCCCTCCAAATGACATGCATCATTCTCCAAGTGCATCCTCAACTCCCAAGCGTCCTTTCCACCTAATAAGGTTCCAAAACATGCAAAGAACCATGCAAAACATGCAAGAACCATGCAAGAACACTCTAGGACTCTAAATGATCGAATGCAACACTATAATGCTATATTAGACTCTAAAATGATGATAAACCTACACTATATGGATGCTAGAATGATGCAAAATACAAACATATCAGACGCAGAGCTCTGTTCACTGACCCAAAGAATGGTTTCTCAAATAGCTCTTTTGCTGGGCAAATCGGATCCAATGAATCAACAATAACCGCATCGTAGGTTCCTTCTGCAGCATTCTTCAAGAAAGCAACACCTGCAAAAATGGCCAAAACATTGGTTAAAGAACTGTGTTAGAGAGGGATAAAGATTAAAGCAGAGCATTGTGTACCATCGCCGATGATGAGGTTACATTAGGGAAATATTGCTTAGCAACCTGAAGAATACGACAAGGTGGAAACATATTAAACTAAAGTCTGAAGTATTAATGTCTGATGCAGAATATATGAAAGGAATGTGACGACTCACATCAACCACCATTTTATGATCTCACAAATTTATACAATTTATAAGTTTAGTTCTGCAACAATAAACCCATATCTACAATAATAATTTCAAATCTGTAATAATAAGCTCAAATTTGTAATATGAACACAAAGCAAACAAAAATAGAAACACAAAAGCTTATATTTGCTTACCACTAACATAACCAGCAAGTCAGAGGAGATTGAAGGTGAGATAGAGAAGATAGTGATGAGAATGACATCAAGAAATGAAGGAGAAGAGATTCATGGCCAGAGAGGAGGGAGAGGAGAGAGAGACGTTATTTTAGACAGAGAGAGAGGCACTTTATTTTTAACACAATTAGGTTAAACTTTCTTTATTTATTTAGGAAATTTTTTGAAAGAAGTATACTCGAGAAGTCTACTCAAGAAGTCTGATGTGTGGTATAAGTCTATTCGAGAGAAGTATACTTTGGAAGTCTACTCGAGAAGTCTGCTAGAGAAGTTTGCTAGAGAAGTTTGCTATGACTAATAAGTCTATTTGAGAGAAGTAAGTCTACTTTGAAAGTCTACTTTGAAAGTCTTCTTTAAAAGTCTACTCGTGAAGTATACTGTGTAATATAAGTGTACTCGAGAGAAGTCTACATTAGAAGTCTACTCGAGAAGTCTACTTAACCGGTAAAATTGAGTTCTCGCCAATTTTCTTAAAGTTCCCGCCCAATTTATTAAAGTTCCCGCCCAATTTGTTAAATAATTTCGATGTTCCGCTGTATTTTATGAAGTCTACTGTGTAGTATAATTCTATTCGAGAGAAGTCTACTTACCCTAAACCCTAAATAAAATATTTTTGATTAAAACTTATATCAAAATATTAATTTACTTAACATATTCACAAAATAGAATAACAAAGATATCAACTCTAAATCATCAACAAAACCATAAATTATGAATTCATATAATTTTTTTTCTTACCCTAACAATTACACCTTTATACCCTATACTTTAAACCCTAACCATAACCATTTTAAACTGATTACTCATGAAACTTATAAATTGACTCATATTCATAAAATTTTATTTTATATAGATGCCAATTGTCTATTTTTTAATTGTGTTCATAATTTTTTTACCAAATTATTTTTTATAATTTTTATTATTAAAATTTGAGATTTAGTGATTTAATAGACTCCTCTAGTGGACTTCTCTAAATGTATTGGTTTCTAACCTAATTTGGCTATGTTGATTTAAATTGATTAATTTTTTGAAATTTTATTTTTAATAGATGGAAAATGTATATGTTTTGGTTATTTATCTAAGTTTTTTATAAAATTAATTTTTATAATTTTTTTAATTAAGTCTCAGGAAATTATTTGAGAGAAGTCTACTTGAGAAGTCTACTCGCGAAGTCTACCCTGCACTATAAGTCACACGAGAGAAGTCTACTTTGAAAGTCTACTCGAGAAGTCTACTGTATAGTATAATTCAATTCGAGAGAACTCTACTCGAGAAGTCTACTTACCTTAAACCCTAAATAAAATATTTTCGATTAAAACTTATATCAATACATTAACTTACTTAACATATTCACAAATTACAGTTAAAATAATAAAGATATCAACGCTAAATCATTAACCAAACCATAAATTATGAATTCATATAATTTTTTTTCTTACCCTAACAATTACACCCTTATACTCTATACTTTAAACCTTAACCCTAACCCTTTTAAACTGAATACTCATGAAACTTATAAATTGATTCATATTCATGAAATTTTATTTTATATAGATGTCAATTGTCTATGTTTTAATTGTGTTCATAATTTTTTTACCAAATTATTTTTTCTAATTTTTATTATTAAAATTTGAGATTTAATGATTTAGTAGACTTCTCTAGATGTATTCGTTTCTAGCCTAATTTGGCTATGTTGATTTAAATTGATACATTTTTTTTGAAATTTTATTTTTAATAGATGGAAAATGTATATGTTTTAGTTATTTATCAAAGTTTTTTTTATAGAATTGATTTTTTATAATTTTTTAATTTTTTTTTAGGGAAATTATTTGAGAGAAGTCTACTCGAGAAGTATACTCTGTAGTATAAGTCATAGGTGAGAAGTCTACTTTGTACTCGAGAAGTCTACTTTGAAAGTCTACTCGAGAAGTATACTTTAGAAAGAGGTCAAGAAGTCTACTCGGGAAGTCTATTCTCTCGTAGTAGACTTCTCTAGGATAAAACCGTCATTATCGCGAATGTTTTTTGTTTGGTCACAAGGGTGAGGGTTGTAATTTCACTACCCATGTGGGTTACTTTTGCCAAACATGCAATAGGGGGTCTAGTTTTGGAGAAAGAATTAAGTTTTAGGTCATTTTTAGTAATTTCCCCTACTTTAATTGACTAAATGATCGGTACAACTAAAAAAAAATATTTTATGGCAAGATAATACTAATTAAGTAAAAAAACACCAAAAGTAACATTGTTTGAAAGCAAGTAATATTGGATTACTAGGTATAACTATGTGAAAAGTGCTTTTTTATTGACACGTGCTAGTTTAGATAGCAACATGTGTGGAAAATACGGCGCACATGTAAAAAATGACGGCGCACATGTGTTTTAATGTTATTTTTCGTTATAATATTATATTTATATGTATATTTAGTCTATTTTGTTTTTTTTTTCCCAAATTTTTATTCTAGGGTTCTTCATATTTTCTTCCCACTATTAACACCTCCATTGTAAACAGTTTTCTAGAGAGTTTCCAAGCTCAAATGTAACTCGAATTTCATGTTTATTTCAGATTTATTACTTAATTTCAGGTTTGTCTATGGATTTTGGGTTTGTTGTTCGTTTCTGATTTCGAATTTCTGGGTATTTGAATTTCTGTTTTCTGGATTTTTGCGCTTTATTAATACTGGGTAACACTTGGTACAATTAAAACAAGAACAATATATGATTCCTACTAAATAATATGTGAAAGTAACCGATTTTTAGATAGTGAGTGAAACTTAAACATGTTTTAATCAAATATAACTTTCAGAAAAAAGTCAAGTTCATAATAGTACTATATATTCCAAAGGTTGCAATTTCTGTGTTTTCTCTTCGAATTCTTGCAATCCAAATTTAGTTGTACAGAGTATTACCAAGTATTACTTTTTCGTTTCAGACTTTTCGAAAATTAGAGAAATTTGGGATTTCCAAATCTTTTTGTGTTTAGGTTTTGATGAGACTAGAACGAAAACATAAATCCGATTTAACTTTTCCGATTTGATGAATCATCAAGACCGAAAATGGTTTTAAGTTTTGATAGTGAATCGTCAGAGTTTATAGCGAAGGAGAGGAAGAAATCGATTTCAAACTTAGCAAAATCTCTGTTTTTAATCGGGTTAGAGTAAAAATATATGATTTATTATTGGGTTAGATTTTATCCATTTTAATTAGATATATTTGATTGTGTTGGTTATTTTAATGGTTGGATATGTGAATTCTTTAAGTTGTAAGAGATAATAGCGTAAACAACCATTTTTAGATTAAAATTAAATAGAAAATAAAACCAAAAATAGAAGAGATGAGGATTATTTGAGCCATTTGCAAGGTTACCTCATTTATGACTGAACCGAACACTAACACATATGCTTTCAATAATGGGCTAGGTTCATACATTTATATTGGGGCTTTAATAAGGCCCAATAGATATATTTTCTTCTTGAATCTATTTTTCTCTCTTCATTCACTCTCCGTCTTTCTCTTCCCAAGGAATTCGAAGTTGTAGTAGCAACCGTGCCTCCAATCGAAGTTTTCACGAAGGGGTGTTTGAGTTGAGGAAGAGAGTAGAGAATCCATGGAGAAAGAATCTCAGAACGGAAACGCGATTCCGACTAATGAATTGGCGGTGCCTCCGGTTGCAACCGAGGCGCCTGAAGTAGACGAGGGAGAGGCGATTGTCGGACCTGGACCTGCTCCACGCGGCAAACGCAAGCGTCCGCTTCAGTTCGAGCAAGCATATCTCGATTCGCTTCCTTCTGCTCATATGTAAGCATGTCTTGTGTGTTGGAACGTTCTTCGCTCGTCCTCATCATCCTATTGAGTCAAGTTATGGGTTTAGGGTTTTAGTTGCTCTTGATTTAGTTTTAGCGAAATCTTCAAAGAGATTGTATCGCTTGGGATTAAGCTTGTAAACGAGTACACATTGAGCTTATTGGTTGTCAATTTTTGGGAATCCATGGGATTTGTAAGCTCTCGTCATTGGTGAATTGATCTTGAAAAAGTGCTTCCACTTGAATTTTTGGACAATTCTTGTGCTCATTATTTCTTCGACGTGAGCTTGTAAGTTTGTCATCGGTGAAATGGTCTTGAAAAAGTGCTTTGCAGCTTACTCTTGTATCTTTTGCTTTCCTCAGGTATGAGAAAAGTTACATGCATCGGGATGTAGTTACACATGTTGCTGTTTCAGCAGCTGATTTCTTCATAAGTGGAAGCATAGATGGTAATGTTTCAGATGTTTGTGATATTTTTCATATTTCTAATTTCGTTCTGGTTTTTGTAATGTCAAAGAACAAAGTTTTAGTCTCTTTTTTTTTTTTTTTTTTTATCTCAGACATATTGGATCCTTGTGACAGTTATGTATCCGCCAATTCGTTTTAACATATATATTTATATCTTTTCATAATCTAGGCCACTTGAAATTTTGGAAGAAAAAGGGTGTTGGGATCGAGTTTGCTAAGCATTTCCGCTCCCATCTCGGTCCAATTGAAGGTCTAGCGGTGAGTGTCGCCAGTGATTTTTATATAATGTGAACTCTATTTTCTCGGTTTAAGATACTGTCACCTCCAATGGAATTTTTAAGTCCATGCGTATGCTCAATTTTTGAAAAGTTAGCTCTTTTTTTTTGGCTAAAGAAGATAGTTGATTTTGCAGAAATTATAGTTAGACTTGTTATGGTGTCCATAAATTTTATGTTTGTTTCTTGTTCTGTTATCAACCATGACTCGTTTCAGCAATGCAGGTTAGCATTGATGGTTTGCTTTGCTGTACAATCTCAAATGATCACGCTGTTAAAATATATGATGTTGTCAACTACGACATGATGGCCATGATCCGTTTGCCGTACATTCCTGGTGCTGTTGAGTGGGTCTACAAACAAGGGGATGTCAAAGCTAAACTTGCTGTTAGTGACAGAAACTCATCCTTTGTGCACATTTATGATCCCCGTTCTGGTTCCAATGAACCCATTGCCTCGAAAGAGGTCTGTTTCATTCTGTTTTTATTTTCGTTGCTATTTCTTGACTCCTCATTTTTGCCAGAGCTAAACAGTTCTTATATCTTTGTCGTTAAAATATGTCCAGATACATTCGGGTCCAATTAAGGTCATGAAGTACAATCCTGTTTCTGACACAATGATCTCTGGTGACACAAAAGGAATCATTGAGTACTGGAGTCCATCTACGCTGCAGTTTCCTGAGGATGAGTATGTCCTTGTCTCATTTCTTATCCAAAATCCTTTTATTCTTTCCATTTCGGCATTGTTGTTTATTTTCTATTTGTTGGGCTTTTCTTAAACAGAGGAGCATACCTGTTTTCTGTGTGTGGTTAATGTAGTTAGATTTCATATTGATGAGAATTGAGTGAATGACAATGAGAGGAGGCTGTAGTAGAAACACTTTTGTTGCCAATTTTTTTTCAAATGTGTTTTGATTTGACCATCCTCAGATTTTGAGTTAAATTGATGGACTGCTTCCATTTATGCTTCACAAGTTGACCTTTTGCTTGGTGTTATAGGGTAAACTTCAAGCTGAAGAGTGATACAAATCTCTTTGATATTATAAAGTCCAAAACAACAATCTCTGCCATTGAGGTACTATTTAGTATCTTTGTTTTGCCTATTTTCCTTACGATGTTTATGCTTAGAATGGAGTTATTAGCAATGATATGTCCAGCGAAAACCATAGTGCAAGTTTTGGTGTCTAAATTTAGTGAAATTCTTTTCAGGTGAGTCCAGATGGTAAACAGTTTTCTGTTACATCTCCTGATCGTAGGATTCGCGTTTTCTGGTTTAGAACTGGTAAAATGAGACGGGTATATGACGAGTCACTTGAGGTAAGGTTACATATATTATTCTTCTTTCCTTGCATGTTTTCACATCACTCTTGATTAATCATCTGTTCTACCGAAATTATTAGGTGGCCCAAGATCTGCAGAGGAGCGATGCTCCATTGTACAGGCTTGAAGCAATTGACTTTGGTAGAAGAATGGCAGTTGAGAAGGAACTTGAAAAAACGGAGAGTGCTCCGCAGGCCAATGCAGTTTTCGATGAAAGTTCTAATTTCCTTATATATGCCACTCTTCTTGGTATCAAAGTAAGAATTCCACTTATTGTTTTCGTTTTAAATTACCATAGACTAGCATATCAGTCTAGACATGAAAATTATGTTGTCTCACATGAACATGATACATTCAACAAGCATAAAAACTAAATGCTTTCACTACTGGCTTGTCTTTACTTAAGTAACAATGAATATTAATGTGGTTACCTTATTGTAACCATATGTTAAAGTGGTTATTGTCTCTGCGAATATAGTGCATGCGTAAGGAGATTGAGATTTTTTCAGAAATTTGGGTGTCTAAGGTGGGCAACTGACTGATTTCCCTGTCTACCTTTTTGTTGCGTAGATAATAAATTTACACACCAACACAGTTGCAAGGATACTTGGAAAGGTGGAGAGTAATGAAAGGTATCTGAGAGTTGCGTTATATCAAGGTGATCAAGGAGGCAAGAGAGTTAGAAAGATTCCGGCAGCTGCAGCTAATGTAAATGAAAGCAAGGAGCCTTTAACTGATCCGACTATCTTATGCTGCGCCTTCAAGAAACACAGGATCTATATGTTCAGGTACTTGCCTCATATCTTACTAAAACGACTTCATGTTTATGTTGCGAGACAGAGAAATCTTTCTTTTTGCATCTTTAGATTCTATTAGAAAGACATCCTCTTATGTTTTCTCTACATATCCATCCCTAGAGATTTCTTCTCCCTGTCTCTGATTTATATTATTCTTACCTCGATCTTAACGAACTACGTTGAATGTTACTGTAAAAAAAAATTGGTTTCTGCAGTCGGAGAGAGCCAGAAGAACCTGAAGATGCAAGCCAAGGGAGGGATGTGTTCAACGAGAAGCCTGCTGCTGATGAACTTATGGCTGCCTCAGATATTGGAAACTCAGCCACAACATCTCTTCCAGAGACCGTGGTATGTTCTTCGTAACCCACCATGTTTGCAACTATTTTACTTATCATTACACAGTCTCTGATTTTCAATCCTTAATACAATAGCTCTCTTATCTCCCTTTTTATAATTTATCCAGATCATGCATACTACGATGGGTGACATGCACATAAAGCTATACCCAGAAGAATGTCCCAAAACCGTGGAGAACTTCACAACACACTGTCGAAACGGCTATTACGATAACCACCTTTTCCACCGGGTTATCAGAGGATTCATGATACAGACCGGAGACCCTCTTGGGGATGGTACCGGAGGACAGTCAATATGGGGCAGAGAATTCGAGGACGAGTTTCACAAAAGGTAAATAATTCCTGACTGCTTTGAGTTTCGCCTGCCCTTAAAACAGAATCGAATGTGAATTAGTTGTGATATGTTGCTGTTCTTCTTCTTCTTGGCCTGCAGTCTACGGCATGACAGGCCGTTCACAGTGTCGATGGCAAACGCTGGTCAAAACACAAACGGGTCGCAGTTCTTTATCACAACGGTGGCTACACCATGGCTAGACAATAAGCATACAGTTTTTGGAAGAGTTGTGAAGGGAATGGACGTCGTACAGGTATGAACAAAAAAAAAAAAAACATAAAAATAAGGAATGTCTTTTTGCTTACTGGTTTAGTGTTACTTTTGTGTCTAAATTGTAAAAACCAAATGAAACAGGGAATTGAGAAAGTGAAGACGGACAAGAACGACAGGCCTTACCAAGATGTTAAGATACTTAATGTCACTGTTCCTAAATCTTAGCATCTTTGCCCTCGTCTCGAAGGTAATGAACAAACCCTGTGATCGTGATGGGTTTGGCTATATCCTCAGAAGGTGAAGCATATAAATCGGAGCTGGGAAATTTTGCGGCGAATCTGAATTTGGAAGTATATCTGAGATGAATCGAACTGTGGAATGTGTTTTTGTGCCTGAGTAGATGAGTTAGTGGCATCATCTTCTTATTGCTATTTAACAATATTTTTTATAATTTTGCTAAACAACTTTGTGGAATACTTAGTGAAGAAGACTTCATTTTCTAGTTTTACCTCAAACTCATCTTTCCTTTTCTTGGAATCGTTAGCTACCCTACTTCTAATATTAATCATTTTGCTAAACAACATTGCGGAAGTACTTAGTGAAGAAGACTTCATTTTCTAGTTTCATGGACTCATCTTAGTGAAGACTCATCTTTTTGTTATGGATTAACCAGTTGTTCTAATACGATATCCCCAATTCACTTTGGTCTCAACTAACTTCGATAAAACAGTCTCTTTAGCACTTGCATGAGTTTTGTAAATTAGAGGTTCGTACCAGATTCATTTACTAAAGTCATACAGGTGACGCAGAGTTTAAACTAGAACTGAGCATAAAAACCGGACCCGAAAAACTGAACCGAACCGAATTAGAAAGAACCGAACCGAACCCGACCTAAATATCCGAATGGATCCTATATTTTTATATCCAAAAACCCAGAACCGAACCGGAACCGAAAACCGAGTAGGTACATTAAATACCTAAAATATAATTAAATATCCAAAACATTTGTTGTATTTATACTTTAAATAACTTAAATACTCAAAATAGCAATTATAAACCAAATATATTAGTTATATTTATCAAATTTTAATTATTTAAGAATTTTTTTAGATAATTTGGATATCCAGAACCGACCCAGACCCGAACGAAACCGAATCAAACCCGAATCAAAAAAGCAAAATACCCAAATGGGTTCTATTCTCTAGAACCGAACTACCCGAACCCGAAAAGAACCGACCCGAACCCGAACGGCTATCCGATTGCCCAGGCCTAGTTTAAACCATTCGCAAGTTGATAGAAAAAAGCAAATGGAACAAAAACGAACAACCAACAAGATAGAAAAACTCTTCTGGTTTCATTTCTAAGGAGTAAATATTGTGATCCAAGAATCTTTGATAACGAGCTACAAGAGAGAAGAGAACAAAAAAAAAGAGAGCAAAAACAAGATCCGCTGCGAAAACCCTACTCGAAGAGACTGAATCCCATGTCCTGCATCAAAGTTGAATAATGTTAATTGGCAGAGTCACGTAAACACCAAAATCAGGATCATAACAACAAAGAGGAAAATACTTACATCATCAGACTCTTCTTTCTCTTCCTTCTTCGCTTCTTTCTTCTCTGCAACTGCAGGAGCAGAGGCAGCACCACCAGCACCACCGCTTGACGGAGAGGCTGCAACAGCCACACCACCACCGGATGGAACAGACGCCAACTTCTCCCTACCTGCTGCAATCAGCTCGGTGATGTCTTTGCCACTCACTTCTTTCAGTAGAAGCTCAATGCTCTCTCCTTCAACATCACAGCCAACTACATACAACAAACAAACAAACACAAAACAGCTTCAATTCACAAATCAATTCTTGTTCACTGCAACACCAACTAAATGCCTCTGATTCATATCAAAAACACTTTCCAAGAAGCACTTAAAAACTTAAACTTTTGATCAGCATTTGAAGAAAGTCTTTACCTTTACCTCCAGGAATCAAACTAAATTCTTAACGCCAAAAATAAAGCAAATTCAGAATCAAATTAACGCCAAAAATAAAGCAAATGCAGAATCAAATCGAGAACGTATTGCGTCTAAATCGCATCTAACTCTGCGTTCCCAGTAACACATAATAGTTTCAAGCTTGACGAAAGAATAAGAAACAAAAAAATTACCAGCTCCAATGATATCCTTGATGTTATCAGCAGAAGGATTAGCGTTTCCGCCAAGAACGGCGAGGAGGAAAGCAGCGACAACCTTCATTTTCTGATTTGATTAAACAGCAGAAAAAAATGGAAAAATTAGATTAGCGGAAATGGAATCAGGATGCAAGAGTGAAATCTAGAGATATTGAAAGAAGAGTACCGATAAGATTTGAGGAGCATGAAGCTACAAGCTAATGGCTTTGAGTGTTTGGAGAAGCGACAATTGAGAAAGGTGGATGAGTTAGATATATAGTTAGGGTTTCTGCTGATTTGGGCCTTTATTGGGCCTGTAGTTTTTAAGAAGAAGATCCAAGCCCGATTATCCAAGCCCGATTATATATTACGTCATAAATTAAAATAAAATATATCCGACAAATAAAATATAAAAATCAACGTTCTTTCTCTTACCGACAATTTAGCAAAGACAATTTTTTCGGATGACACACATTGATGATGCCAAAACAATTTTGTTCTGAGTACCACAATAATAGATAAATTTCTTAGACTTTTGACAATAATACGACAACAATTCTCATGATTTAGTGTAGACCTCACCTTATGCCATTGTCTTTTATGTATTTAATAGTTAGATTGATTTTCTACAAATGTTACGGGTGATAGCGATTATTACTGTTTGACAATAATTACAGAAACTGCTTTTTACTATTTCACACTGTTTTAATTCTTTCAAAATTTAGAGATTTCACAAACCACAATAACTCATAACTTTTTTTATCAACACAAGTCTAAATGTAGATTAAAATCAGTTTAAATAGATTCAATTGTGTCAAACGTATCGGTCGAAGCCACCAGAAATTCAGTTAAAACAGTCCAATTTCATATTAAAGACATTTCAAATTAAGTATGAGAATTGTCTATAGTCGTGTGTTCTTACAAAACCTGAAATAATATATACAACCCGATCCGATCCATGAACTCTATTAGATTGAAATTTTTGATACTAATGGATCAATGGGTCAATTAAATTAGGTTGAAATGGTTTAATTTGTGTTGGGTCGATGGATTAGATGGTTAACCTGTTTTACCCTTCTTTTTTTTTACTAAAGCCAAGAACAATATTTTTTGTTTGTTTGTAAAAGACGAAGAACAAACGAAGCTCGATCTCTCTCTCTTTCTCTCCGAAATTTCGATCTTTCTCCCTCGATCCCTATCTCTCTTGATCTCGATCTCTCTCGGACCCTCTCTCGATCTCGATCTCTATCTCTCTTTCTCTCCTTCAATCTCGATCTCAGTCTCTCTCGCACTCTCTCTTCGATCAGAAGTCGTCGCCGGAATTCTCACTGGAGCTCTTGAATATGGGGTTTTGATTATATTGGTTATTGACATGTTTAATCTGCCAATTGAAACATTTGATTTCTAATTTGTTATCAATACCGATTCAATTGAACCATTTAGTCATAGCAATCGTTTGTGGATGGTTACTTGATGTTCCTCCTTTGGCTATTTGCGGTGTCTTGAGCTCGGAGCATCGACGAACATGTCAATGATCTCTCCCTCTAAAGAATGTGATTATTACAATCTATGTGGAAGTAATTCGTATTGTCTCACGAACCCAATTCCCACTTGTACCTGTTTCAAAGGGTTTCGACAGAGCCAAAACGGATGCGTGAGGAAATCACCGCCGAGCTGCGTCGATAATGAGTTTCAGATGCTTACCAAAACGAAGCTTCCGCATATGGGCTTGGGGACTACTGTCCACCGGAAAATGGATTTAGTTGAATTTTGGAACATATATAATCTTGTCATCTTCACTAGCTGAAGATGTTTTAATTGAATTTGAATTATGTTTTTGTTTTAACTTTGTAACTAATATGAAGAATTAAGAACGAGTGTTTGTTCAAATTTTAAGAAATAAAAACTTTTAGTTTTGTATTTTTTAAAATATTATTTATAAGTTATAACATTATTAATTTTGAGTTGAATTATTGAGATTTAAAATGAAATATTCGTAAATAATTTTTTTAAAATGAATATTTATGTCATGTTTTGCTAATTATTATTAATAGTATTATAACATAATTATTAACAATTAGTTTTTGGTCATGTATCATCCATTAAACCATTTAATCCATGTTATTAGATAGATCATGGGTCAACCCAACCCATTTGCTAATTGGATTGAATTAACCCATGATTCATAAACTATTCATCCATTAGGATCTTGGGTTGGGTTGAGTTGGGTGAGTTGTTTTGACATAGCCTTTATACCCATTTAGTAAATTACTAATTTTTTTGTATTTTATATGTTTTCTTTAGATCAATTTTTTATTTGTAATCAAATGCAATATTTAAATGCAAAAGCATCATATGTTGTTTTTGTTATAATTTTGATGATATAATAATGATGAATATATAATTGCTATAATGTGATGATGATAAATGAATAATGTTGATAATTATTGTATGAAGATGATGATCTGATAATTATGTAATAATGATCATGACAATATGAATATAAATATATGATGAGAAAGACGTTATGTTGATGATGAAAATGTTATGTCAGTATTGTGATGATGATGTTGATTTTTTTTTTTCTCATACTTTTGTACATAATCATTTTTTTCATTCAATCATCATCTGCAGCATCATCTCCAGCGATTCATACATCTCCAGGGTCATTTTTGGCGTATCAGTCATGGTCTCCTGCGTTTTGGCCATGATCTCTGGCATCTTCAGTGTCGTCTTCATCTAATGTCGCATATTCACTATGAAAAATAATAAATAATTTAATTATGAGATAATATTATCTTCAATATTAGATATATAAACAAAAATTATTTATTAAACCTTATATATCCATTTAGCAAATTACTAGTCTTTTTGACTTTTGTATTAGGTCATGTTTGTTTTTGTATACATATGTAACATTTAGATGTAGAAGCATCATATGTTGCTCATGTAATTATTTTGATGATAAAATAATGATTAAAGTATGATTGTGATGATGCAATGTTGATAAATGTATCATGATAATGATTATGGTATGATGATGATATGACGATTATAGTATAATAATGATGACGATATGTATATGGCTATATAATAAAATACGTTATGTTGATAATGATGTTGTTATGTTGATATTGTTATAAAGATGTTGATATTATGTTTCCTCATAATCTTTTTAATATCCATAATTTTCGTTCGATCTTCTTATACCACTAAAAATATAAAACTGATCGTTCTATTAGAATCGTATCCCAACTGATTTCAGAGGCAATTTTTTTGTCGCCTGCGTTGGTGTCAAGATCGGTCTGTTGTATATCAACCAATTTCAGAAAGAATTTTTGTATCGTCTGCGTTACTATTTCGATCAGACTGTTAGATCGGTATCCCCACCAATTTGAGAGATACTTTAGTTGTTTTCTGCATTGTTACTTGTACGATCGATCTATCATATGAGTATCTGGAGAAACTGTTTTTGCATCATTTCCTTTTGTACAATTGGTGGCAGAGCCGGCCCAACCCAATTTGACGCCTAAAGAAAAAAGAAAAAAAATTAAGCCCACTTAAAAATTCATATGTTATAAAGATCAACAAGTTTTGCAGAAAAAAAGATTCGAACCACTTACCTTAAACACAAAAATGCTGAGAACCAACCACTGCACTATAAACATTTTATAATTTTATGCCCCAAAACTTTTACTTATATTTTGGAGCCTAAAGCACCAGCTTCATGTGCTTTAGGTCAGGGCCGGCCCTGATTGGTGGGATCATTTTTATATTTCTACTGGTATAAAATGAAACATAACCCAAAGAAACATATAAAATTTTGTTCATTTCATAAAATCCGACGACGGTTGTTTTGACATACAAAATTAATCTGAATGACGAGCTTTTTTAAACCCTCATGGATCTATTCTAGACTACAATGTGATTTTTTTTGGGTACAACACAATATTTTCAATTATACTATTAATATAAATTGTCAAAGAGCTGAGAAATATAAATTTTCAACGCGAAAATTGTTGATGTAAATGCCATAAATTTTCCTCCAAATTTATATTTTGAAAATAGTAATATGTAATATGTAAAATCAACATCAAAACATGTTTTTAACTAGAATATATTATATTTTTAAAAAATATTTGTTCTTCCATTTTGGGATCAGTTTTATATTTCTAGTTATATGAAAAAAATGTAACCCAGAGAAACATAGAAAAATTTGTTAAGTTCATAAAATCCGACGATGGTTGCCTCGACATACAAAATTAATCTGACTAACAAGTTTTTTTAATACCCTCAGAAGATCTAATTCTAGACTAGAGTATGATTTCTCTTAGGTGTACCAAAACATTTTCAATAATACTTAAAATATAAATGGTCAAATAGCTAAGAAATATAAATATCCAATGCCATAATTGTTGTTGTACTTGTCAGAAGTATTCTTTCCTCCACGTTTATATTTTGAGAAAGAGTAATATAAATAATCAACATCGAAACCATTAATGTTTCTAACTAGAAAATATTATATTTTGAAAAAGTTTTATTTCCTCTATAGTGTGATATGTTTTATATTTCTAGTGGTATAAGACCATCTCCAATGTAAATTTCTATTTTCTGCTCCAAAATAGAGTAACTCCAAAATGGAGTTGAGTTTTGCTCCAATGTATAACTCTATTTTTTACTCTAAAAAGGAATATTCTAAATATATTCTATTTCTATTTATGATTAATACCTTTTAATTCTAAAATTTACAAATTAACCCCACTTTTTTTGTTAATACAAAACTTTTATAAATTATAAATTAAATATTTATTAAATAAAATAAAGTTACAATTTTTTGAAATAATAAAAAGAAAGTTACATAATATCATAGAAACATAGAAATTTTTGATTTAAACATATTATTTTAATTTTAGCACTTGTAATGCATTTTAAGTTTATTTTATTTTGTAATCTTTAAAAAAAAATTGTAGTTTTCAATTATTTATGATTATTTATTTTATATTGTTTAAAAATTATAGTGTTCATATATATATATATATATATCGATAATAATTATTCATGTGTTGGTAAAATAGTATAAAATAGAAATATCTAATATTTAAAGAATAAGTTTGTAAATAAAAAAGTTAAACTCCAAAATGGAGTAGAATATAGGTTTACTCCAAATATGGAGCAATCTCAATTTTTACTCCATTTTGGAGTGAGAAATGGAGTAGGGTTGGAGAGAAATTTACTCCAAAATGGAGTTTGGAGTAAAAAATGGAGTAGGGTTGGAGATGCTCTAAGAGAAAAAATAATCTAAAAAAATATTGAAATTGGTTGGATACTACGGATTCCTCCGAAGTGGGCAATGCCTGAGGAATCAACTTCTGTAATGAAGGGAGCAGATCTCCAGATTTTTCTTGCAAAATCGCAATGGAAGAAGATATGTGTGACTACAGACGCCTGATGCGGTGGGGTTTGTTACTTCAAGTTTTATCCCTAAGATAGCTGCAAGTGCACAACAATCACAGTAGTATATTAAGGGATCAAATCCACAGAGATTGTTGTTTCGCGAAAGTCCTAGGTCTAACTTCTTTAAACCAAAGGGAAGTTGGGGGTGTAGTGTGTCACGGTTTGTAATAGTAATATCAAGCAACATAAGAGAATTAAACGGTTGTAAATCAATAGATAAAAGGCGTTGGGTTCAGGGGTATTCTCCGGAGTTCATGGATCGGATCTAACAAGCAATAGGATAGGTTCTAAATGATTTAATGGGTTAGGTTCTTAAGCTGAAACGGTCGACTATGACTACCCCGCGTTCGCGGATCCATCCACCTACGTTTGTCTTGCACTGCGGATATGACTTCTCATCCCACGATGCAAGACAACCGCGCATACATATCATTCACCTATTTGTAAACACTCGCGGTGCGGTCCGTCGATATGCCTAAGCATCCTACGGTGCGATACGCTCGTTAACCTCTAGATCCAGACGATAGACCACACGTTCGTGTCTAGCCGTCCTGGAATCAGTTGCTAATTGATCAGAAAAGCAAACATGCAATAAGAACAAGACATAAATGAAGATACCTAGAAGAAACTCTATCTCTATCAACCTAGTAAAATCAATCCATGATTAAACCCCTTTGAAAACCCCCTTAAAAACCCAACCAGAAGACTACTCGTTCATGGGAACGAGAAACATCTTTGAGATAAGAAAGGTGCGAATTGTATTGAATAAGAAACAAAGTGAGAAAACTTCTTCAAAGGAAATCCAGATGAAGAGATATTCTTAAAGTATTGAAAAACAAAGAACTAAGAACAAAAGATGAAAAGAAAGGGAGGAAGGAGTGGGCGGCTGCAGAAGAATTCTCTCTCGAGGTCTTCAACTCCGGGGCCGTCGAACTCTCTCTCTCTCTCTCTCTCTCTCTCTCTGCGGCGTGAAAAGTGTTTCTGGAAAAGCTATGTGTTAGTTCTCCCTTTTGTGAAACCCTAAAGTCTCCTTATATAGGCTCTCCTGTCTTCAGAAAGTGGGCTTCGTGTTTTAACCTCGGGAAATATTGGATAAGTGCAAACGGTCTCGGGACGGGCCGGATTGGTCTGGCCGTGCGAGCAACCTGGCGTGGCGCGGCCACTGGTCTTCTGAGGATCTGTGGCGCGGCCGTCCTTCTTCTGAGGATGTGTCTGACGGACCTTCTTGCTTCCTTCGTAACTTGAGATCCAACCGTGGGATTGAACTCAGACCACCTCGGCATGAAAGACAGCTGAAAGGGCTATCTTGTCTCCAAATATGAGCTTAGTTTTGTGGTGGGAAGGTCGTCGTCTGATGCTGAACTTATGGCTCTGAGCACTTGTCCTTGAAGTTCCCATTTTGCTCCAAAATATGTCCTTTTTGTCCAATTTCCCTGAAATGACTCTTAAGACTAGGAAACGTGGAAATCACTTTAAAACCGTTGAAAAACGGGTTAAAACACTTGTAAACGATCTTGAAATAATAGGTTTTAGGAATAAAATAAGAGTGTTACCAACTCCCCCCAGACTTAAACCTTTGTTTGTCCTAAAAACTCGGAAAGAGGTTTGAAAATATGGGAACTAGCAAAAACTCAGCGACCATCCTTTTAAACCATAAGTCATTGAACAAGTTTATCCAAGCTCAGCCTAGAAAATTCTCATTATAGTTCCTTCAAAACTAGTCCTTTATGAAGCTTTCACTATCTAAATCCCAGGTTTCAGTCAACTAGCTCTCTAAGCAGTATTAAGATTGGCGTGATCCTTGTCAAGGGATATTAAGCTAGTTTCAACGAGGCTAGGTGTATAGAGGCCTTTATTGGTGAGGTTTAGAGTGTTTCGGGTTACCGTATAAATCTCCGGAAGGTGCGAGATACTATGCAAAATAACAGGAGAGGGTGGAACTGTTGGGATTCACGATTTCCAATCACTCTTCGCACGTACACATCCGTGAGTTCTCCTTGATATCGCCATACCCCCAGACTTGGTTTCTTGCTTCTGGTTCGGATGGGATGGCGTCTAAAACTTCTCACCATATCGACCAGACCCTCTATGAATGTTCCGATTCTCTTAAGGCTCTTAGGCATTTTCTTCCCGTTTCTCTTTTTTTTTTTTAATTGTAACTCTTCTTTTTAACGGATAAGTACCATCATCATTTCAAAGAATTCGGGTCCTTTATCCGAGTTACTCTCTTTTTATATTTTTTTTTAAGAAACAGGAAGTGCCTTAATGTAAGAGTCTTAAGGATCACGAGAATATTACCATTCCTTCGAGTTTTTCGAGGCATGAGTCGTCATTCTTTTGTAGCTAACACTTCCGTTCCTTAACCATTCGATCCTTCGTTTTGAGTGACTAGAAATCGTGTCGTTCCTCCCTCTCCGGCGTTTTTGCACATATCTGCATATTGTAAAAACAAGAGAGTTGCGTGAGGTATGAAAAGATGGTAAGGTTTCGGGTATGGTACCAACTGTTGATGTGTTGGCCGTTCGGGTACAACAAGAGAGTGTGTAAAAATGGAAAAAGATGTCCCGAACGTTATGGTTTTTTCGTTTAACGCTTAAATCTGTTGACAAGGAAATTAAAAGTCAGTTTAAAGTCCAATAAAAATAGAGCTAGTGTATTCCTTCCCCCGGAATCTCTATAGATCGGCACTCTCCAGGATTTCGCATTGCTGGCTTTCTAGCTACCGCCTAGTCTAGTACTAAAGCTTGAAAGATCTGTCACTAGAAATAGCGTAGAAGCACACTGGTTGAATATCATCCTTGGTTTTGCATCATAATCCCTAAAATCATATTATATTTATCGAGATACATCATTCTGAGTTTTAAAAAAAGAAAAGAAAAAACTCAAATAAAACCAAAACAAAGCAAAGTCATTAGTACGAACTCCCCCCAGACTTAAATCGCACTGTCCCCAGTGTGAAATAGTGGTGATGGGTCGGAAAATGACTAAAAAGAAATGGAAAAGAAAGCATAAGTAAATGATAGGGGTGGAATAGATGGAACCAGGCTCGTAAGCAGAAAGAGTTTCAGCCGAGACGTGGTCTTCTAGGCATTTGAACTCAGGGTCTAAAGGTCGCCATCTATGTGTCCTCACTCTCGAAGCTGTCGCGCCATCTTCTCAAGCATCTCGTTATGGCGTGCCAGCTGCTCCTGAAGGGCGGTGATCGCGGGATCAGTCGAGGTGGACGGTGCAGCGGATCGTGAGGTACTGCGCATGGAGGAAGATGAGGTGTGGTGGGTCCTCTGACGGATTGCCTCTCTCCTAGCCTTAGCGGCAACATACTCTCCAATGGTAAGCGGTAGACGTGAGAACTCGGTTCGGAACTCCTTATGCTTCAGGATCCACTGTGGGGAACCTTCTGAAAGGTGCGGGACTGTGGGAGACGGTAAATAGACCATGCGGTTGTCTCCCTTCCCTAGTCTGTATCGGTATCCGAACCTGTCTGGATCCATGGCTGCGCCTGTCAAGTTCCTGTCCGTCTGAAACTGGGACAAATCAAACCAAGCCTCATCTATGGGTGTCTCGATGCTGGTGTCTACTCCTGCGGCCTCCATGATCGCTGTGATGATGCCTCCGTAAGTCGTGAAGGCAGTCTCGCACCTAGGTGCGGTGACATCGTGCTTCACTCGCACGAGTCTCTCAGCTAGGATGCATCCAAAGCATGCTGAAAGTGGCTCGTCTCTAAAGGCAGACTGAAGTAGGACGAGCTCTGGAATGAGAATCCATGACTTGTTGCTGCGAGAGTAAAGTCGGTGTGCTATGAGGCAGTGCACAAAACGTACGACCGAATGTGAAAGAAAAGCAGACGGATGCCTTCCCTTGGCGTAAATTCCTCGGCCCATAGGTCCCCAAAGGTCAGTACTCCAATCTTCTTCAACGCTTGTCTCGCTCCTCAAGTCAAAACCAAATGTCTCGCAGAGTCTAGGGATGCTCAGCTAATAATCCCTAGAGGCAATGGTGAAATAGAGAATACCGTCTTTCGGATGCGACTTTCTTCCTTTCCGGTATGTTAACTGAACTGAAGATAAGAACTCTTGAGCGAGCTCCTTGTAAGTGGGTCGATCAATCTCCATGAAGGTCTTGAGCCGTAGCTTGTCCAAGTACCATGTGACATCCTCGGTGGTAGCGTCTAAAGCTGAGTAATCGATCTTCAACGTTGTTCTTATTTTCATCTTCTTCATCTCCTTCAAATAGTCAATGTTTGGGTCCATTGGTGCTCTAAAGTTTCGGACCTTGCGCTTAGGAGAGGAAAGGTTCAGCTCTCTAGTTGGCTCTCGGGGTGGAGGTGATTCGTCGCGGCTTGTTCGTGCTAACCGCGAATCGCGGAATCATCTTTGTTGTTCCTCCAAATATCTCCCTAAAGTGGGTTTCCTAGCGCTATCTCGCGTTCCTGCAGCTGTGAGGAACTCCTCGAAGTGCTTAGTTGCTCTCTATGATTCGAACGTATCTCGAAGTTTCGGTCATAGCTCATTGTACCTTGCAAAACAAAAACAAAAACTCGACCAAACATGTGAATTTTGATGTGTAACAAGGATTCTCAAGTGCAATGATATACAATATCAAGAGTTTCCAAGACTAATAAAAATCGAGTTATTGCATAAATTTCAAGATCAACTTGGTACTCATGCTCTATTTTCGGAATTTTGGGGATCCAAACCAAAAAATTTTCAATAAATCGATTTTGTCAGCTTATTGTCATCAAACTTCGGTTCTCAAGTAATACCTAGCATGAATCAAATCCAAACTAAGCAAATTGTCCGTTGATATTACCAAAATTCGTTTTCTAGAGCATGTTCTAATTTTTAATTTCCCTAGATTTCAACTTTTTCGAAATTGGGTTACAAAAATCAAAATTTAGGCATCCTAAATCATCAATCCAAGGTTCTCTACTATTATCCAAGCATCCTAGGCAATTATCTAGTCAAGTAAGAGAGATCTCAATATTGAGCTTTCTAGGGATTTTTAAAATTAGAGATCATACCTTGTAGATGAAGATGAATGAACTTTAAAAGTTGAATCTTCTTTAAAAATAGATGAGTTTAGGCCAAAGAATTTTTGAAAACAGTTCGGTTTTGAAAAACCTAGAATTTCTCAAAAATCTCCAAATCTTTTGAAATAGAAGAAGAAAAGAGAGTTTGATTCCAAAATTTCTCTTCTGCTTTTAAAAAGGTGTTTTTTTTATCACCAAAGAACCTTTGGTTTTCAAAAATTTTAAAAGTAGAGACCTTACCTTGCGTGTTGGCCACGAATCAATACAATTTGTTAACTTACATTAATAGTTATGAGTTTTTTCGGTGCGGGATTGTACCAAAACACGGAAAGTTCGATTCGGGAGGAAAACGTAGGTTTTCTGGGTTGGTCACTCAGATGACCACTGGCCGCGCCATGACCCGTCGCGGCCACTGCCAGGAGTCTCCTCTCCGCGCGGTAGTGGTTTGTCGCGCGGCCACGGCCCGTCTCGCCGCGGCACGGGCCGGTGCTCGTGCGACCAGCCTCCTTCCGAGGCTCCTCCTCATATTTTTGGGTTTTTTTTGGTTTTTATTATTTTTATTTTATTTTATGCTTAAGTAAAGAAAACTTGCAAAAACTAGTTGTAAGAAATGAAAGAAAGAAAATTAAAAACACGTACCGGATGGGTTGCCTCCCACCAAGCGCTTTTGTTTAAGTCGTTTAGCTCGACTTCGTTTGGAGTTTAGGCGGTAGTGGAAAGCGCTTCCGGAGTTGTCTCTCCTAAATCTTCCCCTTGTTTACGTATTAGCAGTGTGCCTCCGTTTATGTTCCTTAGAATTTTAGCTTCTTGGATCACCTGCTTGGTCTTCTCAACCGTCTTTGATACTTCTTCTTCACCCAGCTCTTCTAGCTCGGGAGGAATCAGGATTTCGATTCTAGAGAAAGGTCTCGAGTGGAGCTGACCCACTCTTGATATCATACCCTTTTTCTCCTTTTTGTCGTGTGGCTCTTCGTTTCCAGCGGCGAGGTATTTAGCTCATTCAGGTAGTATCTTTTCTGGCTTATATGTAGGAAGACTACAAAGTTACTTACGTGGTCGATCCTTGCTCCTACCGTGGCCAAGAAGGGTCTTCCAAGTATCAATGGCTTGTCTTTGTCTTCCCACATATCGAGCACGTGGAAGTATGTAGGTACTATCTTATATCCGACGAGAAGTTGGACGTTGTAGACTATTCCATCCGCTCTCTTCCTAGACGAATCTCCGAATACTAACTGCGTAGGTGAGGGTAAATAGGTCGTTATTCCTAACCTTTCGGCGATTGTCGTGGACATGACATTGACATTAGCTCCTGTGTCGCATAGACAATCTTCGAAGTTGATTCCCAAGATCGAGCATGGGAAGGTAAATGCGCCTGGATCTTCTTCTTTCTTTAGCCTCTCGAACCCGCGGTGCTCCGGAGTGTCAAAAGGTGGATTAACCGTTCCTTTCTTTATCGTTGGGAAAATTGGGACGAATCTGCCCTTTTCTCCCATAGCTAGCTCTGGCTCTTTAGCTTCGTCGGCGATTGCTGAGATCGCGTTACAGAATCCTTTCGGATTATCCTCTACCTTACCAAGAAAGATTCCTGCTTGTCTTTTGATGGTTTCAGCAGTTTGTGAGACTTGCATGTCTAATTTCTTCACATGGGAAGATAGGGATTCGAACTTGCCATTCAGGTCGTTGTACATGCAGTCTACCTTGATATTGAGATCCTTGACTGATTTTTGTTGAGACAACAGCAGCTGTTGCATCAATCCTTCGAGTTTGTCCTCTCGTGATGGGTACGGTGCGTTTGATGCAACTTGTGGCGCTCCTTGCTGGTTGTTGTAGGGCGCGAGCTGAGAGTTGTAGGGTTGCTTCGGCTGGTAGCCTCCGTTGCTTCGGTAATTCACGTTCTGGAACTTGTTCTGAAAGGGTCTTCCTTGAGGTGGATATACTTGGTCTCGCGGGTTCTCCACGTTCGGGTTTCGGTATGAGAGGTTGTTGTTGTTTCTGAAGTTGTTGTTGAATCCATTGTTGAAGTTCCGGCTCGGATACGAATTCTGACCTCCTATAAAGTTAACTTCTTTTTCTCGCGTATAGGATTCGTTTCCATCATCTCCCATGTTAAATTCTTCTCTTTCTCCCGTGGTTTCACACGTGTTGATACTGCGTTGCTGTCCTTTGAGTAGCTGACTCATCATGTTCTTCAACTCGGCTATCTGCTTAGAATCTGAATCTTTGGTCCGCGGATTTCTATCAAACTCCGGACAGTTGTTGATGTTGCTTACAGCGAGGTTCTCGATGAGCGCGCGTCCTTGTTGTTCTTTCTTCGTTGTAAAGTCTCCATTGTTGACCGTGTCGAGCGAGAGTTGGTACTTAGCTTGCAGTCTGCGGTAGAATGTGTTTAGCAAGCTGGCTCCGGAGAAACCATGATGAGGACAGTCGCGTTCGTAGTCCTTGAATCGCTCCCATGCTTCAAATAATGACTCGACCGGTCCTTGTTGAAAGCCTTGGATCTTGTTTCTCAGCAGATTAGATCGTGACTTCGTGTAGAAGTGATTGAGGAAAGCAGACTTGCATTCCACCCAGTTAGTGATCGATCCTGGTGGTAAAGTTTTTAGCCATCTATGAGCTTTGTAACTAAAAGAAAACGAGAATAGCTTGCACTTCAGATAGTCGGGAGGGATTCGGTTGGTCTTTGTGGTGCTGCAAATCTCTTCAAATAGTTTGATGTGGTCGATCGGATGCTCGTTTGATAACCCGTGAAACTGATTTTTTTCACCAAGGAGATGATTTGCGGTTTGATCTCCAACTTGTCTTCATGGGGGACGTTGATTTGAATCGCGGCTCGATTCTGGAAGTGCTGATCAGGAGTGTCGTGATCGGCTATGGTTCGGTTCCTCACTCGCCTGGGTTGGTTGGCGGGTAGAACAGGTCGATTGGCGTCTCGGTCTTCCGGTTTGACGATATGGTTCGCTTGCTTCGCGCCATTTCCGATGATTGGATTGTGTCCTCCTTGCTGCAAGGCAGGATCTAGTTCTTCTACGTCCGAGTCAGCCTCGAGAATTTGATTGATAGGGTTTCCGTTGTTGTCGAGCTGTGGCTCTCCGTCTTGTAGAACGTGAGGTGCTCGACCAGCGTTGCGAAGAGCTTCTTCGCGGTTTCGTTGAGCTCCAAGGGCGGTCTCGTCTTCGGCCATGCTTATCTGTCTTTTTAACCTTTTGATTTCTTTTTCGTGTCTTTCGATCTCGATGTGGCGGGGCATGACTTTGGAAGTGTTCCTCCTAGTGGTCATTCACCTGAAACATGAGAAGTAAACACAAGAGAATCGTGAGCAATGGTCGTAAAAGCTTTAAATTCAACTCGGTCTAAAAGATTGATTAGAAACTTAAATTTTGCAAAAGCAAACAATCCCCGGCAACGGTGCCAAAAACTTGATGCTGTGGGGTTTGTTACTTCAAGTTTTACCCCTAAGATAGCTGCAAGTGCACATCAATCACAGTAGTATATTAAGGGATCGAATCCACAGAGATTGTTGTTTCGCGAAAGTCCTAGGATTTCTAACTTCTTTAAACCAAAAGGGAATTTCGGGGTGCAGTGTGTCACGGTTTTCAATAGTAATATCAAGCAGCATAAGAGAATTAAACGGTTGTAAATCAATAGATAAAAGGCGTTGGGTTCAGGGGTATTCTCCGGGGTTCATGGATCGGATCTAACAAGCAATAGGATAGGTTCTAAATTATTTAATGGGTTAGGTTCTTAAGTTAAAACGGTCGACTATGACTACCCCGCGTTCGTGGATCCAGCCACCTACGTTTGTCTTGCACTGCGGATATGACTTCTCATCCCACGATGCAAGACAATCGCGCATACATATCATTCACCTATTTGTAAACACTCGCGGTGCGGTCCGTCGATATGCCTAAGCATCCTACGGTACGATCCGCTCGTTAACCTCTAGATCCAGACGATAGACCACACGTTTGTGTATCTAGCCGTCCTGGAATTAGTTGCTAATTGATCAGAAAAGCAAACATGCAATAAGAACAAGACATAAATGAAGATACCTAGGAGAAACTCTATCTCTATCAACCTAGGCAAATCAATCCATGATAAAATCCCTTTGAAAACCCCCCTTAAAAGCCCAACTAGATGACTACTCGTTCATGGGAACGGGAGACATCTTTGAGATAAGAAAGGTGCGAATTGTATTGAATAAGAAACAAAGTGAGAAAACTTCTTCAAAGGAAATCCAGATGAAGAGATCTTCTTAAAGTATTGAAAAACAAAGAACTAAGAACAAAAGATAAAAAGAAAGGGAGGACGGAGTGGGCGGCTGCAGAAGAATTCTCTCTCGAGGTCTTCAACTCCGGGGCCGTCGAACTCTCTCTCTCTCTGCGGCGTGAAAAGTGTTTCTGGAAAAGCTATGTGTTAGTTCTCCCTTTTGTGAAACCCTAAAGTCTCCTTATATAGGCTCTCCTGTCTTCAGAAAGTGGGCTTCGTGTTTTAACCTCGGGAAATATTGGATAAGTGCAAACGGTCTCGGGACGGGCCGGATTGGTCTGGCCGTGCGAGCAACCTGGCGTGGCGCGGCCACTGGTCTTCTGAGGATCTGTGGCGCGGCCGTCCTTCTTCTGAGGATGTGTCTGACGGACCTTCTTGCTTCCTTCGTAACTTGAGATCCAACCGTGGGATTGAACTCAGGCCACCTCGGCATGAAAGACAGCTGAAAGGGCTATCTTGTTTCCAAATATGAGCTTCGTTTTGTGGTGGGAAGGTCGTCGTCTGATGCTGAATTTATGGCTCCGAGCACTTGTCCGTGAAGTTCCCGTTTTGCTCCAAAATATGTCCTTTTTGTCCAATTTCCCTGAAATGACTCTTAAGACTAGGAAACATAGAATTCACTTTAAAACCGTTGAAAACCGGGTTAAAACACTTGTAAACGAACTTGAAATAATAGGTTTTAGGAGTAAAATATGAGTGTTATCAATGCCACAAAAGCGAATTCATAATCGTCTTCCTCTCCGTCCATATCACAGAAGAATGAGCTGACAAATGCTTCCACAGCTTGTGTCGTTGACATGATATAAATGCCTACACTAGTACCAGACATCGTATAAGTTACCTCGTTCTGAATCCTGACGGCGAGCTTTTCCATTTTTTCCTCGATGAAGTTGAGAGAGGGATTGGTTTTCGATAGAAGAGGCAATTTGGTCATTCCCTCGTGCCCACCAACAACTGAACGTACACTAGAATTGTCTGAAGTTCCTGACCAACAATAGATTTGGCCGTTGAAAAATCCAATGTGGTGATGCCTAATAGCTTATTAGGATCATAGAAACCTTTATCTTTCAGGACCTCTGCAGCAAGTAGAACTACCGAGCTGAAGATGTTGCTGACGATATGTATGAAAGTATTCAAACTTTTAGCTGCAGCAGAGTATTGTACCATTCCTTTCACCATTGAAGCATCGAAGTGGAAAACATCATCACCCCATTTTGGCACGCGGGAGTGATCAAGATAATATCCACATCTTATAGACAATTTTCCAACTTAGATGGTCCATTGTAACATGCCACTTGGCACTGAGAAAGGTTACTGAAACTATCAGCAACTTCTGTCATTTTGAAAGTCTCATCAAAAAGGTTAAGCGTAGAGACTGATGGAGAGAGGCTGAGCTTCAAAGACAAAACATGGCCTATCATTAGATGCAGATGCATCACATGTTGCTCGTGTTATAATTTTGATGATAAAATAATGATAAAAATGTAATTGTGATGATGCAATGTTGATAAATGTATATTGATAATGATTATGGTATGATAATGATGATATGACGATTATAGTGTAATAACGATGACGATATGTATATGAATATTTAATAAAATAAGTTATGTTGATAATGATGATGTTATGTTGATATTGTTATAAAGATGTTGATATTATGTTTCCTCATAATTTTTTTAGTATCCATTATTTTCGTTCGATCTTCTTATATCACTAGAAATATAAAACTGATCGTTCTATTAGAATTGTATCCCAACTGATTTCAAAGGCAATTTTGTTGTCGCCTGCGTTGGTGTCAAGATCGGCCTGTTGTATATCAAGCAATTACAGAGAGAATTTTTGTATCGTGTGCATTACTATTTCGATCAGACTGTTAGATCGGTATCCCCACCAATTCGAGAGATACTTTTAATTTTTTTCTGCATTGTTGTTTGTACGATCGATCTATCATATCAATATATGGAGAAACTTTTTTGTATCATTTCCTTTTGGACAATTGGTGGGATCAATTTTATATTTCTGGTATAAGATGAAACATAAAAAACATTGAAAACTTTGTTAATTTCACAAAATTCGACGACGGATGCCTTGACATACAAAATTAATCTGAATGACAAGTTTTTTTAAATCCTCATGGATCTATTCTAGACTACAATATGATTTCTTTCAGGTGCGACACAATATTTTAATAATACTTTTAATATAAATTGTTAAAGAGCTCAGAAATATAAATTTTCAACGCGAAAAGTGTTGATGTAACTAGTTTTCCTCCAAGTTTGTAATATGTAAAATCAACATGAACACATGTTTTTAACTAGAATATATTATACTTTTGAAAAAAGTTTTTGTTCCTCCATTTTGGGATATGTTTTATATTTTTAGTTATATAAAAAAAAAAACATAACGTAAAGAAACATAGGAAAATTTGTTAGGTTCACAAAATACGAGGATGGTTGTCTCGACATACAAAATTAATCTGACTAACAAGTTTTTTTTATACCCTTAAAAGATCTATTTTAGACTAGAGTATGATTTCTCTCAGGTGTACCAAAACGTTTTCAATAATACTTTTAAAATAAATTATCAAATAGCTAAGAAATATAAATATTCAATGTCATAATTGTTGTTGTACTTGTCAGAAGTATTCTTTTCTCCACGTTTATATTTTGGAAAGAGTAATATGTCAAATTAACATCGAAACCGTTAATGTTTCTAACTAAAAAAAATTATATTTTGAAAAAGTTTTATTTTCTCTATAATGAGATCTGTTTTATATTTCTAGTGGTATAACGGTTGCCTCGACATACAAAATTAATATGAATGACAAGGTTTGTTAATACCCTATGAGATATATTCTACACTACAATATGATTTCTTGCGGGGACAACAAAACATTTTCATTAATACTTTTAATATAAATTCTCAAAAGACTGAGAAATATAAATCTTCAATTTGAGAATTGCTGTTGTAGCTGCCATAAGTTTTCTTTTCTTTAAGTTTATATTTTGAAAATAGTAATATGTAAAATCAACATCGATCCCATTAATGTTTTTAACTATAAGAATATAAATTGTTATATTTTGAAAAAATATTTTTTCCTATATGGTGGGATAAGTTTTATATTTTTAGTGCCATAAGAGAAAACATAGAAAACTTTGTTAAGTTCGCAAAATCTAACAATGGTTGCCTCAACATACAAAATTAATTTGAATGATAAGGTTTTTTAATACACTCAAGAGATTATTTTAAAACTTATGAAGATGAGTAGGTTTCGGGCATTCCAGATTGCCCAATAGATCCACAGAAATAGGGCACCATCTTCAATTCTATCGGAGGGAGACTTGCTCTTGGTTGGATACTACAGATTCATTCGACGAAGTGGGTAATGCCTGCGGAATCAACTTCCGTAATGAAAGGAGCAGATCTCCAGATTTGTCTTGCAAAATCGTAATGGAAAAAGATATGTGTGACTGCAGACACCACAAAATCGCAATAGACGTCTTACTCTCTGTTCAGAACACGGAAGAATGAGCTGACAAATGCTTCCACAACTTGTGTTGTTGACATGACAGAAGTGCTTACACCAACACCATACATCGTATAAGATACCGCGTTCTGAATCTTGAAAGCGAGCTTTTCCATTTCTTTCTTGGTGAAGTTGAGAGAGGGCTTGGTTTTCGATAGAAGAGGCAAGCTGGTCATTCCCTCGTGCCCACCAACAACTGGAACATCCACCATATTTGTCTGAAGTTTTTGACCAACAATAGATTTGGTCGTTGAGACATCCAATGTGGTGATACCAAAGAGCTTATTTGGATCATAGACACCCTTATCTTTCAAGGCCTCCGCAGCAAGTGGAACTATTGAAATGAGAATGTTGCTAACGATAAGTATGAAAGCATTCAGACTGTGAGCTGCAACAGAGTATTGTACCATTACTTTCACCATTGTAGCATCAAAGTAGAAAACACCATCACCCCATTTTGGCACAGCGTGAGTGATCAAGACAACATCCACATCGTATAGACAGTTTTCCAACTCAGATGGTTCATTGTAACCTGCCATTTGGCACTGGAAAAAGCTACTGAAACTACCGATAACTTCCGCCATTTTGAACGTCTCATCATAAAGGTTAAGCGTAGAGACTGATGGAGAGAGGCTGCGCTTCAGAGACAAAATAGGGCTTGTCTTTCAGCTAGCTCCAAGAACAGCCACATTGTACGAAGCATTGATCTTGAATCCACATGGCTTCCTGTCAGATGTAAGTGTTGCATAACAACAAAGACCCTTGCCCAAGGAGGAGGCAAAAGATGTCGATCTGAGACTAGGAACCGACACACGTTGGCCTTCAAAGCATAGTATCCTAGCTTTAGGGTTTCAGAGCTTTGATCCAAGTCCAAAGGAAATCGATGAACCTAAAGCTGCCATTTCTACCTACAATCACATGTTTCAGGTTTCCTAAATACCAAATCCACCTAGAAATTCGAAATAAAAAACCATTGAAAAGTATAGAATCTCGAACTCAAGAACACGCAAGTTTAATAAGAATAACTCTCTTATTGACTCAAGAAAAATAACTCAAAACCTTAAGTTCTTTATCTCATAAGTTATGCTACAACTTTAGCATCTCCTTATATAGAGAAAGACAATTATAGTTTCCTAAACCTTTTAGGAAAACTTACAATTTAGATAACTCCTAAATGTATATTTAGATATCTCCTAAATATACTTAGCTTGGCTTCCAAGCTACTTCAAACTTACAACAACATTCTCCCCCTTAAGCTTGAAGTTGTCTTCTCTTACATCTTTAACTCCAATGAAGCTCCTCATCTCTTTGAACTTGAGTCTTCCAAGTGCTTTTGTTAGGATATCAGCCTTCTGCTCACTTCCCGGAACGTGCTTGACCTCTACTTGTTCGTTTTCAACACACTCTCTGATAAAATGATACCTTGTGTGAATATGCTTACTTCGACCATGGAAGACTGGATTCTTAGTGAGGGCTATTGCAGATTTATTGTCGATCCGAATGATCACCTTCTCGCACTCTCTTCCATTTATCTCGGCAAAGAGTTCTTGCAGCCATATTGCTTGTTTGGCTGCCTCCGTTGCAGCCATAAACTCAGCTTCACAAGATGATAGTGCTACTGTCTCTTGCTTTTGTGAGCACCATGTAATCGGACATTCATCAAAATAGAATATATGACCAGTTGTGCCCTTTCCATCATCCACATCTACATTGTGACTACTGTCGCTATAGCCTACTAACCCATCTCCATTTGAGCTCTTAAATATGAGACCATGAGATAATGTGCCACGTAAGTACCTTAGAACCTGTTTCAAGGCTGCTCCGTGAGACTCCTTTGGCTCTTGCATATAGCGACTAAGTACACCAACACTAAATGAGAGATCAGGTCGAGTATGAAGTAAGTATCGAAGACACCCAATACATCTTCTGTACTCCTTTTCATTGATGCGTGCTTCTTCTAGCGCCTTTGATAGCTTCACGTTTGGATCCATTGGCACTTGAGATGCGTTGCAGTCACTCATTCCAGCTTCTTCTAGAATTTTAGATGCATACCTTTCTTGCTTCAGTGTTACACCATCCTCGTGTTTAATCACCTCAATACCAAGATAATAGCTTAGCAATCCGAGATCACTCATCTCAACTTCATAACCATTTCTTTTTTAAACTCAAGTATCATCTTCATGTTAGATCTCGTGACCAACAGATCATCCACATAGACATCAACAATAAGGAGGTGTTCCTTCTCTTTCTTTCGGTAGAGTGATGGTTCCTTTGAACACTTGACAAAACTTAGCTCCTTCAGAACTTTATTCAGCTTCTCGTTCCATGCCCGTGGGGTTTGTTTCAATCCGTAGAGAGCCTTCTTCAGCTTGTACACTTTGTTTTCACTTCCTTTGATCTCAAATCCATCCGGTTGTTTGACATATACTTCTTCTTTCAGTTCACCATGGAGAAACGCGGTCTTAACATCAAGATGATGTACTTCCCAATCGTTAGATGCTGCTAGAGCAATGAAAAAATGAATGGTCTCAATGCGTGCCACTGGAGCAAATACTTCATCAAAGTCAATACCTTCTCTTTGAACATAGCCCTTTGCAACAAGTCTAGCCTTGTGCTTGTTGATGCTTCTGTCGGGCTTACGTTTCAGCTTGAAGACCCACTTTAGCCCAATCGGCTTAGCTCCATCCGGTAGATTAACCAAATCCCAGCATTTATTTTTTTTATTATGGAAGCAATCTCATCCTCGCATGCTGTTATCAACTCTTTCGACTCCTTTGCTTCATTGAAGTCCCATGGTTCCTCGTTCATGAGAATCATGAGCCTTTCACACTCTGTTTCTGCAATAAGAACATAATCCTTCAAGTATGCTGGCTTCACCCTAGGTCTCGTTGATCTTCTTAGATGTGGCTGTGATTGTTCCAATTCATTCTCTTCGTCACTTTCTCCTCCTATGCCATCGTTTTCTTCTTCAACTCCCTTTGTTACGTCCTCACTCGTGGCATGAGTGGCGTGAGTGTCTTCCTCTGAATCCAACAGGGATTCAACTCCCCTTACACCTCTGTTTCCAAACTTCCCAAGGCTAATACTAAACATTCCAGAGTCTCTACAACTTTCACTCTCATTCGTACGATCATTCCAGCTCCAACCTTTACTCTCATCGAATATCACATCTCGGCTTACGATTATTTTCTTGGTTGTAAGATCAAGTAGACGATAGGCTTTCGAGCCAAGCTCTGTTCCTAGGTGTACCAAGACTCTCGATCTATCATCTAGCTTTTTTTCTTCCAGCAGCCTATGTTCTTGCATAGCCAATACAACCAAAGACTCTAAGATGCTCAAGATTTGGCTTCTTCCCCTTAAACATTTCGTATGGTGTTGTCTTAACCAGTGATCTTGTTGCTACCCTGTTGATGAGGTAGGTAGCATGCCTCACAGCCTCACCCCAAAAACAGTTCGGTATACTCATGTGCTTCAAGATACTCCTAGTCATTTCCATCAAGGTTCGATTACTGATATGCTCTCAAATTTACCCTAGAGCTACTCTCTCAAATTAAGAGATCAGTTGTAGTACTTAGGGATCGAATCCACAGGGAAGGGATAGTCACACAACAAACTTCTAATTTCGAATTAAGCTAAGAAGAAATAATTAAAAGTAAAAACAGAAAGCAATTAAAAGCGATGTAAGTTCAGGAGACGAAACGCTAGGTTTAGGGAAATTCTCAGGTGATCTAAATTGCAGGTCTAGACAGAATGTTAGGAATTATTAAGCACCGTTCTTGAACTCGAAACACTAATGTAAAATCAATCAACTCTCGCTGCGAAGATTATCTATGTCTAAACCCTAAAATTTCAAATCTCTTTGCAAATCCTATCAATTCAAACAAGCATTAATAACGGGTTCAATTGTTCACAAAATCCTAAACCAAATCTCTTTGCGAATAGGTATTTTGCTCATCTAACATTAGTTCAGGCAATCAATAACACTCTCGCATCTATTAATCAACCTTAGATCAGATTCTAGGTCATGAAGCTAGAATAAGCATTAAACACAAATCCATATGAAGAACTCTAATGATTTTATCCTAACAATTTAATTTGACCTAACAATTCATTAATCACCTTTGAAAAACCCTAAACCTAACAAGCAAACTATTCAGACATGATCAATGAAACATAAATTATTATTTGAATAGAAATCATAAAAGAATTCAATAGAAGAAATAAAGGAGTTCCAAATCAGCTCTAAAGGAGTCTGGTTTTTTTCTCTCCAAAAACTCTAAACTTCTATGATTCTAAAAGTATGAGATTATGCCTAAACAATGGCTTTGACAACTATATTTATAGGCCTAGATTTGCATCTTCAATTCCTTGGAAGATTAGGAAAAGTTTTGGAGATTTCTTTTTCTTCAAAAAATGGAAACTTCACGCTTCTGGAAATTGAAAATCCTGGTGTCGAATGGTGTCGATCGACACTCATCGTGTTACAATTCGTGACTTCATTCCATTAAGCTCCAAAATGTATCCAAATCTCCAATTTATCTCCAATTGTACCTGAACCTGTAAAGACTCTATATAGACTCGAAAATAGCCAAAAGACTCTATAAAAACACTTATATCATGGTCCAAAAATGGGTAAAAACCATGATATATCAACTCCCCCAGACTTAGCTTTTGCTTGCCCTTAAGCAAAACAGAAACTAAGTATAGAGTCGAGGTTTGAAAACAGAAATATTCAGCTAACCTCCAGAACGCCACATCGAACCAACACTCTTGAATCCACATGCAATAGAGCCAACCTTAGGTAATGTTTCATTGTACTTACCACAAGCTTAGCAATCTCCCAAATCAAATCCAGATCCCTTTTGCTCTTTAACAATTCAAACTTTTAACAATAGTATTGACCAAAGGACTTACAGATTCTTTCCCTTCCTTAGTGCCTGAACAAGATAGTCCTTCTACAGCTCCCCTATTTTCTCTTCCCTTAGTCAACTGCTGCCCATTTTCAGGGTGTTCTAAGATCTTTTCATTGACACTTCTTATTCTTTTGAAGTCTTGGAATAGTGCTGCTATTACTTGTGTTCCTTGTGAGGAGACAGGTTCATGAGCTCTCACTAATATTGTTCCTTGTGAGGAGACAGGCTCATGAGGATCTTTGCACTATTCCTTAACTTAGACTCTTTTTCTTTTCTTTTCTCAAGGGAAGATCAAGGACATACTGTAGTGTTCTTATCTTGTCAGTGCTGAAAGAGGAATCAAGTCCAATGCATACCAAGCTCGAAGCAGGAATCTGAACTCTCTTTGTTAGACCGATCCACTCGCAGATTTCTACTTAGTAAGACCTGTAATCAACTACTATGTCAATG
Organism: Alliaria petiolata; assembly: GCA_020283515.1. Lineage (NCBI taxonomy): Eukaryota > Viridiplantae > Streptophyta > Magnoliopsida > Brassicales > Brassicaceae > Alliaria > Alliaria petiolata. The sequence goes on from JAHZTW010000001.1 coordinate 389,496,713, forward strand.
GTCCTTCAAGTGTCAATGTTGTGGTTTTGTTCTAAGAAAAACTGAAAATTTCAACTAATTTTGACTCAATAAAACAAGTTTTTGACTGACTCAATTGACTCTCAAAACAAAACACAAAGTCAGTAATCACCTCTCCCAGACTTAAACAACACTGTCCCCAGTGTTATCAAGCCCGAAGTTGGCTAAAAGAAAGATTAGAAACAACATAAAAGACCAAATAGAAGACTTACCTTCGACATACTGGTCTGTGTCGAGTCCAACGTATCCTTTTTCAACTGACTGAAACTAGGACTTAGTAAAACCAAAACAAAATAAAAAGAAAAACGTACCTAACAGTGGGTTGCCTCCCACTCAGCGCTTGTTTTCAGTCATTAGCTTGACTGTGTCGGGGTTCAGACGTCTGGTGGATCAGAAGGTGGCAGTGAATGCTTCCCAGACGAATGTCATCTCATCCATGGCGGTGTATAGGCATTAGGTGCATGAAAGCGACCAAGGAATTGAGGAACATCAGCAGGGTGGGGCTTTAGTTCGGGTGGGACACTTCGTTTTCCTGCATCATCATCAAAAGAAATACCAAGCCCTCTACGAGAATCTCGTGGCTTGATTAAGCGTGAAGCACATTTTGAAATTTTTAAGTTCTTATTGAGATGATCAGGAGGTTTAGAATTGATTCCAGGGAATGCGTACCTTCGCTTCCTTCGAGATTTCTGAGCTGTAGGATGTGAATGCATCTGTGTGACATTATGTGATGAAATTGCAGCATTGGAAATAGCTTCTGTCGTGATCTTCAGAGGGTGTCGATCGACACTAGTGGTGTCGATCGACACCAACTCTGCAGCTCGAATCTCTGCAATTTTTCTCCAATTCAGCTCTGCAAGCCTTGCTTCCATGACAAAAATGTCGTCCTCCATCAACTTAGCATTGATCAGACCCTCATTTTCGCCCATAGTCCTGAAGATATGATTGTTTCCACTCCAATCTTCAAGCTCCACAACTTTCTCAGAATTCTCAGCCAATGCCTCTTGAACAACCACCTTGCTCACTTGCTCTTTAGAATCCCGCTCCTTGTCAAACCCAGCAGTAATGTCATCCGAATTTTCCATGATTGGACCTTTATCCATGGAAATCTCTACTGAAAAAGCTTGGCCATCGATGGTGGATGGTCCCCTTATCTTGTCCATGTCAAAATTCATGACAACATCACCCAAATCAAGCTCCATTTTCGCTTTTCTCACATCAATGATAGCACCAGCTGAAGCCAAGAATGATCTTCCCAGAATAAGAGGATCTGCAGGTTCTTCATCATATTTCAAAACCACAAAGTCTGTGGGAATTATGCAGCCTTCAATCTTCAGTGGAACATCTTCTAAGACACCTTCTGGGAATCTCTTTGATCGATCAACTAGGATAAGAGAGATTCTGCACGGCTTGAAATCGATCATCCCAAGTCTTTCAGCAACTGAGTATGGTATCAAATTGATACTTGAACCTAAATCGCAGAGGGAACGAGGAAACCTTCCTGTTGAGATTGAACAATATAGCACAAAGTTTCCTGGATCAGGTAACTTCTCCGGAATCCTCCTTTGAATCACAGCGATGACTTGTTCAGAAACCCACACCTTCTTCTTCTTTCTTGGAACTATGTTCAAGAGAATCACATTCATGTCTCTGGTAAGCAATGCTCCTTCCTCAGGACTCACACCATTTACTACCATTCTCTTGACATATCTTCTTAATGCAGGTGAAAGTTGGACTGCATCAACTAGGGGTAGCTCAACAATCAGCTTACTCATCATCTCTTTGCATCTGGCTTCCTCTCTCTCCTGTTTAGACCTTCTAGGAGGTATGGGATAAGGTATCTTCGGCTTGTAGATCCGTTCTTCTGCAACCTTTATTGTTGTGGGCTGAGTCAGTGTCGTCTGTGATGAGCGTCGATCGACACCCTCCTGGTGTCGATCGACACGTACCTCTGAAATCGAGTCCTTTGCGTCGAGTTCGCCTGATTTGTCGTGAATCTTCATGGGTGTCTATCGACACACACTAGTGTCGATTGACACTGGCACCGTAGCATCCTCTACATCTTCAAGTTCTTCGAAACTTTCAGCACTAAGACCTATTTTCTGCACTGGTGGAAAGCTTCTTTCACTCTGAATCGTGATGGCATTCACATGGTGCCTCGGATTCACGTCCGTCTTTCCAGGAAGGAATCCTTCTTGCCTGTTAACAACTTCTGTAGTTTGAGCAACTTGAACATCCAGGTTCTTCATGTGAGAGCTCAAGCTCTCAATCTTTCCATTCAGGTCTTGATACAGTGAATCAATCTTCCCATTCAAATCCACTGTCATCTTCTGCTGTCCTTCCAGAATTTGCTCTAGCATAGACTCCATCTTGTTGTCTTGCGCAGGAGGCTTTTGGTAAGAAGAATTTCCATAAGTCCTTTGGAGGTTACTGTTCTAGAATGGGAGATTTTGGTAAGAAGAACCATAGCCTTGCTGATTGCTGAACCTCTGTCCTTGAAAACCAGCTCCATTGATGTAGTTAACCTCTTCTTCTTCAGGCTCAAAAGTCTCCACTTCTGCAAAGTGGACTTGCTTCTTCCCCACCAAGAGGTCCAGCTTCCTGTTAACCTCAGCTATTTGGCTTCCTCCAGCTATCCCAGCTTTTTGTCTTCTCTCATAATCTGCATTCTTGGTGCTGTTACAAGAGGCCAAATTCTCTATAAGCACTATCGCGTCCTCAGGGTATCTGGTGTTGAAGTTGCCATTGCTTGCAGCGTCTAGAGCCATCTGGTACCTCCAATCGATCCCGCGGTAGAAGATACTGAGAAGCTGCGGCTTGCTGAAACCGTGATGTGGGCAGTCCCTTTGGTAAGCTTTGAATTTTACCCAAGAAGCCTTGAATGCTTCAGTAGGTCCTTGGGAGAATGCAGTGATCTTTGTCCTCAGCTCTTCGGACCTCGCGTCATCAAAGAAATTGCATAAAAATATATTCTTTGTTTCTTCCCAAGGGGTTAAGGATCCTGGATCCAATTGCTTCAGCCAATATGATGCATCTCCAGCAAGCGAGTAGGGGAAAAGCTTGCAGAAGAGATTTAGCCTTGATGCTTGAAGCTAAATCTTCAAATCTCTCAACGTGGTCCATGGGATGCTCATTAGGAAGACCATGAAAAGGATGCTGAGCCACTAGAGTGTAGTAAGCAGGCTTCAGCTCGAAGTCATTCCTCTAAAATGCAGGAGGACGGATCGCAGCTCTATTAGCATAGAACTGGTCTGGTCGGTTGTATTCACCTAGAGTTCTTCCGCGTCCAACGTCTGCGTGTGCTTGGTGTCGATCGACACCAAGGTTTTGTCGATCGACACCAACTGGTTCGATGACAGCAACTCCGTTCTCATCGAGTCTCTGTCCTTGCGCGTTCCTTCTGTTCCCCTCTGCATCAACTAAGTTGCCTTCAGCGTCTCGGATTAGAACCATAAGATCAGCCATCGTATCCTGCGCAGGGTGTCGATCGATGCAAATGGTGTCGATCGACACTCGTGTGGTCTTGCGGTTCCTACGTTCGAGAGGACCGAGCTCCTGGTTGAGTGCGATTAGTTCCTGATATGTCTATATTTTGCATCATTTCAGCATCCATAAGTGTAAGTTCCTTATCATTTAGAAGCCTAATTATGTGTCATTGCGTTGCATTTGATCATTTAGAGTCCTAGGGTGTAATTTGCATAGTCTTTGCATATTTTGTTGCATTTGGAACTTTGATCAGGTAAAAAGGACACTAAGGAGGCATGGGTGGAGCTGGAGAAAGATTGCATAACACTTGGAGTTGAAAAGAGAACCAAGAAGAAGGAGTAGAAGACTTCTGGCGCTGGTTCGACGAGGCAGTTCGATGAAGCACGTCGAACCAGAATTCCAGGAGCTCGGTTCGATGACACGGTTCGACGAAGGACGCCGGACCAGAAGACCAGGGGCTCGGTTCGACGACATGGATCGATGAAGGTCGTCGAACCAAAATTCCAGGAGCTCGGTTCGACGACATGGCTCGATGAACTCGTCGAACCAAACCTAAAACTTCAAGAAAAGAGCCGAAGAACAAGAGCTCGGTTCGACGACACGGTTCGATGAATGTCGTCGAACCATTTTTCCAGAGGTTCGGTTCGACGACATGGTTCGACGTGTTCGTCGAACCGAACCCAGACGACTTCTTTTTGGGTTCCTCATGGGTCCCTCCTATAAATACTCATAAGACCTAATTTTTATAAAAAGTTTTATTCTCTATTATCTTGTCAAGAAATTTTTAGCCACTTTGAGAAAAGTCTTGTATTTGCTTTGAATCTTTTAAGTTTAATCCAATATCTCTTTTGAATTTATCATTTTCTCTTCTCTAATCATGTTTAGCTTATCATTCACCTTTGATTTGATGTGCTTAAGGATGATTAGTGAGTAGATCCTTTAGGGACTTAGGGATGGGTTAGATTTAGGGATTTCTAATGATCAAATCTTGCAATCTAGGTTAGATTCTTCCATCTCTCTCTCTATTAAGTAGTTCTTAATGCCAAATAGCTAATCTTTGCTATTTGGATCATAAGCATTTCATACACCCACCAAGTGTTTGATGAAATGCTTGAACCAACTTAATAGGGGATTTACATTCCTAGCCTAACACATCATTAGTTGTCTAGGGTGTTTATCATGCTAATAGACTTGTAATCAATGCTTGCTCATCATTTTAATGCTAAAACATCATTAGTTCATTAGGGTGATTAGTGAAGGGATTAGTACCAAACATCATGGATTAGTCTATAATTAGTGTTCTAGGCATAGAGATAGCTTGATTAGTTGCTTAAATGATTGCAAGATTGCCCATTTAGACTCCCAAATCAATGAACCCATCCCTAGGTTTCGTTTTTAGCAATTTGAATTCTTGATTAGTAGTTAATTTCATAATTAGCACTTGATTAGTAGTGATTAAGGCTTAGTTTCATATTATTGCACTTGTAGTGTGTCTCTTAGGTTGTGCTTCCCATTTTAATCATTGCTTGTCACCTTAAACCCCTTTTAGTTTAGCTTAGCTTAAGCAAAACTTTGCATTCTTATTGAATCATCTCCCAAGATGGATTGATACCTCAAGTATTGCAATGATATGAGCAATTGAGGAATTGCTCCAAGACTAAAAAGTCTTGTTTCAATTTGGCGCCGTTGCCATATTGGGATTGAGTGATCATTAAGATTTGAGTTTAGTTTGAGACTAAGTATTCCTTTTGTGTTTATTGACCATCTCATTTTCTAGATTTCAGTTTACCCTTGCATGCATTTGAGATCACAAAGAGACAACAACTTCCAAGGCTTTCAAGAGATTGATCAATTGGAAAGGGTTGCTAGGATTGCAAGAAGGGAAGCTGCAAGGTTAGAAAGGTTGAGAATGGAAGAAAAAGCTGCTGTTCCTCCACCAAGGGTGCATGCAAACCAAGCTCATCATGCAAATGAGCAAGCTCCAAGGGGCAATGGAACCCTTGCATGCGCCTAGAAAAGGAAGAACCATTGGGGCTGGTGATGCTCCAAATATTCACCAAAATAGATATGGTATTCAACCTCCACCGGTTCACAACAACACCTTTGAAGTGAAGCCAGCTTTCATCTCTATGGTTCAACAAGACAAGTTTCATGGTTTGCCTATGGAAGATCCCCTTAATCACTTGGATAACTTTGATAGAGTTTGTGGGTTGTTCAAGATGAATGGTGTGAGTGAGGATGCTTTCAAGTTAAGATTCTTTTCCTTCTCTCTTGGGGATAGAGCAAGGCAATGGGAGAAAAACTTGCCTCAAGGTATTATCACCTCTTGGGATGAATGCAAGAAAGCTTTCCTATCTAAGTTCTTCTCCAACTCAAGGACAGCCAAGTTGAGGAATGAGATCTCTAGCTTCACTCAAAAGAACAATGAGTCTTTCAGTGAAGCATGGGAAAGATTCAAGGGCTACACTATGCAATGCCCTCATCATGGCTTTTCACAAGAGTCTCTCCTAAGCACCATCTATAGAGGTGTCCTTCCAAAGATTAGAATGCTTCTTGATACCGCAAGTAATGGGAACTTCTTAGGCAAAGAAGTAGAAGATGGTTTGGAGCTTGTTGAGAATCTTGCCTTGAGTGATGGTAATTACAATGAAGACTATGATAGAGCTCCAAGGGGAAGTGAGTATGAGTCTACAAAGAAAGAGATGAAATCTCTACATGACAAGATGGACAAGCTTATGTCTTCAAATCAAAGGCATGTACATTTTGTTGAAGAGAACCAAGAGGATTGTGAGGATCAAGTTGAGTATCAAGAGGGTCAAGAGGTGGTAAATTTCGTGGGTGGCCAAGGGGGCTACAACAACTACTCAAACAACAACTATAAGGGGAATAACAACCTCTCTTATAGAAGTACTAATGTAGCCAACCCCGGAGATCAAGTCTATCCTCCACAAGCTACTCAAAACAAACCTTTTGTGCCCTACAACAATCAACAAAAGGGTTATGCACCAAGGGCTAACAACCAAGGAGGAAACCAAGGCAACTTTAGTGGTCAAAAGTTTACACAAGGTCCTCCACCGGGTTTTGCTCAAAATTCACAAGGATCTCAACAAGACAACATCCAACTTATGCTTCAACAACTTCTACAAGGTCAAGCACATAGTGATGCTAACATGGGGAAGAAGATTGCTGAAATTAATACAAGGATGGATTCTTCACTTAATGAGCTTGCTACACAAATTGGTGGTTTACAACAAAAGTTCAAGCAACTTGAGAAGGGTAAAGCTTCTAGTTCTCAAGGTACTCTACCGGGTAAATGTGAAGCAAATCCCAAGGAATACATCAATGTCATTACTTTGAGAAGTGGAAAGGAGTTGCCTCCAAGGACAAGTCATTTGATCAATGAGGACATTGAGATTCAAGATGGGGAGGATAGCTTTGAAAAAGATCAAGATGCTGTAACTTTTGATGATGTGTATATTGCAAAGAAGAGTAAGGAAGTGGTAAAGGAAAAGCCAAAGGAGGATGTGCACAAGAAAGAGCCAAGATTTGTTCCTCCACCTTACAAGCCTAAACTTCCTTTTCCCGGGAGGTTTAAGAAACAATTGGTGGAGAAATACAAGGCTATGTTTGACAAGCAAATCAAGGACATTGAGCTCAAGATGCCTTTGGTGGATGCTTTTATGATGATTCCACAATATGCTAAGTTCTTGAAGGATACCGTAGCACAAAGGGCAAGGGACATCCAAGGAGTTATGTTGCTTACTCAAGAGTGTAGTGCAATTATTCAAAGCAATGTGATACCAAAGAAGCTTGGAGACCCCGGTTCTTTCACTATACCATGCGCCCTAGGTCCTCTTGGGTTTGAAAATTGCTTGTGTGATCTTGGAGCTAGCATCAACCTCATGCCTTATTCAGTAGCCAAGAAGCTTGGTTTCACAAAGTACAAGGAATGTAGTATCTCCCTAATTCTGGCGGATAGAAGTGTAAGAATGCCTATTGGAGTTCTTGAGGATTTGCCTCTCAAGGTTAGCAACTTCATTATTCCCACAGATTTCATGGTGCTCAAGATGGATGACGAACCAAAGGATCCTTTGATTTTGGGAAGACCTTTCCTAGCTACAGCTGGTGCTATCATTGATGTGAAGCATGGGAAGATTAGTTTTCATCTTGTAAAAGGAGTTGAGTTGAAGTTTGACATAAAGGAGACCTTGAGGAAGTCAACCATTGATGGTCAAGCATTTTACATTGAGACCATGGATGAGTTGGCCGATGAGTTACTAGAGGAAATAGCTCAAGAAGACCATCTTAGTGTAGCCCTCACCAAACCACATGGAGAGGATGGGTATTTGCATGAAGAAACACTAGCATACATGCAAATGCTAGATTCACGCAAGGCACTAGGTGGAGAGGAAGGTTTCACAAGTTTGGTAGCTTCATGTGAGGGTAATGAGGAGCTGGCTCAAGACAAGGGCTCTATGAGGGTAGAGGTATCAAGTCAAGGTCAAGAGGGGAGGCTAGAGGAGCTTGGAAATGGCGAACTAGCAAGGGACCTTGATGAGGATTGGAACGAACTCAAAGCTCCAAAGGTGGACCTCAAACCACTTCCCATTGGACTAAGGTATGCTTTCTTAGGTCCTAACTCTTCATACCCGGTTATTGTCAATGAACAACTAAGTCATGATGAGCTCAACTCTCTCTTGATTGAGTTGAGAAAGTATAGGAGAGCCATTGGTTACCCACTAAGTGATATCAAGGGCATATCTCCTATACTTTGTACTCACAGGATTCACCTTGAGAATGAAAATGCTTCCTCAATAGAACACCAAAGGAGATTAAACCCAAACCTTAAGGAAGTAGTAAAAAAGGAAATCTTGAAACTTTTAGAGGCTAATGTGATCTATCCTATTAATGACAGCACTTGGGTTTCCCCGGTGCATGTTGTCCCTAAGAAGGGTGGAATCACTGTGATTAAGAATGAAAAGGATGAATTGATACCAACTGGAACTATCACGGGCTATAGAATGTGCATTGATTACCGAAAACTTAATGCTTCTACTAGAAAATATCATTTTCCTCTTCTTTTATTGACCAAATGCTTGAGAGATTGGCTAACCATCCTTTCTACTGTTTCCTTGATGGATATAGTGGGTTCTTCCAAATACCCATTCATCCTAATGATCAAGAGAAGACTACTTTCACATGCCCTTATGGTACCTTTGCATATCGAAGGATGCCATTTGGGTTATGTAATGCTCCAGCCACCTTTCAAAGGTGCATGATGAGTATCTTCTCCGATCTTATTGAGGAAATGGTAGAGGTGTTCATGGATGACTTTTCTGTATATGGTGCCTCTTTTTCTGCTTGTCTTTCTAATCTTTGCAGGGTTCTACAAAGATGTGAAGAATCTCACTTGGTGCTTAATTGGGAAAAATGTCATTTCATGGTCAATCAAGGGATTGTGTTGGGTCATAAGATTTCTGAAGATGGTATAGAAGTGGACAAGGCCAAGATAGATGTCATGATCAACTTGGCGCCACCATCAAATGTGAAAGGCATAAGAAGTTTCCTTGGGCATGCTGGGTTTTATAGGAGGTTCATAAAGGACTTCTCAAAGATTGCTAGGCCTTTGACAAGACTCCTTTGCAAAGAAGTGGATTTTCAGTTTGATGGAGAGTACTTGCAAGCCTTTGAGACAATCAAGAAAGCACTTGTGAGTGCTCCTATTGTGCAAGCACCAGATTGGAGTTTACCATTTGAGATCATGGCAGATGCTAGTGACTATGCTGTGGGAGCTGTTCTTGGGCAAAGGAAAGACAAGAAGCTCCATGTGATCTATTATGCAAATAGGACACTCGATGAAGCTCAATCCAAGTATGCTACAACTGAAAAAGAACTCTTGGCGGTAGTGTTTGCTTTTGAGAAATTCAGATCCTATTTGGTGGGTTCCAAGGTGATAGTTTACACCGATCATGCTGCATTGCGCCACATCTATGCTAAAAAGGAGGCTAAGCCAAGGCTCCTTAGATGGATACTGCTTCTTCAAGAGTTTTACATGGAGATAGTTGACAAGAAAGGTGTGGAAAATGGAGTTGCTGATAATTTGTCAAGGATGAGGATTGAAGATGCTTTGCCAATCAATGATTCCTTACCAGAAGAGCAGATTATGATGATCAAGAGCATTGCTAGTGTGCATGGAATTGGAAGAAAGCTTGAAGAGATTCAAGGTCTAGAGGACAAAGCTTTGCCTTGGTATGCTGATTTTGTTAACTACTTGGTATGCAATGAAGAGCCCACTCATCTCAACACCTATCACAAAAAGAAGTTCATGAGAGATGTGTCACACTTCTATTGGGATGAGCCTTATCTCTACAAGAGATGTGCTGATGGGATTTATAGGAGGTGCTTGGCACAAGAAGAGGTTGAGAGTGTGATCTTCCATTGCCATGGGTCTAAGTATGGGGGTCATTTTGCAACATTCAAGACAGCTACAAAGATCCTTCAAAGTGGATTTTGGTGGCCAACATTGTTCAAGGACACTCATGAGTTCATCAAGAGATGTGAGCCTTGCCAAAGGAAGGGGAACATAAGCAAGAGAGATGAAATGCCCCAAAACCCAATCTTAGAAGTTGAGCTGTTTGATGTTTGGGGTATAGACTTCATGGGACCTTTCCCATCTTCTTATGGAAACCAATACATCTTAGTAGCTGTTGACTATGTCTCAAAGTGGGTTGAAGCAATTGCAAGCCCTACAAATGACTCTAAGGTAGTGGTGAAGATGTTTAAGAGTATAATCTTCCCAAGGTTTGGTGTGCCAAAGGTAGTGATTAGTGATGGAGGAAGCCACTTCATCAACAAGGTCTTTGAAGGGTTGCTAAGCAAGCATGGAGTCAAGCACAAGGTAGCCACTCCTTATCATCCACAAACTAGTGGTCAAGTGGAAGTTTCAAACAGAGAAATCAAGGCCATTCTAGAGAAGACTGTGGGAATAACTAGGAAGGATTGGTCAATCAAGCTTGATGATGCTTTGTGGGCTTATAGGACAGCTTTCAAAACACCAATTGGGAGATCTCCTTTCAACCTTGTGTATGGAAAATCTTGCCATCTACCAGTAGAGATTGAACACAAGGCTTTGTGGGCTGTGAAACTTCTCAACTACAACATAAAAACAGCCCAAGAGAAGAGGTTGATTCAACTCCAAGAGCTTGAGGAGATTAGGCTTGAGTCTTATGAAAGCTCAAGGATTTACAAGGAGAGGACCAAAGCTTTCCATGACAAGAGGATTGTGAAGAAGGAGCTAAGTGTTGGTGACAAAGTCCTTCTCTACAATTCAAGATTGAAGTTGTTCCCGGGTAAGCTCAAATCAAGGTGGGGAGGCCCTTTTAAGATTCAAGAAGTGCTACCTTATGGAGCCATCACCTTAATTGGTAAGAATGGGGAGAGTTTCACTGTCAATGGTCATAGAGTCAAGCCATACTTAGTGAATGAGTCTAAGGAGGAGGCAAGCTCATGTCTTCTTCAAGATCCGACTTTTGCCTAAAAGGTTTGAAAAGTCGAGCTAATGACGTTAAACAAGCGCACTTGGGAGGCATTCCCATGGTTATCCATGTATATATTCTTGATTTGGTACTTTGATTTTGCTTCTTTGAGTTTTTGAAAGTTTTAGGTTGAGTATGGAGGATTTATGCTTGAGAAAGAGGTGTAAGGGAAAATTTTTAAGGACCGTTCGACGAGTCGGTTCGACGAAGCACGTCGAACCAACTTTCCAGGGTGTTCGATCGACGAGCCAGTTCGGTGAATGCACGTCGAACCATTTTTCCAGAGGTTCGGTTCGACGAGGCTGTTCGACGAAGTTCACCGAACCATTTTTCCAGAGGTTCGGTTCGACGAGGCTGTTCGACGAAGCACGTCGAACCACTTTTCCAGAAGCAGTTCGACGAGTTGGTTCGGTGAACTCGTCGAACCGTTTTCAAAAATCAGGTTTTGTTTGACTTTCTTCCTTCCTTTTCCGGTTTAATGTTGACTTCTCCCACTTATATTGAACCGATTTAGATGATTAAAGGCTTCTTCTTCCCCATATCTATCATTCAATCACGATTTCACCATTGCATAAAGATAAGAACTTGTCTTCCCCTTTTCTCTCTCAATAATTCATCAAATCCTTTCATTCCAAGTGCATTATTTCCGAAATTGTTGGTCAATCTTGATTCCTTAGTGAATTTCGACCCTACCCTAGCGTGGAACCAAGGTTTGTCTTCTTATCCTCCCTCTTAATCTTTGATTTCTCCTTGAGAATGAATTGAAGTTTAGGATTGATAAGAGAAGCTTTGAATGAATTGATTGAGTTGGGTTTAGTTGAGTATTGTTATGGGTGATGATTGTTGAAGTTTTTCAAGGAATTACATGGGAAATTTTTGATTTTTGAACAATTTTTCTTTAGGATTTTAAGGGGTAGCAAAAATTCATATTTTTGCTTAATTGTTGTTCAAATTTTCAAAATTGGTTTCTTTAACCTTGGTTTCCCATGATTGAATGAGTAATTAAGCTAGAATCCTCATGAATTTTTAATTTGAGAACACTTAGAAGATGCTTATTTTGAAAAATTCCCTTGTTAATCTCTTTAATTGATAAATAAGAGGATAACTTGGTTTAATCCTTGCTAGCAATTCGTTGTCATGAATTTTTGATTCTTGGAACCCCATGGTGATTTATGGGTACATACTTGCTACTTTCAAGAATTCTAAATACAATGTACTCACTCTTTTCCAAGGTTTTCAATTTTGTAGGCAACATGGGAAGAAAGAGTGAGACTAGCAAGAAACAAGGCAAGAGGCCGGTAGAGGTGGAAGAAGAAGATCCCGAAGAGAGTCCCCCGGTCATAAGGAAGTTGTCTCAAAAGAGTGACATTAGTAGGGCGAAGGCGAGGGAAAGGAGAGCCGAGAGAGCCGCGGCCGCACCTCCAACACCCGCATCAGTTTACAAGTCTCTCATGGAGATGCCTTTCAAGGGAACTAAGTATCCGGACCATGAGCTGCTTGATGAGTTGGGTCTCTTAGAGGATGTGACTGAAATTTTCCGGAATTTGGGGTGTGAGAGGTGGTTCAACCGGTCATACCCGAGCTACCAAGAGGAGACTTGCCAATTCCTCTCCTCTTTGAAGGTCACAACTTCGAGTTCCGGGGGTATTGATAAGGAGAAAGATGGCGTCGGTTTCATCCAATTCCGAGTTCGCAACAAGTCTTACAAGATGGGCTTCAAGAAGCTTAGTGAGGTGCTTGGTTTTGATGAGGGGACAGGTCCGGGGTCGCGCTTGGATGTTAGGAAGGTTGAGTTGGAAAGACTTTGGGAGTTTCTAGGTAACGGGAGTTACAAGACCGGGAGAGTCAAGAACAAGATGATCCGTCACCCCGCGATCCGCTATGCTCATAAGGTGCTGGCTCACACTTTCTTTGGCAAGAAAGAGAGCGTGACTGTAACAGCTGAAGAATGGGAGATGTTGGATGTTGGGCTCAAGAGCATCATCAGTTACCTCGGTAACCTCAAAATGCGAGGAGATGCTACGGGAAATGGTATGGTGCAGATATGGGTTGCTCACGCAGCGTGTTACTTTGGTAAAGCCACAGCCAAGAAAAAGGATCGCTCCCACCAACTAGCCATAGGCGGCATGATCACCCCCATCCTTGAGGAGGTGGGCATCAACTTAGGCGACCCCTCGGTCGATGATCAGTACATAGACTCCTCTTACCTCCTCAAGGGACACTTTCTGGTTAAAGAAGGGAGTGGCTACAAGTACAAATTCAATGTGGAGAGGCTCAAGGAGGCTACAATTCGACTTCCTTGCATTCATCTCACAAGCCTTAGAGAAAAATCAAATGCTGCCTTCACTCCATCCGACGAGGCTCTCGGCGACATCGAGACCTTCCCGATAGCTCCATGGGACGATACTCATGAACCTTATCAAGCCCCTCCCGTTTATGGTAGTGAGAGGTACTTCTTTGAGCCTTATGAAAGCACCAACCAAGGTGAGACCTCGCGAAAAGCCCATGATCACATCAAGCTCCTTCAAAGATGGAACAAATGGCAAGACAAGACCATTAGAAAGCTTGTTAAAACGGTCAAGGGGATGGCAAGGCAGATTAAGAATCTCACATCCAAGGTTGAAAGAGGTTCATCTCCAAGGCATTAAGAGGATAAAGAGGGAGACAGTCACATGGAAGAGAGGCGCCATTCATTCCAAGGAGTCCCTAGCGCTACAAGCCATGATGAGGAGACACGCCCCTCCTCCTATGAGACAAGGAGGCGTGAGAAGAGAGTCATGCGATCCCCCACTCCTCAATCAAGCAACCCATCATACTCCATGGATTCTTACTCCTCCTCCTCCATGCATTTTTGATCAAGGTACCACTTCAAACCATTGTAAATACCATCTAATTTTTATTTTCTTTTGCATTGTTGAAATCTTCTCCAAGCTTGGATTACACAAGGGACTGTGTAATTTAAGTTTGGGGGAGTATGGTATTTGACTTTGTGTTTTGTGATCTTATTTTTCTTTAGCATATGCATATTTGAGTCTCATCTAAGGCATAGAAAAACCATAAAAATTGAAAAATTTCGGAAATTTTAAAACAAAATAGCATGTAGTTGCATTTGCATTTGTGATAAGTAGGATTGAGTCTATATTTCATATAGGATTGCATTCTTGCATAGGGGACAATGATGATTTTTCCTTGTAAGGTGTTAAGCTCATGAATTAGTTCAAGGCCCTAGTTAGTAGCTCTTTGATGCTTTGTGTGCAAAATTTTGAAAGTTAAAGTTGAACCCTACTTGGACCTTACCATTTGAAATTCAAGTTTTAATTGAAGCAAGCTTTGAATAGAAACCAACTCTCTTGAACTCGAACCTAATTTGAACAAGTAATTATCATGGTTATGCATTGCTAGAGAACTTATGGATACCATATACATATTTGGGTTATCTTCTTTCCTTTTACCACTCTTGTTAACCCAAATAGCCGACTCTCATCTTTAGAGCGGTTAAAATCGAACTCCTTAACTAAGCTTCCTTTGAAACCTCTTCCTTATTGAGTGCATTAGGCCTTTTTCTTCTTGTGAACTTAGCAAAAAGTGTTGAGTTTAGAGCGACAAGGATAGGCTTCCATGTAGCTAGCTCGAAAACAATGAGCTAGGTGATAGGATAGGATTCTTGAGTGGGGATTTTGGCTTGTTATTTGATATGGAACAAGTAAAATGGGTGAAGTTGAGTTGGTGAAAGGGGAAAAACGAAAATATTTGTAACAAGTGTTGGCTTTGTATATTGCTCTAAGTGTTAAGAAAATAAAAAAATCCTCTAGAAATGAAAAGTAAAAGAGCCAAGAAAAAGAAAAAAAATATGGCTAAGATGTTATAAGAAAGAGGATAGCATTTTGTGAATGAAAAGAGAAAGAGCTTGAAGTAAAAGTATGCCAACATTTGTGGTTGTAGAAGAAGTTTTCCCCAAGTATTTAAAAGAGAAAAGGAGAAGGTGGTTTGAGCTTATGGGTTTGGCGAATTGCCTTGTAATGGGTAGCTTAGGTTGGACTTGGTGAGTGAGCTTAAAAGAAAAATGAGAGTGAAGACAATTGTGTTACAAAGGGTAGATGGAAGTTTGTCCTTGTATGCATAGGTTGCTTTTTACTCTTAGCATTTTGCCAAAGTTCACTTGTTCATTGAGAGATCCCTTGCATTGGAACCCCATGAAGTTGAGATCATTTTTATCTCAAAACCTTACCCAAAAACCAAATAAGTTTTCTAGCATTGTATGATTCATGATCCATGGTTACTACTTAATGAATGTTAAAGAGTTGGTGAAAATGAATGCTTGTGTAGGTTAAGGCTTGGGTTCACTTGAATAAGTATGGGGAGGGCTAGACCTTTTGGAGTAGAAATTTGCATAAAGAGCATCCTAGAATTAAGAACTAGGACCATTGAATTGATTCATTTGCTTACCACCTTTGGATTTGAGTCCCCGCTTTCAAACCTCTCTCCTTAGCTTGTGTTTCATTTGCTTGGGGACAAGCAAAAGGCAAGTTTGGGGGAGTTGATATGTCTATATTTTGCATCATTTCAGCATCCATAAGTGTAAGTTCCTTATCATTTAGAAGCCTAATTAAGTGTCATTGTGTTGCATTTGATCATTTAGAGTCCTAAGGTGTAATTTGCATAGTCTTTGCATATTTTGTTGCATTTGGAACCTTGATCAAGTAAAAAGGACACTAAGGAGGCATGGGTGGAGCTGGAGAAAGATTGCATAACACTTTGAGTTGAAAAGAGAACCAAGAAGAAGGAGTAGAAGACTTCTGGCGCTGGTTCGACGAGGCAGTTCGATGAAGCACGTCGAACCAGAATTCCAGGAGCTCGGTTCGATAACACGGTTCGACGAAGGACGCCGGACCAGAAGACCAGGGGCTCGGTTCGACGACATGGATCGATGAAGGTCGTCTAACCAAAATTCCAGGATCTCGGTTCGACGACATGGTTCGGTGAACTCGTCGAACCAAACCTAAAACTTCAAGAAAAGAGCCGAAGAACAGGAGCTCGGTTCGATTTTATGGTTCGATGTATGTCGTCGAACCATTTTTCCAGAGGTTCGGTTCGACGACATGGTTCGACGTTTTCGTCGAACCGAACCCAGACTACTTCTTTTTGGGTTCCTCATGGGTCCCTCCTATAAATACTCATAAGACCTAATTTTTTTTTTAAGTTTTATTCCCTATTGTCTTGTCAAGAACTTTTTAGCCACTTTGAGAAAAGTCTTGTATTTGCTTTGAATCTTTTAAGTTTAATCCAATATCTCTTTTGAATTTATCATTTTCTCTTCTCTAATCATGTTTAGCTTATCATTCACCTTTGATTTGATGTGCTTAAGGATGATTAGTGAGTAGATCCTTTAGGGACTTAGGGATGGGTTAGATTTAGGGATTTCTAATGATCAAATCTTGCAATTTAGGTTAGATTCTTCCATCTCTCTCCCTATTAAGTAGTTCTTAATGCCAAATAGCTAATCTTTGCTATTTGGATCATAAGCATTTCATACACCCACCAAGTGTTTGATGAAATGCTTGAACCAACTTAATATGGGATTTACATTCCTAGCCTAACACATCATTAGTTGTCTAGGGTGTTTATCATGCTAATAGACTTGTAATCAATGCTTTCTCATCATTTTAATGCTAAAACATCATTAGTTCATTAGTGTGATTAGTGAAGGGATTAGTACCAAACATCATGGATTAGTCTATAATTAGTGTTCTAGGCATAGAGATAGCTTGATTAGTTGCTTAAATGATTGCAAGATTGCCCATTTAGACTCCCAAATCAATGAACCCATCCCTAGATTTCGTTTTTAGAAATTTGAATTCTTGATTAGTAGTTAATTTCATAATTAGCACTTGATTAGTAGTGATTAAGGCTTAGTTTCATATTATTGCACTTGTAGTGTGTCTCTTAGGTTGTGCTTCCCATTTTAATCATTGCTCGTCACCTTAAACCCCTTTCAGTTTAGCTTAGCTTAAGCAAAACTTTGCATTCTTATTGAATCATCTCCCAAGATGGATTGATACCTCAAGTATTGCAATGATATGAGCAATTGAGGAATTGCTCCAAGACTAAATAGTCTTGTTTCAGTTCCTTGTCCTTCTTGCTTCTGGTAATGCGATTAAGCATGCACCTGAAAACAAGAATAAGAAACTAAAATTAGTAACCAAAAACAAAAATTAAAAACCTAGATAAAATTATAATATTAGAACTCTGTAGGTAACTAATATCCTTCCCCGGCAACGGCGCCAAAATTTGATATGCTCTCAAATTTACCCTTGAGCTACTCTCTCAAATTAAGAGATCAGTTGTAGTACTTAGGGATAGAATCCACAGAGAAGGGATAGTCACACAGCAAACTTCTAATTTCGAATTAAGCTAAGAAGAAATAATTAAAAGTAAAAACAGAAAGCAATTAAAAGCGATTAAGTTCAGGAGACGAAACGCTAGGTTTAGGAAATTTCTCAGGTGATCTAAATTGCAGGTCTAGACAGAATGTTAGGAATTATTAAGCACCGTTCTTGAACTCGAAACACTAATGTAAAATCAACCAACTTTCGCTGCGAAGATTATCTATGTCTAAACCCTAGAATTCAAAATCTCTTTGCAAATCCTATCAATTCAAACAAGCATTAATAACAGGTTCAATTGTTCACAAAATCCTAAACCAAATCTCTTTGCGAATAGGTATTTTGCTCATCTAACATTAGTTCAGGCAATCAATAACACTCTCGCATCTATTAATCAACCTAAGATCAGATTATAGGTCATGAAGCTAGAATAAGCATTAAACAAAATCCACATGAAGGACTCTAATGATTTTATCCTAACAATTTAATTTGACCTAACAATTCACTAATCACCTTTGAAAAACCCTAAACCTAACAAGCAAACTACTCATACATGATCAATGAAACAGAAATCATTATTTGAATAGAAAGCATAAAAGAATTCAATAAAAGAAATAAAGGAGTTCCAAATCAGCTCTAAAGGAGTCTGGTTTTTTCTCTCCAAAAACCCTAAACTTCTATGATTCTAAAAGTATGAGATTATGCCTAAACAATGGCTTTGACAACTATATTTATAGGTCTAGGTTCGCATCTTCAATTCCTTGGAAGATTAGAAAAAGTCTTAGAGATTTCATTTTCTTCAAAAACTGGAAACTTCACGCTTCTGGAAATTGGAAATCCTGGTGCTGATCGACACTCATCGTGTTACAATCCGTGACTTCATTCCATTAAGCTCCAAAATGTATCCAAATCTCCAATTTATCTCCAATTGTACCTGAACCTGTAAAGACTCTATATAGACTCGAAAATAGCCAAAAGACTCTATAAAAACACTTATATCATGGTCCTAAAATGGGTAAAAACCATGATATATCAATTACGTCTCTCTACTACTCCGTTCTGCTGGGGAGAGTAAGGTGCAGTCAAGTGTCTCTTGATCCCATATTTGTCACAGTAAGCTTGAAACTCAAGAGATACAAACTCTCCACCTCTATCCGTTCGGAATGTTTTGATTGTAGCTCTCGTTTCTTTCTCAACAAGGATCTTGAATTTCTTGAATTTATCAAATGTTTCACTCTTCTCCATCAACAGACTTATCCACATGTAACGAGAGTAGTCATCTATGAGTACAAGCACATACCTTTTACGAGCTGGTGTGGAAGGTGTAATGGGTCTGCAAAGATCTCCGTGAATAAGCTCGAGGGGTTGAGTGGTTCGGTATGTGGTTGCTTGTGGGAAAGACTGCCTTGTCTGTTTTCCAAGTAGACATGATGCACAAGTTTCTTTCTGAACCTTGATGTTTGGTATACCAGTTACTAGCTCTCCATTAATCATCATCTTCATTGTCTCGACATTAATGTGGCCCAATCGCGCATGCCACTTGGTTGATTCTATTGATGATGTTAGCTGTAGGCACTTGATGTTTTCGACTTCCAAGTTCACTTTGTACAGACGATTCTTCGATCTTGTGGTTCTCACCAACAACTGACCCAATCGATCATAGAGCATAAGTAGATCTTCTTTCATTCATACTTCACATCCTGCTTCTGTGGCCTGACCAAGGCTTACTATGTTGCTTCTCAGATCCGGTATGTAGTAGACGTTGTTGAGAGCCTTTACCACCTTTTCTTTGCCCTCTCGAAACACAAATCGAAAAGAACCTTTCCCCTTTATCTCGATACGGGAGTCATCTCCAAATCTCACTTGCCCCGTAACTGTTTCATCAAGATCATCAAAGAAGTTTCGATCTCCACTCATGTGATTACTCGCACCATTATCAAGATACCACACATTCTTTGCGTCTAGATCAGCTTCAAAGGTGCTTGGCTTCACCTTTTGCCCGTTTAGATACACCACCTCGTGCATCATCAAGTTATCAGCTTCTGCTGTTTCATCATCCTTATTCTCAGCAGCTTCCTGGAGTTTGAGCAATCTATCAGGACAGTCTGATGCGTAGTGCCCCAACTTATCACATCGATAACACGTTATCATCAAATCATCTCTCTCCTTGTCTCGTCCCTGTCTGTATGATCCGTTTTGGTAGCTGCCATACCATCCACGGCCTCTTCCTCTTGAATTGAAGCGACCACCTCGTCCTCTTCCTCCTCTATTACCACCATAGTTTTCTCAATTGGATGATTGCGAGTCCGTATTGGCGTACATCAATTTGCCTTGATCATCATGTTGTTCATCTGATTCTTCTTCTTCGCTAATTCTCTCTTCGTATGCTTTCAATCTTCCAACAATATCCTCAAAGCCAGTTGTGTTTAGATCAAGGACTTGTTCGAGAGCTGCGACTATATGAATATATCTTTCCGTGGCAAACTTTTCAGAAATTTCTTTACAAGCTTCGATTCTTCAATGATTTCTCCGAGCGATGCTGATTTGGATGAAATTTCCGAAAGTTTTCCCACGAAGACGTCGATTGTATCGGTCTCCTTCATCCTGATTCTATCAAACTCTGCCATCAGGGTTTGTAGTCTAGCCTCCTTTACTCGCTCAGCTCCAACATGTCTTGTCTTTATTGCATCCTAAATTGCTTTTGATTTGTCGAGGTCTCCAACTTGTAGAATCATCGCTTCTGGTATGGATTGGAACAGCAGAGCAATTGCCATGTTGTTATTCTCTTCGTTATGAACTGCATGCTCTATAGTTTCCCACACCTTGTTTACTTTGAGGGAAACTTTCATTCGTATAGACCAGACGGTGTAGTTTGAGGAGTTTAACATCGGACACTTGATAGAGGAGGGTCCGATCTCTTTGGAGGCATAAGGTTCGATTTCCTTGGACGAGGTCTCAACACCTTTCTCTTTCACATCGCCCATTGTGACTTCTCTTCTTCACAAGGCTCTGATACCAAATATAGAATCTCGAACTCAAGAACACGCAAGTTTAATAAGAATAACTTTCTTATTGACTCAAGGAAAATAACTCAAAACCTTAAGTTCTTTATCTCATAAGTTATGCTACAACTTTAGCATCTCCTTATATAGAGAAAGACAATAATAGTTTCCTAAACCCTTTAGAAAACTTACAATTTAGATAACTTCTAAATATATATTTAGATATCTCCTAAATATACTTAGTTTGGCTTTCAAGCTACTTCAAGCTTACAACAACAAAAAGCACCTACGTGAGAAATCACGATCGGAGACGGAGATCGCAGTCGTCGCTTGAGGGAAATACGAAGAAGCTAATGAAACCACTTACCCTATTTGCCCTTCTATATATATAGTATACTGTATACCCTACTTAAACCCACCGTGTTTCACAGTCTCAGACAAACCCGGTTTAGCCTATGTGAATACAAAAATAATGTCCCTATACCTCCTTTCCACAACGCCAAAAGATAAAAATAGACACCAACGCTATAAATGTTTTAATAAAAAAATTCATTTTCTTTCAGCTAAACAAATGATCATGTTAATGTATATACATGTGTATAAATACTAAAATTAGGATTCAGATAATATACGTATACGTAAAAGTAAAATAATTTATCTGACTATTACATATCAGATAGCCTAATCCTTGCTTTACCTGATTTTGACTATCCAAAAGTTTTTTTTTTTTTTTGCCGTCAAAATAGGAAATTCATAAAAAATTTAAGAGTTTCGATCCAAGTAGAACAATTAACTGCCGTAAAAAAAAAACCAGCAGCAAAGAAAAAATAGAGCATCCAATTCCTAATTTGAAAGGAACAGAGGATGCTACCAATGAAAAGTAAAAACGAAAAACTCTGTCAAACTTCGGCATTAGCTTCTCTCTGTAAGAGTTCGTGAAGTCATGTCGGTCCTCCTAAAGCAAGATAAGATTGAAAGCGCTCCTTGCGATTTCGCGAGATATCTTGTTTGCAGATGGTGCTTCCAATTCAAAAACGCATCTATCAAGCCCTCCAGCTATTCTTCGACAGTGATCAATGATTGCGTGGTAGCGAGGCCAACCATGTGGTTTGGTCAGAGCATCGAAAACAGCTGTGCAATCTGTGGCAATGATGATGTTTCTGCACCTCAAATTCCTAAGGCTTTGGATCGTCCAGATAATGCAACAGAACTCTGCAATAATTCTGTTTGGGGAGCTAGTGAACGCTTCTCGTGAGTGGTATAGAACCTTACCTTCAGCATCTCTTGCAATCCAGGCGCCTCCACTGTGCAGAATAGCGTTTCGCCAGTTTGCATTGACATTGCATTTAATTATTCCTGTTACCGGCGGTTGCCATCGTGCATTTAACGTCGTCATCATTGCAGCTGCGCCTTGTGTATTTGATATCGTATTCACCGAGATCCATGCTCTCGCATCTGTAGTGAGTTTTTGAATGACCACACTCGTAGCAGTTTGTTGTCCCTCATATAAAACCATGTTCCGGGTTTTCCATATATTCCATAACAACCATGGAATTGCTTCATATTGTGATACTGTGTTGGAGTGTGCTTCCAATAAATCCAGCAGATAAGTTATATTGTCTTCCAGAGATATGGTGAAACCATTTGGTGGAGGATCAATACATGCTTCTGCAAAGAGGTCTTGAGCGAGCGTACATTGAAATAAGACATGGTTGATGGTCTCTGTAGCCTGTCTGCAGAGTTTACATGTTGGATCTACAATCATACCTCTGCTTTGAAGTCGATTTGCCACAGCTAAAGCTCCTGACAGCACACGGCACAGGAAAAAACGGATTTTAGGCTCAGTTTTAATCCGCCATATACGCTGCTTTAATTGGTTTTGTATTTGCTCAACATGAATGGGAGTAGGTTCTGCAACCAAAGGATGATTCGATAGGAACCAAAACCCACTCTTGACCGTGTAAGCTCCATGATGTGTGTACGCCCATATGTATCGATCTTTCACTCGTCCTATTTGCATCTCCATTATCTTTTTGGCATCAACTGCTGGAAAAAGTTCCTGTATTCTGTCACGCCGCCACTTTCCATTTGGAGATATTAAATCTGCAACCTTCAGATCAATGTCGTACAAAATTTGTCTATTGGCTGGTCGTCTCGGATGTTCATCCATCACCCACTTGTCGATCCAGACTTTTGTTGTTGTACCATCTCTGAGGACATCGATCCAGCCGAGAGTACCGAGCGCGTACCGTTGGTCAAGTCTACACTAATGACACGATCCAATACCAGGAGACTTAGAGAAGGGTTCAATGCAGCTGTGGAGACCCTTCTGAACACCATGGAGATCGGAGCCGCGTTCACAACTCCACCACCTCAAGCCAGCCTCAAAGATAGCTCCAAAGCACCCGATATGGACATCTTGGAGGATTTCGCCAGGTTGAGCCTCAAAGACAACCAGCTTCATACAGCCCAAGGTACATCTGTTTACTTGGCAGGTAATGGAGTCCAGGACATCAAGAAACTCACGGAGATCACATCTGAGCCTCAATATACCGCGGAAACAAGTCTTGAAGCCGAGAGAGAGCAAATGGAGCAAGAAGACGTTTTGGGAGCTAACCACGGAAGAAACTTGAAGACTCCTACCAGCTTGACTTCACTGGACATCAAGAAGATGGAATCATCAAGAATCCAGCATGGAACGGACCAGGACCAGACACAGCCGCCAAGAAAGCATTTCCGGTCATTGCGCGCCAAAATCAGGTATACTCAGTTTATACAATTTGTGCAACTAATCTGACTTGTCCCAGCGGTTCTTAGCAAGTCCAAGAGACCAAGGTTCGAGCCCCAAAAGAAGGCTACGAAGATTAGGCCTAGTTCTTTTATTTTTTTTTCGTTTAATGAACTTTCCTTTTTGGATGTATTTTCCCTTTTGCGTTTTATTTCTTTGTGTTTGCTTTGTAGTGTCGTTTTTGCTTTCAATTTCGGCGGGCTAGCTGACGAGCTGTTTATAAAGTTCCCCTGCAGCATTGTATTTTTGGTTACCTCTTGATTATCAATAAAAACGACGAACTTTCTTCTAAACCTAGCGGCCGCCGCTTGCTTAGAATCGTGCTTGTGTTCTTGCGTGTGTGATTCACAAAGGCCAAGTGTTTGTGCAGTATCAGAGATCCTCCATCTCTCTGTGGTGTCATTCGATCCACCATCACTTCCCCTTGTACCGTCCAACAAGAGAGAGCGTGAAAGCCAGCTTGTTTGACACCGTTCGGCTCAAGTCTTGTGCGAGCAAGCCTTGTTCTATCACCGTCCATCCCTTGATCTAGAAGAGAGAGCGTGGAAGCCAGCCTCTAGATCCCATCTTCGCCTTCCATCTGTCTCTTATACACATCTAGATGTGTATAAGAGACAGATAAGAGAGAGCGTGAAAGCCAGCTTGTTTGACACCATCTCGGCTCAAAGACTTGTGGATTCAAGCCTTTGTTCTACCACCGTTCACCCACTGATCTAGAAGAGAGAGCGTGGAAGCCAGCCTCTAGATCCCACCTTCCGCCGGTCTAAGACTCTCCCACCGAGTCTTACATCATTTTGGTATCAGAGCCAAAGGTTCTGCCTTTGGTTTTTCTTACCCCTATCCTTTTTCGTTTCATTGCTTGTTTTATTTGTTTTCTGTTTCTGCTTTGTTTCATTCGAAGAAAACCCATAAAAATCGTACCTGCTTGTTTCATTAGGTTGTTTAGTTTCTGTTTAGTCATAAAAGAAAACCCCAAAAGAATTGCATTTGCTTTTTGCTTGATAGTTTTGTTTAAGTTGTTTTTTTCATAAAACCCTAAAATCATAAAAAGTGTCACCTGATTGTTTAAGCATCTAGCGAATCTGCCTTGATTAAGTTCTTGTTGCTTAGCTAGCTTGTTGAAAACAGTTGTTGCTTCTGCGTGATTGTTTACTTAGCTAGTAATTGTTGTTTGAGTAGTATTGCTTCTTTCTGTTTTCTGTGGTATCTTTGATTGTTTGTTGAGTCTTGCAAGGTTTAGCAACACCAAGGATGATATGACTGACGGAGAAGGAGTTCCCCAAGACGCTGTGCTACAGATGATGGCAGCAATGAGGGAGGAGCTGAGAAACATGGGCCAGCAGATGGGCACCATGCAGCAGGAGTTTGGCGATAGGATCGGCCGAATGGAGGCCCCGCCAAGGAGAGCCCCGGTCCGAGGAGAGCCAGTACATCAAAACGGCCCGGAAGAGGAAGACATGCCGGACCTAGAAGATGACGTCCAGGATCCTCTCAATCACCGCCACCAGAGGAGACAAGATCCTCTAAGGAGAAATCCTGCCAGGGCAGTAGATTTCCGTTAACAGAATCATGAGCTTAAGCTAACACCTCCTACTTTTGCAGGGAAATCAAACCCAGAAGTGTACCTGGATTGGGAGAGACGCCTAGAGCATATCTTTGAATGCTATGGATACGTGGAGCGCAAGAGAGTGGCCGTAGTCGTGGCCAACCTTACCGAGAATGCACTTGCATGGTGGGACAGGAACGTAGCCGAGAGGAGAAGGCAACGTTTTGGGCCAGTCGCCACATGGAGTGACATGAAATTCCTCCTAAAACAAAGGTATGTCCCTGAACATTATCATAGAGACTTACAGAAACGTTTTCGTAAGCTATCACAGGGAACCACGAGTGTTGATGAATATTTTGAGGAGTTTGAGAAGCTGATGAACTCATTAGAGTTAGAAGAATCCGAGGAAGCCTTGATGGCTCAACTCATAGACGGCTTGCAAGAGAGGATTGCAAGAAAGGTGGAGCGACTCCAGTATAGTGGAATGCATGAGCTATTGCATCTTTCTGTACAAGTGGAGCAACAAATCAAACGCAAGACATCTCTCACCAGCCGCAACAAATCAACTCAGCCTTGGGCCTCAAGTAGTTCTAGACCGCTAGACAAGGGCAAGGCCGTGGAGATTGATTCAAGATTCAAGGGGAGAAACACCGAGCCTCCTAAGTTCAACTGGCCAGAGCAAGGTAAGTTCCCTAGTACTAATCAAAGGACTCGTGACATAACTTGTTTTAAGTGTCAAGGCAGAGGACACATGGCCAGAGAATGTCTAAACCAGAGAGTGATGATCCTCACACCGAGTGGAGACTATGAGTCTCAAGACGAGGAGGATGATGATGCTAGTGTCCACAGTGACGACGTTCAGTACCCTGACACCGGCGAGATGCTCATGACCAGGAGAGTACTCAGCGTCCTCATCAACCCCGAGGAGAAAGTACAAACAGAAAACATCTTTCATACAAGATGTACCATCCAAGGCAAGGTACGTAATCTGATCATAGATGGTGGTTCTTGTACTAACGTGGCTAGCAAGTTTATGGTGGATAAGCTAGGGCTTGAGAAGACTAAGCATCCGAGACCATACAAGCTAAGGTGGCTAAACGATCAAACGGAGTTAAAGATCGTGAAGCAAGTTTCTGTGCCATTCAGCGTGGGCAAGTATCAAGACCAAGTCACTTGTGACGAGGTGCCAATGCAAGCTGGGCACATCCTGCTGGGAAGGCCGTGGCAATTTGACCGAGCCTCCCACCACCATGGCCGCACCAACCACTACTCATTCACGTACAAGGACAAGAAGTATAACCTTGCACCTCTCACTCCATCCGAGGTACATGAGTTACAAGTCCGAATGAGCAAGGAGGCCGAGGTAAGTAAGTCTAACCTTTACTTATCTACAAATATGATTCATAAGACCCTTTATACCAAGGGCACCGTGCTACTAATGCTGTTTAAAGATTGTCTAAGCTCAGGAAATGTTGAGTTAGAGCTCCCTGCCGAGGTACTAGCTGTTCTAAACTGATTCAAAGACGTGTTTCCAGAAGGGATACCATCCGGATTACCACCAATCCGAGGCATAGAGCACCAGATTGATCTTGTTCTCGGCTCAGCTTTGCCTAATAAACCGGCGTACAGGATGAATCCGGAAGAGACTAAGGAACTAGAGAAGCAAGTGAGAGATTTGATGGCCAAAGGCTATATCAGAGAGAGTCTCAGCCCCTGTGGTGTGCCTGTGCTTCTAGTCCCAAAGAAAGATGGTACATGGAGGATGTGTGTGGACTGCCGAGCTATAAACAACATCACCATCGAATACCGCCACCCCATACCGCGTTTAGACGAAATGCTGGATGAGTTAAGTGGATCCACTGTCTTCTCAAAGGTCGACTTGAAGAGTGGATACCATCAGGTCCGAATGCGTGAAGGAAATGAGTGGAAAACCGCATTCAAGACCAAGCAAGGCTTGTACGAATGGCCTGTCATGCCTTTCGGCCTGACCAATGCCCCAAGTACATTCATGCGTCTCATGAACCAGGTTCTACGTTCTTATATAAGTAAATTCGTAGTTGTTTACTTTGATGATATACTTATATATAGTAAGAACCTATCTGATCATCTCAAGCATCTCGAACTAGTGCTTAAATCACTTCGCAAGGAAGGTCGTTATGCCAACCTTAAGAAGTGCACCTTCTGTACTAATCAACTTGTGTTCTTAGGCTTTGTAGTGAGTGAACAGGGACTACAAGTAGACGAGGAGGAGATCAAGGCGATCAGAGAATGGCCAACACCGACTACCATCGGCCATGTAAGAAGCTTTCACGGCCTAGCGAGTTTCTACAGGCGGTTCGTGAAAGATTTCAGCACAATAGCTGCACCACTCACGGCTGTGATCAAGAAAAACACACCTTTTTCGTGGGGAGCAGCTCAAGAAGCAGCTTTCAATACCCTGAAGGAGAGACTCACGCAAGCACCTGTCTTAGCTCTACCAGACTTTGACGAGATGTTTGAGGTCGAGTGTGATGCATCCGGTCTAGGGATTGGAGCTGTACTACACCAGAGGAAAAGGCCAGTGGCGTTCTTTAGTGAAAAGCTCAGTGGGGCTACGCTAAACTATCCCACCTATGACAAAGAACTCTATGCATTGGTCCGTGCATTAGAGACATGGCAGCATTACTTGCTGTCCAAGGAGTTCATCATTCACACTGATCACGAGACACTTAAGCATCTGAGAGGCCAGACATCGCTCAAGAGGAGGCATGCTAAGTGGTTGGAGTTCATTGAAACATTCCCATATGTAATCAATTACAAGAAGGGAAAAGAAAACGTGGTAGCAGATGCACTTTCAAGGAGACACGCCCTGATCTCTACCATGGAAGCAAAGTTGCTCGGCTTTGAGCATCTAAAGGAGCTGTACAAAGATGATCCGGAGTTAGGAGAGGCTTATCAGTCATGCGGTAAAGGAGCTTTCAGCTCATTCTACTTACATGATTGATTTCTCTTCAAGGACAAGCGCCTGTGCATACCTCAGAGTTCCATGCGAGATCTAATACTCAAGGAAGCACACAGTGGAGGACTTATGGGTCACTTCGGCGTGGTCAAGACTCTAGTAGTGGTGTTTGATCATTTCTACTGGCCACATCTCAAGAAAGACGTTGAGAAACACTGTTCTAGATGCGTCATTTTCCATAAAGCCAAATCCAGGTTACACCCTCATGGCCTTTACTTACCTTTACCTATTCCTAACGCACCATGGGTGGATATTTCTATGGATTTCGTGCTAGGTTTGCCTAATATCAGACACAAGGATTCTATCTTTTTTGTTGTGGATCGGTTTTCGAAGATGTCTCACTTCATACCATGTGATAAAACCAATGATGCCACTCAAACAGTCGATCTGTTCTTTAAGGAGGTGGTACGCTTGCATGGAGTACCGAGGACAATTGTCTCTGACCGAGACACAAAGTTCCTAAGCCACTTTTGGCGAACATTGTGGAGAAATCTTGGTACCAAGCTTCTGTTTTCCACAACTTGTTATCCACAAACGGATGGACAAACTGAAGTGGTAAACCGTACACTTTCTGCTTTACTTAGAGTTACGCTTGGTAGAAACTTAAAAACTTGGTTAGATTGTTTGCCATTCATTGAATTTGCTTATAATCATGCCACTCATTTTGCTACTAAGATGTCTCCCTTTGAAGTAGTTTATGGTTTTAATCCACTAACCCCTCTTGATCTCTCGCCAATTCCCCAAGTTGAGCAAGTTAACTTAGATGGCCTCAAGAAAGGAGAGCTTGTAAAGAAACTTCATGAGAAGGCAAGGGAGAATATCTTGAAGAAAACCGAGGGATACAAGAGACAAGCTGACAAGGGACGCAAGGCCTTGACGTTTGAACCAAGAGAGTGGGTGTGGCTACACATGAGACCCGAGAGGTTTCCCCACAAAAGGAGTTCAAAGCTCGCGCCTAGAGGAGATGGCCCGTTCAAAGTGCTAGAGAAGATCAATGACAATGCATACCGCTTGGAGCTGCCAGGTGAGTTTAACATTTCCCATAGCTTTAATGTTACTGATCTTTCTCCTTATGATGCAGATGAGTCAGTTTTGAGGGCAAAACTTTTGGAAGAGGGAGGGAATGATGAGGACATCGACCCATCCGAGAGCACCGAGCGTGTACCGAGGGTCAACTCCACGCCAATGACACGGTCCAAGACCAGGAGGCTTAGGGAAGGGTTCAATGCAGCTGTGGAGACCCTCCTGATCAGCATGGAGCTCGGAGCCGCGTTCACAACCCCGCCGCCACGCACCAACCTCGAAGATAACCCCGTTGCACCCGAGATAGGCATATTGGAGGATTTTGCAAGGCTGAGCCTCAAAGACGACCAGCCTCGACCAGCCCATGGTAAGTCTGTTTACTTGGCAGGAACTGACGTCCAAAACAACAAGAAACTCGTGGAGATCACATCTCAGCCTCAAGATACCGCGAAAACAAGCCTTGAAGCCGAGAGAGAGCAAATGGAGCAAGAAGACGTTTTGGGAGCTAGCCACGGGAAGGAACTTGAAGACTCCTACCAGCTTGACTTCACTGGACATCAAGAAGATGGAATCATCAAGAAACCAGCATGGAACGGACCAGGACCAGACACAACCGCCAAGAAAGCATTTCCGGTCATTGCGCGCCAAAACCAGGTATACTCAGTTTATACAATTTGTGCAACTAATCTGACTTGTCCCAGCGGTTCTTAGCACGTCCAAGAGACCAAGGTTCGAGCCCTAAAAGAAGGCTACGAAGATTAGGCCTAGTTCTTTTATTTCTTTTTCGTTTAATGAACTTCCTTTTTGGATGTATTTTCCTTTTTGCGTTTTGTTTCTTTGTGTTTGCTTTGTAGTGTCGTTTTTGCTTTCAATTTCGGCCTTAGGGCTAGCTGATGAGCTGTTTATAAAGCTCCCCTGCAGCATTGTATTTTTGGTTACCTCTTGATTATCAATAAAAACGACGAACTTTCGTCTAAACCTAGCGGCCGCCGCTTGCTTAGAATCGTGCTTGTGTTCTTGCGTGTGTGATTCACCAAGGCCAAGTGTTTGTGCAGTATCAGAGATCCTCCATCTCTCTGTGGTGTCATTCGATCCACCATCACTTCCCCTTGTACCGTCCAACAAGAGAGAGCGTGAAAGCCAGCTTGTTTGACACCATCTCGGCTCAAAGACTTGTGGATTCAAGCCTTTGTTCTACCATCCTCACCCACTGATCTAGAAGAGAGAGCGTGGAAGCCAGCCTCTAGATCCCACCTTCCGCCGGTCTAAGACTCTCCCACCGAGTCTTACATCAATCTCCAACTGCTTTCATTAAACCTCTGGAAAGTAATTCTCTGCCAAACAAGATGCTCCGCCATGCATAAGATGGGCGATACCCTTTACCACAATCCAGGAATTCTTTGGATCCAAAGTATCTTCCTTCGTATAATCTAGCCAACAGCGATGCTGGTTCGTTTAATATCTTCCAAGCTTGTTTGGCCTACATCGTTTGATTAAAGCCACTGACATCTCTGAATCCCAGTCCCCCTTTAGCTTTAGATTTGCACATCGCTTGCCATGAGACCCAATGGATCTTACGTTGCTTATCGCATGCATTCCACCAGAAACTTGACATCGCACTTGTGAGTTTTTGACATTGATGTTTTGTAAACCGGTAAAGCCATTGCAACAGATTTGAGTAGAACCTCCTTACCTCCAAGAGATAGCGTCTTAGCGTACCATCCGTTCAATATTTTGTTTAACTTTTCCTCAATGAATGCAAGCAGTACCCGTTTAGATCCACTGAGACATTCTGGAAGTCCCAAATATTTTCCGTCTCCACCTTCTTTTTCAATGCCTAGTAACTCCGCTATCAATGTTTTAATGTAAGGATCTATGTCGACTCCATACGTTATTGCAGATTTTTGGAAATTAATCTCCTGCCCGGAAGCTTTTCCATAAAGTTTTAAGCAGCGAAGGAACTTTGTGCACTCACTCAATGTAGCTCGGCATAAAAATAGACTATCATCCGCAAACAACAAATGTTGGATCGATGGGCAATGTTTTGTTAGATTCATCCCCGTGATTATTAAACCCTAATCCTGCAAGTAGGATATCAAACAACATCAAAGTCTCTCTGGGAGGCCATCAAAGCATGACACCTTGTATGAGAGGCGAGACTTCAGACATTGATGGCGGAATTCGATAGGTTAAAGATGGAGGATAGCGACACACTTGATGACTTCGCAGGAAAGATATCGGGTATATCTTC
The DNA here is from genome assembly GCA_020283515.1 of Alliaria petiolata. Taxonomy (NCBI): domain Eukaryota; kingdom Viridiplantae; phylum Streptophyta; class Magnoliopsida; order Brassicales; family Brassicaceae; genus Alliaria; species Alliaria petiolata. The sequence continues at coordinate 389,527,743 of JAHZTW010000001.1, forward strand.
AAAATCAGCCTCGTTGGGAGAAACCATAGAAGAGTCCAAGATGGTGAAAAAGTTCTTAAAGGGTCTTCCAAGACACAAGTATATACAAATTGTAGCCTCATTGGAGCAAGTTCTAGACCTCAATACAACAGGATTTGCGGACATAGTTGGGAGGATAAAGGCATACGAGGAGGTGTGAATGAAAAAACCCTAGGAGATGAGCAAAGAAAACTCATGTGGGCAAACAATGAGCTGAGTGGTCATGGGAACTATGGAGATTCTCGAGGAAGAGAAAGAGGAAGAGGTCGCGGTGGTAGAGGCAGGGGTCGAGGAGGATCTACTAGTCAAACCACAGGAGGAGAAGCGGGAGGACGTGATCAAAGGCAGAAGAAAGAGAAAGACCGGTCCAATATAGTATGCTGGAGATGTGACAAGCCGGGTCACTATGTATCATCCTGTCCCGAAAGATCAAAAGAGCACCTAGAGGCAAACCTAAACGATGTTGAAGAAGAAGACGCTCTTTATGTTCATGAGGTGGTGTTCTTGAATGAGGACAAAGTGTTTCCATGAAAATATGATATCAACAACGATGATACAAGAATTTGGTATCTAGACAATGGAGCAAGCAATCACATGACATGGAACAAGAATTACTTCTCAAGCTTAGATGCTAACATCAAAGGGAAAGTCAATTTTGGTGATGGATCGTATGTTGATATTGCTGGGAAGGGTACGATTGTTTTTGTAGGCAAGACTGGAGAAAGAAGAGCACTCAAAGACATCTACTACATACCAGACCTGAAACACAACATAATAAGTCTTGGACAAGCAACCGAGAGTGGGTGTGAAGTACACATGAAGGGACATACTTTAACACTAAGAGATCCTCGCGGAAGGCTGCTTGTACAAGTCATAAGATCATCGAGCCGACTCTACAAAACACCGATGGAAATCAGCTTTCCTAAGTGTTTTCAAATACAACATGAAGATACTACATGGACTTGGCACGCTCGGTTGGGACATGTTAGTATTGGCGTGATGAATAACATGGTAGAAAGAAGAAACATAACCTTGATGGAGGTTACAAGAAGGGTAATCGTTAGTAGAGACGTAGTCTTTGATGAGAAGAAAGCATGAGACTGCACGTCTACGACGAGAGAAGCTGACGGACAACCAGAGAGTTACTATGAAGCTGCAAGCTCAAAAGAATGGATTGGTGCGATGGAAAGTGAGCTAGACTCTATCATAAAAAACAAGACTTGTGAGCATGTAGGCACGGAAAAGAAGGCGGACATCCTCACCAAGCCGTTAGCAAGGATCGAGTTCAAGGAAATGAGAAGTCTAATTGGAGTTGAAGAGATCAAGCTTCCCGGAATTCAAGTTGGAATTAAGGGGGGGAATGTTGGATAATTCCAAAAAGGAAAAAAGGAAAAAAGGAAATAAAGATTCAATAGATAGAAAAGAAAATCTTCTATTGTTGTTAAGAGAAAAGGAAAGAGTAGTTTCATATCTCTATTAGGATTAAGGGGTAGCTTAGTTCTATAAATATAGAGCCTATGGAGAGATGTTCCATAAGACACAAGAGAGAGATTTAGTTTTGAGAGAATTTCTAAAATCTAATAAGAAAAGTTGTTCTTATACTTTTTTTTTTCTAAAGTCTATACGACTTAAAAAATAATAAAATTTATCTATTTGAATCACCATAATTTTAAAAATTGGGCCATGTACTAATTTGGGTATCCAAATTACTTTTTAGGTTATTATAATTTCAATTTCCCCCCTTCCTTAAATTTATTTATATATATTTTTTTTAAAATTACTCATAGTTAGTCAATATTTCATAAAAATATCCAATTTTTATAAAATTATTCAAACTTTTTTCTTTAAAGTCTCATTATTATACAAAATTACTTGTAATTATCCGTTTAGATAAGAAATTTAGATACCTAGATAATCCGCTTGGATGATAACTTTAGGTATCCTATCTTTGTCTTACTTGATACATATAGTATCCACCCCTTATTTTATGGGTACATTACTTTTTTTTACACCCAAACTATCTTTCTACTTATCGGGTATTATGTGAATGTAATACTCAGACTTAATCTACTATATAAAAGCAAGGGCTCTCTCCTGCTTCCGCCACATCAGCACGTGAGAGAGTGCCATGGCACTTCCTCATTTATTTTTTAAAAAGTAATTTTATTTATATTAATTCAGAACCAAATAAATATTTTTAATTTTTTTTGCATTCATGGGGATTTGAACCCATAACCCTCTCAACTAAAGAAGAGAGTTTTTTTCATTCTGCCATGAACACTTTTTGACAACCCTCTTTAAAAACATATAATATTGTCTCTATGTTTTACATATTAAATTATCAGCATTTTTTTTAATTTATATGTATATCAATTATATACTTATGCTTCAAACGTATAAATACAAAAAAAACTTCAAAAAGATAAATTGAAAAAAAATAATTATTTTTTAAAAAACATTAAATAACATAAATAAATATAAACATATGTACAATTAACTATAGATAAAAACCACTAAATTTGAATACAACTATTTAAAAATTATTATAAGTAGATGAAATTCTAATTTAATTTTAAAAATAAATAAATATATAAATCTTATATAATACATAATTTAAATACATCATTATATTTTTTCGAGTGTAATTATTTTCTACTATATGAAAGCTTAATGGGTGTGTACATGACCTGTCACTTCAACATCTCAGAGTATGCCACATGTCATCTATTATTTAATTTTCAAAAAATATTTTATTTATATTAAATCTGAACCAAACAAAATATGTTTATCCTCTTATTTGCATTCATGCGGATTCAAACTCATATTCCTCTCAATAAAAGAAAACCGTTCTTTATCATTATGTCATGGATACTCTTTGACAATCCTCTCTAAAAACATATGATATTGTCTATATATTTTACATATTAAATTAGAGCCACTTTTTAAATTTATATGTATATCAATTATAAACTTATGCCCTAACACATAAATAAATAAATCCTCAAAATGATAAATTGAAAAAGTAATTATTTCTTTTAAAAAACGTCAAGTAACATAAATACATATTAATATATGTATAATTAACTATACATAAAACAACTAAATTTGATTTCAACTATTTAAAAATTATTATAAGAGATAAAATTATAGTTTAATTTTTAAAAATAAGAAATATATTAATATTATATAATACATAATTTTAAATATATCATTATATTTTTTTGAATAATTTAATCCTTATTTTCAAATAAATTACGGTAATTAAACTTTGGTATAAGTGCAAAAAAATATGATATGAAATAAATTAAGAAGTGAACTGCAATCTATAAAATCTTAAGACACAACAAAATATTCAATAAAATATCGAGAAGATAACAAATTATATAAAAAAATATAGAGAAAAAGATAAAAATAAAGAAAAAGAAAAATAGATACAAAAATATACAAAATTTTAAACATGGAAAAACATGGATTTAATGCAAGATATGTAAAATAAATCTTCAAAATGATAAAGTGAAAAAAATAAAAATTATTATAATATTAAGATATAGATAAATAAGAAGAGTATGAAAATAAAAGAATAAATAAACATTAATAAAATAATGTATGAAAGAAATTGCACAGATCATCAAGAAAAAAAATTAAAAAAATTAAATTCTTAAAAAAAAAGTCAAAATATTGATTTAAAAAAATAATATTTAAAACTTAATTTAAAAAAACCCGCGCATCGCGCGGATTCTCTCCTAATATATATGTAAAAGTAAAACATTTAAACCAGTACTTGCACTTTTATTTGTGTTAATTAAAAGAGCAAATTTAATTGGTCACATATGAGCTCTTCTTATCTATTATATTCAACTCTCTCCATATGAGTGCCACATCATCATTTTTGATCGATGTAGAGATGACACGTGTCATTCTCTATAATTTAAAGTTACCCTTTTTTAAAAACAAATCATTTAGTATTCATAATATTATCTTTCAAATAAATTGAAGAGTTTTTTTATTGTTGACTATATACTACGTGAGTTAAATAAAATTTTATATTCTAATTAATCAAAACTACTTTTGGATATTTTACTTTATTTTTATATAACTCTTGATTTTTAAATTTATTCAGAATTTGTATTTTTATTGAAGCCAACTAATAACATTAGAAGAGTAAATACGTGAGAAAGATAACATATCCGCACAATATTAATATTTGAATAATAATTGTATTAACGTGAAAATATAATAAATATAACAATTATATATATATATTAATGTATACGCTATACTAAGTAATCAACAGTAATATCACAAAGTTAATCAAGTTTACAGAGAAGCTAACTGTCTCGCTGGTGGGTTAGCTAATCATGCTTTTACTTTACCTTTGGGCTTTCATTACTTCGATTCTGTACCGGATAGTGTAGTGTCGATTTTATCGGATGATGCCAATGGGTTGGCTCGCCCTAGACATGTAAGGGTGTAGGTTTTCTATTTTGAAATAAATTGAAGGAGACCCTCGTCTACTTCCTTCGATAAAAAAAAATAATATCACAAAGTTAACGTGATAAAAAGTAAAATAACAAATATTACATAATACAAATTGATAATTATAATACATATTGAGTTACATAACACAACTCGACAAAGTAAAAAGAATGCAATAAGGTCAGAGATAACAATCAAAATGTTACACATATAAGAATCAATATAAAAAGTAATTCTTTAGTTTTAATAAATCAAATGATTTTTTAATAAAAACTAGAAAGTGTAAGGAACACCAACATATATAAGTGTCAAGTTTATTACATTGTGGTTTGAAATTTTTTACTGTGATTTTAATTATGTTGGTCATTATATATATTTAACTTGGTTTAATCATATACGCGCGGGTATTTTCCTGGTATATAATAATGTTCGGAATTCATAAGAAAATTTGTACTGAATTATTTACCAAAGAATCAAGAAATTGATTTTAAAAGTACAAATATTGACCTTTTTTTTTGTTGACATAGTAAAAAGTTGCTTTGTACCTGTAGTTTTTCGAAATTCTCGTTTATCATATAATTTTTTTTTTTGACAAATTTATCATATAATTTAAAGTTTAGTTTTTAACGGACGCTGTGAAATTTTTTTAATTAGTATAGAAGCCTCTCAGTGTGAGTAACATGAAGAAATGATTTTGGAAGTGGATGGATACGTTAAATCAGAAATGAACCAATGATTCGATTAAACCAAGTCGAGAACCAATATTTTGATTAAACCAAACCAAGACAAACCGACCTAAACCGGAGATGGATATATATTTTTTTCTTTTTTTTTGAGAGAGAGAGGATTAACACTTAAAAAAAAAAAATTGACGGGGTGGGTTTTATATAGGGAAATTAGGCTGAGTGTCCATAAAAAACATGTAAATAAACAATCTCACCATAACGAATTGGGTGCTATGATATTTTATATGTAATGTGTAATAATGACGAAAAACTCTCTACTAGAAGAAAGAGAAACCGTTTGTAGCTCATAGGGTAATGACGTATGCACTAAAATTATTTCTCTCTTGATATCTTTGCTAGCCACATGAACGCTTGGCAGGAAGAAGAAAAACGGATGCAAAATGGGATTCACAAAATCGGTTTCACGAATTGGAGAGAGAAGTGATCGGTTCTGCTCTGGTGTGTCTTATGTGACTCTACGGCTTTCTTCTTCGATGTTACCTCTAATTCTTCTGAGTGATTTTGGACGAGAGGTTAGATTATCAGAGAAGAGATGGACGCGATCTCCTTGTAAATAACTGAAGCCGTTCAAAACCTTCGAGTTTGTGTTAAATATATGAAATCTAAGAATCCGCCGTAGGATCTTTCATAGATCCGAAGTTAAGCTTGAAACTCGAATCCTTCATAATATATTACTATACTATTTTTTTATGTATCGCCACAATACTATGCATGATCAATAAAATGGTATAGATTGGCTAGCCAAAATAACTCGAATCCTTCATAGTATATTACATTTTTTTGCATATACCATGTAATTTTCGCACATTCACCGTAAGAAAATATTTCACATCTTACAAGTTACAACATTCACACCATAAGCAGATTCACTTTCTCATTATTAGTCCAGTTCCAAAAACCAATAGCATGAACCACCTTGCTTTGCCTTCCTCCACTATCGGTCAGCCAAAATAGCATCAACATCTGCAAGTTCGAATGAGCAAAACATTAGCAACGCCATTTTCTACTCTACACTATATAGAATATGGCCATACTATAAGAAGTATATAGTATAGATTAATATATAGTAGCCATGCCACCATCCCAAAAAACTGATGCAAGAACCACCTATCTTTTCCTTCTTCCCCTAACGGTCTTGTTGTGGAACCTTTTTCCGTCATGTTTGTTGGTTTGTGTAATCCAGTTTGTGATGAGACAAAGTATCCTATCTATAAATCAGAATCTCAGAATCCACTGTAGGATCTTCTATAGATCCCAAAGTTGAGCTTTGCGAAAGAAATGACTACTTATTCGAGCTCAAATCCTATTTTAATTTTCATGTTTCACAACTACACTACGCGTGGTCAATAAAATGGTATAGATTAGCTTGTCAAAGAACTAGTACGGAATATCTGTAATTTGTGGGTCCCCCATATCTGCTTTGAACAGATTCATATAGGGGCAATTTCCGTCCATGATAAAATGACTATGGTTACGTGTTTTATTTCAAATTCAATATGGCTATATTTTTCAATTGAGGACTCAATATGGTTATTGAACTAAATTCCTCATTTAAATATATATTTTAAAAAAAAACTGAAAATTTTCATATGGCTGTTGTAAAAGTAATGAATCGTAATGTATTGATTATGGCCAAAGGCCTTCTTTATATAGTCATTACATAAGGGTAGAAAAGGAAATATCATTTTCCTACATGAATAAGGAAAACATCTAATAGACCGTCTAAGGCATAAGCGTATTGGGCCTTAGTCTTCACGCCAATGACTTAATGGGCTGGGCCGGTTATGGAGATCGAACCTCAATGATTTATAACAATGGCTGTTTTGTCTTGTTTTTTTTTTGTTGGTATTAATGTTAGTTTTGTCTTATTTTTTATTTTTTGAGCAAGAAGTTTTGTATTGTTTTGTTTGAGTAGATGATACTTTAGTCGTATTAGGTATGTATGGTGTAGGGAATAAACTTAAGTTTGCATCTGAGACCATTGAATTCATGAAACCATTGAAATCGACTTGGTAAAAAAACATATATGGGACTTTTGTTGTGTGTTTTGTCTCTCTCACTCACTCATGCATGGTTTTACTTTTTTACTGTTGTTGGTGGTTACTTTCAGGTTGCTATGAGTGTGAATGATATTGTTACTTGTGGTGCAAAGCCTCTGGGTTTCCTTGATTACTATGGTACTAGTCATCTCGATGTAGACTTTGCATAAAAGGTATCATCATCATATTCATTCATTGCTTCTTCATCTTTGATCTTTCTTGCGTTAGGGAGAGTTGATATTGCAACATTGTGTTTTGTAGGTCATTAAAGGGATTGTTGATGGTTGTCAGCAATCCGGTTGTAAGTATGGCCTCATAGGAGGAGAGGTACTTCTTCTTACAGTTAAACTCCCAAATTTCTTGATTATTGTTTTGATTTTTTGGTTGGTTTTAGACTGCAGAGATGCCTGGCTTTTATGCTAAAGGCGAATACGATCTCGTTGGGGGTTGGAATAGGCCAAGTGAAGAAAGATTCTGTTATAGACGGGAAAAACATTGTGATTGGAGATGTTCTTATTGGTCTTCCTTCTAGCGGCCTTCATTCCAATGGTTATTCTTTAGCAAGAATGTATGTTACTTATAATCTGAGTTTTTTTTATTGGCACTAGAATTATTGTAAACTGTATTCCATGGATAATGGTTTGCAGGGTAGTGGCTCAAAGCGCGCTTTCGCTTAAAGATAAACTTCCAGGTGGATCAATTTCCCTTGGTGAAGCTCTAATGGCACCTACTGTCATTTATGTGAAACATGTTTTTTTTTTTTTTTTTTGGTTAAAAGAAATACTTCATTGTTCAATTTGTTGTACTACCCATCACATAACTATATTCACATTCACAGGTACTTGACTTTATCAAAAAAGGAGGAGTGAAAGGGTTTGCTCATATAACGGGAGGAGGTTTCACCGACAACATTCTCCGAGTCTTACCTGATGGTTTGGGTGTTATGTTTCTTCCCACCGCTTTTAAGAAATAAATCTATTATGAAGAATTGTTGCGTTTTAAGAGTTTACAAAGCATGAGATAAATGCCCGTTGTGTTCTTAATGTTTTTCTTCCCTCCGCTTTTAAGATTTAGTCTTTTTTTTTTTAAAGGGAGAACTCACTCCCGTTTAGAAACATCTAGAGACCAAAGCTCCTCATGCTTGGACTATGTATTATTGTTAAGACTAATGCATACCTGGAAAATATTCAGAGTAGGCAACTGTGGCTCTCAACTTGGAGTTAAGTATTTCAATAAAATCTTGCGGACTTCTCTATTTCTTCAATGGTTGAGATAAGACTGCGAAATGCAAGGGTATTTTCCAGAAATGGCTATTTCGAAACAAAAGCATGGGATTGAGGGGAGAGTTTAGGGAAATCTGAGAAACATGCAATGGTTCTTTGCATGCAGCGAGGATTCCAATCCGATCTTCGACTCTTCTTCAACGAAGAGAGATCAATTAATTTGGGCTTCCGACGACTTGGGCTTTCTTATTATCTTGTTCACATTAGATTCTGCTTTTATGGTTTCTGATTCAGTGCGAGGTCCGTTTGTACTGGGCAATGCCCTAAACAAGAATAGCAGCCACTGACAATAAGAGAAACTACACTATGGATCTCGGCCATTACCGGACCCTTCTGGCCCTCCCGACATCTATGGATCTCGGCCATTATCGGATCTAGTCCTTTTGCCTCATCCTCCGGCTTCATATTCTGCTCCCCCGGTTAATCATTCTTCCCCATCGCCAAAAATTTCAAAAAACGCTATCTTAATCTATACCTCTGCCGTGTGCGGTACCGCCGGCCATGCAATCGGCTCCGGTGATGGTGCCATCTCTCCTCTGTCCATCACCACCTCTGCAGTGGCTCCTGTTTGCACCACCATCTTCCTTAATTTCGACCTTCTGCAGCTTGTCGTCCTACTCCTCACCGGTGAAAGGACATCATAAAAGATTGTTTTTGGCATGGATTCCACTATCATTATGTTCCGGCGTTGTTCTTTGATGGGGAGGGCCCAAACAGTTCCAGAAGTAAGCCCATATCCTAAGTTCTATTTGTCACTCTTTCACCGGGTATGGAGCTTCTCCTCTCTTACTTATTCCCGTCAACATATTTCGGCAAAGTTTTTTGGTGGACCTGGTCGTGTTGGTCTGTCATTGGGCTTTTTAGTCAAATTTGGCCCATCTACATGCATATCATTTTCCTTCTCATGGGAGAGAACTATTTGACCATCCTTCTCCGTTGTGGAGAATGTTGTTAAACGCTCAGACATGATTGCATTAAGAGTTAACAGTTTCGTTCACTTGCATTACCATTCTTTTAAAAATGCTTTTGGTTATTTTCTATGAATATAGCCAACTGTCTATCTTTATTATGCTTTGTATTTCAATTTTTATATCAATTTCGGATTCCTTTGCATTGTATTCTAGATTTTTTTGATTATAATCGCGTTTTAAGTTTAACATAAGAGTTTGTCAAAAAAAAAATATATATAGCCTTAGAAACTTTTTTATTGTATATTTTTTTGTATATTTTTGACCTTTCACCTTATTTTATTGTATATATTTTTAAAAAAATTGTGGTAGTGAATAAACTTCGAACGCTAAAGTGACATTTGAACAACTGCTTAGACTTTTTGTTTATTGTATAGTAAAAAGAACCAACAATAAGATTACAAGAGAATAATACAACTTATATATATATATATATATATCATACTTATTGGAATTAAGAGACCATTATTATCGTGGAGAAACAAGAAAAAAGACCATTATTATCAAATAAATTAAATAGCACATTCCACTAGAAAAACAGCACATTTGTTTTATTTAAAAGAATTACGTTTGCCATACAAATAAAATATATATGTGAAATTCAATAAAATGTGTGTGATTTTATTTCTTAAGCACGTGTTTGATGAGGCCAGGGATATGAATAGTTGTAAGATATTCTCCCCAATTAATGCCTTTTGGGTCGAAATTAAACATCGATCTTTCTGAATTTTTGCTCTCCTCTTCCTTTTGACTAGCACATAAGCTCTTAGTATTTCTATCGTCAAATCTGAAAAAAATATATATTAGTATTATGAAATTATAAATTTAATAAACATTTCAAATTTATAATAGAGTTAGTGTCACAACATAAATCTATGAATTTGAAATTAATAATTTTTTGATAATAATTTGAAGTTAATAAGTAACGTACATGCCCTTGAAGAGTACGTAGGGCTCGTAAAGCTCTACCAATCTCATCACCAATATGATTTTACGGTTCTTGTCTCCGTATTTATCTCCGTTTCTCCAAGGATATATTATGTCAATTAATCTCAATAACTGGTTAAAAAAAAATTAACTATACATCAAAGCATTATCATGATCACGAAAAAAAAACAAATATCTATGAGAAAATATCTTCTTCTTTTTTTTCTGTAATGGTAGGCATCCTATATCGAGCCACATACTAAACCTACGAGATCTATATAGAGTGGAAAAAGAGGAATAATAATGAGTGTGAAAAAATGGGTTGAATAATTTTATGTTTAACTAGTTGTTTCAACTTTGTTCTTCTCCTATTTTGTAGAGTATAATTTTTGAAAGAATAAGGTTTATTTTCTTCTAATTTAGTGGGACCTAATTTAATTTGGAAGAACACTTATTCACCTTAAATGGTAGAATTATAGAGGAATCCAAAGAAATATGTAATTCCTCCTAATTTTATTATTTTAAAGTGTCAACCAATTGTATTGATCAAAACCCACATAGCGAATCCTAACAAACACCAGACCACCATGAAAATATCTATTTTGTTTTAAAACAATATATGAATGTTTTGTGTTGTACTTTTTAAAAAATATTGGCTATTAGTACCTGTAGAGGTAGTTTGAAACGTAGGGTCATGTAGAGTCTGAACAAAGCCATGGTTGATATGAGCCTCACTTTTGAGACGGCTATGATCGAGCCATTGCGACAACGCAAAGGGTTTTTGGTGAAATAACAAATTGCGATCTCATGAATCTCTCCAAATGTCACTCGGTTCCGGTGCGATGAATCCAGGGGCGGATCCACCTTTGACAAGCACGGGGTAAATGCACCAACTCATAATTTTGTGTGTAATACAATTTTCTTAAAATCAATTTAATGCATCCACGTTAAAATAGAATTATGCCTCCACTGTTTTTTTTCCTTTCTCAAAATCTAAATTAATTCATTATAATGGGCATTTAATGTTTTGCTAATGTTAGATCCCGAATTAATTATTTTCATGCTATCTAGAGATATTTTTAAAATGTATTTTTATTAAAAAAAGTAATGTATCTTTATTTTAAAAAATATAATAAAATTTTATTTGATATATAATAATAAAATTTAATATATTTTAATTTAATTAATTAAATATTAAAAATTAATGTCTAATATTTTTTTGCCCCCAGTAATTTTTTTTTATACATCCGTCCCTAGATGAACCGCACGACATGGTACACCATGTGAACCCCTGCACGTCCGGCATGTGTAGCAGCAGCCGTGATCATCGCGTTTGCCACCATATCCACTGGTATCTGAAAACAATGTTTTCCATATTGCATCACATTTAAAATTTTAAAATTTCGGACCGATAAACAAGTAGGAGCATGTCTTGTTCGAGAATTTACCATATCGCAGACCGAGTTTACATCGACAAGAAAACACGTGAGCACTCCCTTTCCGTATGCAATAATCACTCTGTCTACAGTTCTACATTCAAAAATATTTTTAATAGTGGGAATGATGGCAAATTAATAGTAAGGATAAAACAAAATCTAAATTGCTTGGTTAGAAATCTTGAGTTATTCAATGACATAATTAAAAAGTTCTACGATGGACTAACATGTTAGTTTTAACTTCTAGAATCAAAATTCAGATTCCTAAATGGATAATAATACTACCTTAGCCCTTCGATCCAACCAGGAAATGGTTCGGAAAGAGTGCTAGTGATCATCGTGGGACGGATGATGACAAGAGGAAGATTTTCTTTGTGGTTACCAAGAAGCATCTCTCCCATTGATTTGGTGAAAACATATGTGTTTGGCCATCCATGAAGCTTTGCTCTAATCACCAACATATACCAAATTATATTTCAATTAAAATATAAATTTTTTTTCCCAATCATCAACAATGTCACCTTTCCATTCCAAGCTCTTTCATGGATAGATCAATGTCTTCTTCTGAACTATCTTGTTCATGGAGTTCTTTCAGTCTTCGGTTCATCAGTTCCATTTCAAGGTTTATATCCAATTGAAGACCATTCTCGTTACGAATCTCTTCCATTGCAAATGGTTTTTCACTAATGAGACCCCGCTTTTCTCCACAAACATAAGCTAAAGAAAAATAGAAGACTAAAAGTTTCAAGAACCATATCATAAAAATATATAAACAATAAATTAAACAATTTCCAAAAGAAAATTAGGGGAAAAAAAAACTCACCGGTTGAGACATGGAGAAGCAATTGTGCTTTCACACATTTCTTGGCAAAGTTAAGGACATTGAGAGCTCCAAATGTGTTGATTCCAAGGCCGACATCATATGTTTTTCATACGTAAAAATAAAATAATTTAATTTAACTCGAAGTAAGAAAAACACAAATGTCTTGCATAATTGTCTTGTAGCTAGTACCTTTCGTCAAAGTTTTTTGTAGCTGCCGTAAGTGCAGATTTATGGCCCTAGCTACATTCAACTGATGAGAAGTATGTAACAAACATATCAAGTGCATAAAATAAAGAACACGCACGTTTGTTAACGGGGTTCGGTTTTTCCTACATCTCCGGAACCTCGTCCAGAATAATTCCATTAGAACAAGATAACAATTACATGATTGTAAGCATTCTTTTCTACATGGAATCCTACTATGAATCATCGCATTTTCGTCTTCTCCGACGATTACAATATTCACAGAAACTCCACCAACAGAACTTATAGATTCCTACATCTTGTCTGTCTGGTGGGACGACGCCACACACACATGTGTGCCTCTGTCAATAATACTCTAGGCGTGCACGCTGTTTAAGATGCTGCCTCTTAGTATATATAGCAAAGAGTCAAAACCCTAAGCTTGCTTAAGCCCACGTGATCTTCTCACCTTAATGGACTTGTTAACTCACGTGGCCATGTTTCTTATAACAAAGAAAACTCCACCAATAAGGAAATATCTTCAATATTACTATTTTTCCTTTTTCTCATATCATCTAATATCTTTCCATCTAAGATGATACGAGCTTCTTCTCCAAGATCTATAAACAACTTCTTCTAGCTCAACAAGCAACTTATCACGTCAGCTTCTGCGCCACGTCAAGTCTNTTTTTCTTTTTTTTGTTTTAACCTAATGAGATTAGTGATAACCCTAATCTTCTCGCTTATATATATTGGTCATGTTGTGGGAGATTGACAGATTGCAAACAATTGCACCGGCCGTGAACTCACCAACAACCCTTTTATATTTTAGTTTCGGTTACGACAAATTGCAAACAATCTTCTCACTTATTGTTCTTCAATTCGTTCTTTAAATCTCTAGATTGTTTTTCACCTGTGTGTTATGCTTACGTGAAAGCCTCTTCTAATTTGATGGTTTATCTTTGTTTCTTTTTATTATAGGTTCGGTTGTGGTTTCTTACCTTGTGTAAGGTATGTTCTTCATATAGTTTTTACATAACTTTGTCTCTTATTATTTATGTGTATTTTTGTTTGACTTGTTTTGTTTTCATTTTCGACTCTATTTATTGGATCCATCGCTTTAATGTTTTGTTTTCTTTTTTTTAGGTTTGGAATTGTCGCTGTGATTGGTTTCACCATTGGCTCAACTCATGGAATCCTTTAGGTTTAACTATTTTGATTTTTAAGTTTTTAGATTCGGTTTATGGTTCTATATATTGTTGTTTATTTTTAAGATTATGTCCCTTATTGTTTTGTTATTAATTTTCGTGATTTATTTGGTTTAGGTTTCTGTTTTGATGACCTTGAGTGCGCTTGTGCACTTATTGAGGCAAGTGGATGGACTACCAAGAAGGGTTTGCGAGTGTTGGTTCAGATCTTTCTCTATTCTGGTGATTTAGGGTTTTTTGTCTTTATTTGAATAAGAGTTTCGTTACATTGTTCTAACCTAAGGTTGTTCTCTTGACATGATTATTTATTGTTCCGATGATAAATTCATAACCCGGAATTATAAACCAGTATCGTGGTCGTAAGCTTGGTTTATATTTCGTATATGTATTTGCACTTTACTAAGGTATCGTATCGTAATACGTGTGTTCGGATTCAAGTGGTGATGAAGCTAGATCTGTTGTTTTTGATAATGTGGATGAGCTTTTCATCGGGAATTCGGCTGCTGATTTGGCCGAGCAGGTTTTCGAGGTACTCATCCCTCTTCTTTGTCAAGCCTCTTTTGGCTTTTGTTCAGGTTTGAGATCTGTTTACTTTAAATTTTGGTTGGTGATTTGGATTTGTTTTTTCATTGTGTTCTAAGGCCGGTCTGAATGTCTCGCCTGAACAATTGAAAGATTTGATTGGGAAGGAGTTGCTTTTTAAAGTTTGTGTGGTTGCTGATAATCTGAAGAGTAAGAAAATGTCTTATGTTGTGAATATAATAAGTTCGGGTCAAGAAAGAGTGGATCGATATTTATTATGAAACGACATCCTCCCAGTTTAGTTTTATTTGTTGTGTGTATTGTTACGTTTTGTTTTATTGAAACTTGAAATAATGATTAGGAGCCATTAGCTTGAAATAATGGTCATGTCCGGAATTATACGATTTAATCATTAATTAGCTTCGTCTCAAGATGTTGTGAGCAATCTAATCTCATATTCCTTTAATCTGTTTGATTTAGGGACCTCTAGATGTCTCTCCTGGATGTCTACGACGGTTTCGTCAAAGAAACGCGAAGTTCGAGCTGAGTCGGATACTTGAGAGTTTGATGCTGTTTCGGTGGAAAAGAAGG
This sequence comes from Alliaria petiolata, assembly GCA_020283515.1. NCBI lineage: Eukaryota > Viridiplantae > Streptophyta > Magnoliopsida > Brassicales > Brassicaceae > Alliaria > Alliaria petiolata. Next base: position 389,542,963 of record JAHZTW010000001.1, read on the forward strand.
CAAAACATGGTTCTGAACACCATTCGATTTGATTTTGGTGTTTTTGGTTTTTTTATTAGTTTTTTTAATTTTATTTTAGATATATTACCATTCGTTAGTTTGGTTTTTTTTTTGGCATAATCCTTATTTTATGTTTTAATTTGTTTTGGTGTTACTTTGATTATTTAAAAAACAGATCTACTTTGGTGTTTATGTTTTTTTATATCATCGAGGATGTCTTGGTTAACCATAAAAACAATTATCAATCAAACCATCTCCTCTCGGATTTTGGAGTGTTATTAGTGATTTATTTTATAAGATCGTGTTGTTTCAATTTAGTTATTTTGATTATTTTTAAAGTAACAAATGATATTAAAGCAATTAGTTCATCAAACCGGTTTAAAAAAAAAAAAATTTAGTTCATCTTATTAATTTTGGCTTCAGAAACGGGTTTTTAATGATATCCGTATTTTTTTTAATAATAATAAATATTAATCAATTTTTCATTTAGTAGTCTAGGCAAGTTTTGAATGATCGTTGTTTATATTCCTTATTTTTTTCTTTTTTTCATTTTAGCTGTAGAAAAACGTATGGATATAGATATATACAGATTTGTTAAATTTGTAAAACAATGTTTGCGGCATTTATTTTGTTGTGGTTTTAAATTTTTGGTACAAATTTTTTTTGTCTATGGATATATACAGATTTGTTTAGTTTCTAAAAAGTCGTCTATGGTAATTGTGTGTATGTACTTTTTATGTAAACATTGATTAATGATATTGATCTTATCTAATTTTAAAATATTAAAAATTTAATAATAGAATTAGGAGTTTATATACGTTCGATCTAAGTAAAACGTAGGTGATTTTTACAACCCCAGGAAAAAAAAAAGGAATATCTAGAAAAATGGAAATGTTTATTTTATTAGAAGTTTTACATATATTGTTGTTAAAGATAAATATTGTGATAACCTCTTCTAGGTCAAAACCGGACAAAAACAGAAGAAGAAAAAACTCGGAGGAAGAAGAAGATGAAGTCAAGGACGAATAATAATTGGAAGAAAAAGATGAAGACAATGAAAAAAAAAGATGGGAAACTTGGAGAAGAATTATAAGTTTCTGTTCATTATCTATTTGGTTAAATAAACATGCCGATGTAATTTCTTAACAGAACATACAGCTTTGTTAATTTGCGGAAATGTTTTAAAAGAGGACATCCGAAGAACTGTAAATTCTGTAATTATTGGCTATGCAATGCATTTTCTAATTTTCTTTAGCGCTAATTTCTAAAGAAGGTACTGCAAATAAATTGTTACCTTACGTTCTATTCTGAGATTTCTTCATGAACTTAGATAACGAGGGTGAATTTCTCGCATGGACTCCGAATAAATAAATTAAAAAGTTGAATTTAAAAATACAATAAAAAAATAAAAAATAAAATACCATTGGTAAAGATGTTATTAAAGATATAGTTTTGAAGATAGTTTTAAAAGAGAGTATAATTTAGGATTAAAAATTTGGAAATTAATATAAAAAAATAGTTGTGGATTATAAAACAGTCATAATTGTTTTCCTATTTGCCAACAAGAAGAAGAAAAAGAAGAAGAAGACAAAGCTGACGAAAAATAAAAAGAATGAGAAGACAAGTAAGAAGAAAAATCGAAAGATAAAGAAGAGAAAGAAGAAGAAGATGAAACTGATGAAGAACAAGTCTAAAAAGACGAGGAAAAAGATGTAGACAAAGACGAAGCGGAAGAAAATTAAGAAGAAGGAGGAGAAGGAGGAGGAGAACATGAGAAAGTTGGAGTAAAATAAGAAAAACCGGAAGAAGAGGAAAATGAAGAAAATTGGAGCATGAAAAAGATGAAACCGGAAGAGTAAAATATTGGAGAAAATAAAGGAACTCAAAAAGGAGAGGGGAAAAAACAGGAGCATGAAAAGATGAAAGTAAAAGAAGGACAAGACGAGATAAAACTGGAAGAGTAAGATGTTAAAGAAAATGAAAGAAATAAAGAAGGAGATGGAAGAAGAAGATGAAGAAGAAAAAATCGATGTGTACACGAGACGATGCTGAAGTAAAAGAAGGGTAATGAAACCTTTTTTTATTTACTCATTTTATCTCGGGACTGTTTTGCATATGCATCATAGTTTAATATAATTGATTTCCTCTTATTAAGTTTGATGGACAGTTTCCATGCAGCTACAACAAACTGTCACTATATGCATTAGTCGCTCAAGTAATTGAAATTTTTTATCGAAGCTTTTGATTATAGATAATTTCTGAAAACTTCTTTAGAGGATAATGCATTGTTTCATTTGATGTCAAAAAAAGAAGATTGTTTCATTTGTTTGATTCCTAAATGGAAACAAACTATAAAGCGGCTCTGATACCTCATAGATTAATAGACACGATTCGTTGTTTAAGACAAACAGGTTAATAGAACTTCTTTTTTTTATATAAGTTAATTTTCTCAATTGAATGTAAGAGTTGTAATTCGTAATGTTATTTAGATACTTGTGAGTTGTTATCGGATAATACAAAAAAAATATTAGAAAACAAGTTATTGCTCATGAAAATTGGGTTTTCTTTACAAACATATTAATTTTGATTTTAAATAAAGCCAAATTATAAAACTGTTTTTTCACGTTTAAATAAATCAATTTTATCAATTGTTAAAAGAAAAAAAACTGAACCCCGTGCCAATAAATGAACTAAAAATGAATTGTTAAAAAAGTAAGAGAATTATCCATCCTTTTTGATAAACACAATAAGCCATAAAAAATTGAAGTTAAAACAAATAAACTTTCAATTTAATTTGACAACGAATTGGAGCCATGACTTTCTTGTGTCGATGGAGAGACTTCACAGCATGGCCGAGATATCGAAACTTAGTCACTTTGAATTGATAGCCAATGCTCACCTCCAAGGTTCGTCGAAACGAGTTTGATTGTTTTTTTTTACAAATCATTATGCAATTGACCAAATCGATTAAAAAAATGGTAAACATTATTTTTTGAAAAATCAACTGAACCCCGCATAAGGTGCAGAGAAAACACCTAGTTTTTAATTGTTTCCGTAGTAGAAAACCTCAATTGCTTAATGGGATTTTGTTTGTATTTTTTTTTTTAACTCAAAACGCATATTTGAGTTTTTTTGGACATTCCGCAATTTTTTTTTATTGGTTAAATATCTCTTTAATTCGCGTAAAAAAAAAAACCAGTCACCGACTCGTTTCGGCAAATCGGATACCCAGCCGGAATTCAAATCAAAATCTCCGCCGGCGTTTCGGCTCGCTTAGCTGAATAGCTTACAACGGAACTCCACGCCGCCGTCGCCGCCGCCGATTTCTCTCCGCCGTGTAATTTCCACGCCGTTTTTCTTCCCCTCCGTCAGACGGTTTTGGCCTTGGACGATTGATAGAAAAGACAAGCTATAAATCTCTTGAATCGATTTCGATCAGTCGATCAGGATAATCAATATGGAACACGGTAATAGAATAATAGTCTCGACCTTACTGATTTTGTTTTTTTTTGTGGTTTTTCGAATTATCCGGCAACAAAAAACAAAATATGGGAAATTTTGATGTTCAGGTGAAAGAGAAAGCTCTAGGAAGAAGATGAAGTACGGTGGGGAGGTTCGTGATTAGTTTTTCTTCACGGGAACTCTTTTTCTCAGTGTTAGTTACTCTAATTCACTGTATTTCGTGTGAAAAATCTCAGGATGATCAAAAGATGAAGAACATCGAAAACGAAGAATCCTATCTCGCTGATGATGCTGATGAGGATTCTCGTGATGGTATATTGATGTTATGTATAGTTACATAGGGCTTGGGTTCAATAAGAAGGAAAATCTTAAAACTGAGAAAAATTCGAACCACTCAGAAGCTACTTACTATTTATAAGATGAATAACTTTTGTCTAAATTATAAATTTGAAAATGTGCGGAATGGATTTGAAATAGCTTGTTAATTTTTTGCTTTTTTGTTATTATGAATGGTGTGTACTTGTTGGAATCACGTTTCCAAAAGGTGACCATTCAAGCCCATATAGATACATGAGAACAGAATGAAGCGAGATTTATAATGGTTTTGCAGAAGAAGAAGGAGAGAAGGAGATTACTGATTGTAGCGAATTGGAGTTGTAGCCAGGCCATGAAAACAGGCCTCTGTGGGCATGGAAGGATTTTCTTGGAAACTTGTTCTCCTCTCTACAAACAAGCTTATGATTTTCTTATCGCTATAGCTGAACCCGTTTGCAGGTAGGTTGCTCACTGCTCGTCATATATTTTTCTTGAGAGATTTTGTTTTTGTTTTTCCCTGTGGTGTTCTTCGTTTATGTGTTGAGGTTATACGATTTTTGGTTGGTTTTTTTTAAAAAAATTGTTATTATTTCAGGCCAGAGTCAATGCACGAGTATAATTTAACACCTCACTCGTTGTATGCTGCTGTTTCCGCCGGGCTTGAGACAGAAACCATTATCTCTGTTTTGAACAAACTGTCTAAGACTAAGCTACCAAAGGAGATGATTGGTTTCATCCATGCTTGTACTGCAAATTACGGGAAAGTGAAGCTGGTTTTGAGAAAGAATCGGTATTTTATTGAATCCCCATTCCC
>JAHZTW010000001.1:389593905-389655929 GCA_020283515.1 Alliaria petiolata
CTGTTTTTTTTTTTTTTTTTTGGTTAAAAGAAATACTTCATTGTTCAATTTGTTGTACTACCCATCACATAACTATATTCACATTCACAGGTACTTGACTTTATCAAAAAAGGAGGAGTGAAAGGGTTTGCTCATATAACGGGAGGAGGTTTCACCGACAACATTCTCCGAGTCTTACCTGATGGTTTGGGTGTTATGTTTCTTCCCACCGCTTTTAAGAAATAAATCTATTATGAAGAATTGTTGCGTTTTAAGAGTTTACAAAGCATGAGATAAATGCCCGTTGTGTTCTTAATGTTTTTCTTCCCTCCGCTTTTAAGATTTAGTCTTTTTTTTTTTAAAGGGAGAACTCACTCCCGTTTAGAAACATCTAGAGACCAAAGCTCCTCATGCTTGGACTATGTATTATTGTTAAGACTAATGCATACCTGGAAAATATTCAGAGTAGGCAACTGTGGCTCTCAACTTGGAGTTAAGTATTTCAATAAAATCTTGCGGACTTCTCTATTTCTTCAATGGTTGAGATAAGACTGCGAAATGCAAGGGTATTTTCCAGAAATGGCTATTTCGAAACAAAAGCATGGGATTGAGGGGAGAGTTTAGGGAAATCTGAGAAACATGCAATGGTTCTTTGCATGCAGCGAGGATTCCAATCCGATCTTCGACTCTTCTTCAACGAAGAGAGATCAATTAATTTGGGCTTCCGACGACTTGGGCTTTCTTATTATCTTGTTCACATTAGATTCTGCTTTTATGGTTTCTGATTCAGTGCGAGGTCCGTTTGTACTGGGCAATGCCCTAAACAAGAATAGCAGCCACTGACAATAAGAGAAACTACACTATGGATCTCGGCCATTACCGGACCCTTCTGGCCCTCCCGACATCTATGGATCTCGGCCATTATCGGATCTAGTCCTTTTGCCTCATCCTCCGGCTTCATATTCTGCTCCCCCGGTTAATCATTCTTCCCCATCGCCAAAAATTTCAAAAAACGCTATCTTAATCTATACCTCTGCCGTGTGCGGTACCGCCGGCCATGCAATCGGCTCCGGTGATGGTGCCATCTCTCCTCTGTCCATCACCACCTCTGCAGTGGCTCCTGTTTGCACCACCATCTTCCTTAATTTCGACCTTCTGCAGCTTGTCGTCCTACTCCTCACCGGTGAAAGGACATCATAAAAGATTGTTTTTGGCATGGATTCCACTATCATTATGTTCCGGCGTTGTTCTTTGATGGGGAGGGCCCAAACAGTTCCAGAAGTAAGCCCATATCCTAAGTTCTATTTGTCACTCTTTCACCGGGTATGGAGCTTCTCCTCTCTTACTTATTCCCGTCAACATATTTCGGCAAAGTTTTTTGGTGGACCTGGTCGTGTTGGTCTGTCATTGGGCTTTTTAGTCAAATTTGGCCCATCTACATGCATATCATTTTCCTTCTCATGGGAGAGAACTATTTGACCATCCTTCTCCGTTGTGGAGAATGTTGTTAAACGCTCAGACATGATTGCATTAAGAGTTAACAGTTTCGTTCACTTGCATTACCATTCTTTTAAAAATGCTTTTGGTTATTTTCTATGAATATAGCCAACTGTCTATCTTTATTATGCTTTGTATTTCAATTTTTATATCAATTTCGGATTCCTTTGCATTGTATTCTAGATTTTTTTGATTATAATCGCGTTTTAAGTTTAACATAAGAGTTTGTCAAAAAAAAAATATATATAGCCTTAGAAACTTTTTTATTGTATATTTTTTTGTATATTTTTGACCTTTCACCTTATTTTATTGTATATATTTTTAAAAAAATTGTGGTAGTGAATAAACTTCGAACGCTAAAGTGACATTTGAACAACTGCTTAGACTTTTTGTTTATTGTATAGTAAAAAGAACCAACAATAAGATTACAAGAGAATAATACAACTTATATATATATATATATATATCATACTTATTGGAATTAAGAGACCATTATTATCGTGGAGAAACAAGAAAAAAGACCATTATTATCAAATAAATTAAATAGCACATTCCACTAGAAAAACAGCACATTTGTTTTATTTAAAAGAATTACGTTTGCCATACAAATAAAATATATATGTGAAATTCAATAAAATGTGTGTGATTTTATTTCTTAAGCACGTGTTTGATGAGGCCAGGGATATGAATAGTTGTAAGATATTCTCCCCAATTAATGCCTTTTGGGTCGAAATTAAACATCGATCTTTCTGAATTTTTGCTCTCCTCTTCCTTTTGACTAGCACATAAGCTCTTAGTATTTCTATCGTCAAATCTGAAAAAAATATATATTAGTATTATGAAATTATAAATTTAATAAACATTTCAAATTTATAATAGAGTTAGTGTCACAACATAAATCTATGAATTTGAAATTAATAATTTTTTGATAATAATTTGAAGTTAATAAGTAACGTACATGCCCTTGAAGAGTACGTAGGGCTCGTAAAGCTCTACCAATCTCATCACCAATATGATTTTACGGTTCTTGTCTCCGTATTTATCTCCGTTTCTCCAAGGATATATTATGTCAATTAATCTCAATAACTGGTTAAAAAAAAATTAACTATACATCAAAGCATTATCATGATCACGAAAAAAAAACAAATATCTATGAGAAAATATCTTCTTCTTTTTTTTCTGTAATGGTAGGCATCCTATATCGAGCCACATACTAAACCTACGAGATCTATATAGAGTGGAAAAAGAGGAATAATAATGAGTGTGAAAAAATGGGTTGAATAATTTTATGTTTAACTAGTTGTTTCAACTTTGTTCTTCTCCTATTTTGTAGAGTATAATTTTTGAAAGAATAAGGTTTATTTTCTTCTAATTTAGTGGGACCTAATTTAATTTGGAAGAACACTTATTCACCTTAAATGGTAGAATTATAGAGGAATCCAAAGAAATATGTAATTCCTCCTAATTTTATTATTTTAAAGTGTCAACCAATTGTATTGATCAAAACCCACATAGCGAATCCTAACAAACACCAGACCACCATGAAAATATCTATTTTGTTTTAAAACAATATATGAATGTTTTGTGTTGTACTTTTTAAAAAATATTGGCTATTAGTACCTGTAGAGGTAGTTTGAAACGTAGGGTCATGTAGAGTCTGAACAAAGCCATGGTTGATATGAGCCTCACTTTTGAGACGGCTATGATCGAGCCATTGCGACAACGCAAAGGGTTTTTGGTGAAATAACAAATTGCGATCTCATGAATCTCTCCAAATGTCACTCGGTTCCGGTGCGATGAATCCAGGGGCGGATCCACCTTTGACAAGCACGGGGTAAATGCACCAACTCATAATTTTGTGTGTAATACAATTTTCTTAAAATCAATTTAATGCATCCACGTTAAAATAGAATTATGCCTCCACTGTTTTTTTTCCTTTCTCAAAATCTAAATTAATTCATTATAATGGGCATTTAATGTTTTGCTAATGTTAGATCCCGAATTAATTATTTTCATGCTATCTAGAGATATTTTTAAAATGTATTTTTATTAAAAAAAGTAATGTATCTTTATTTTAAAAAATATAATAAAATTTTATTTGATATATAATAATAAAATTTAATATATTTTAATTTAATTAATTAAATATTAAAAATTAATGTCTAATATTTTTTTGCCCCCAGTAATTTTTTTTTATACATCCGTCCCTAGATGAACCGCACGACATGGTACACCATGTGAACCCCTGCACGTCCGGCATGTGTAGCAGCAGCCGTGATCATCGCGTTTGCCACCATATCCACTGGTATCTGAAAACAATGTTTTCCATATTGCATCACATTTAAAATTTTAAAATTTCGGACCGATAAACAAGTAGGAGCATGTCTTGTTCGAGAATTTACCATATCGCAGACCGAGTTTACATCGACAAGAAAACACGTGAGCACTCCCTTTCCGTATGCAATAATCACTCTGTCTACAGTTCTACATTCAAAAATATTTTTAATAGTGGGAATGATGGCAAATTAATAGTAAGGATAAAACAAAATCTAAATTGCTTGGTTAGAAATCTTGAGTTATTCAATGACATAATTAAAAAGTTCTACGATGGACTAACATGTTAGTTTTAACTTCTAGAATCAAAATTCAGATTCCTAAATGGATAATAATACTACCTTAGCCCTTCGATCCAACCAGGAAATGGTTCGGAAAGAGTGCTAGTGATCATCGTGGGACGGATGATGACAAGAGGAAGATTTTCTTTGTGGTTACCAAGAAGCATCTCTCCCATTGATTTGGTGAAAACATATGTGTTTGGCCATCCATGAAGCTTTGCTCTAATCACCAACATATACCAAATTATATTTCAATTAAAATATAAATTTTTTTTCCCAATCATCAACAATGTCACCTTTCCATTCCAAGCTCTTTCATGGATAGATCAATGTCTTCTTCTGAACTATCTTGTTCATGGAGTTCTTTCAGTCTTCGGTTCATCAGTTCCATTTCAAGGTTTATATCCAATTGAAGACCATTCTCGTTACGAATCTCTTCCATTGCAAATGGTTTTTCACTAATGAGACCCCGCTTTTCTCCACAAACATAAGCTAAAGAAAAATAGAAGACTAAAAGTTTCAAGAACCATATCATAAAAATATATAAACAATAAATTAAACAATTTCCAAAAGAAAATTAGGGGAAAAAAAAACTCACCGGTTGAGACATGGAGAAGCAATTGTGCTTTCACACATTTCTTGGCAAAGTTAAGGACATTGAGAGCTCCAAATGTGTTGATTCCAAGGCCGACATCATATGTTTTTCATACGTAAAAATAAAATAATTTAATTTAACTCGAAGTAAGAAAAACACAAATGTCTTGCATAATTGTCTTGTAGCTAGTACCTTTCGTCAAAGTTTTTTGTAGCTGCCGTAAGTGCAGATTTATGGCCCTAGCTACATTCAACTGATGAGAAGTATGTAACAAACATATCAAGTGCATAAAATAAAGAACACGCACGTTTGTTAACGGGGTTCGGTTTTTCCTACATCTCCGGAACCTCGTCCAGAATAATTCCATTAGAACAAGATAACAATTACATGATTGTAAGCATTCTTTTCTACATGGAATCCTACTATGAATCATCGCATTTTCGTCTTCTCCGACGATTACAATATTCACAGAAACTCCACCAACAGAACTTATAGATTCCTACATCTTGTCTGTCTGGTGGGACGACGCCACACACACATGTGTGCCTCTGTCAATAATACTCTAGGCGTGCACGCTGTTTAAGATGCTGCCTCTTAGTATATATAGCAAAGAGTCAAAACCCTAAGCTTGCTTAAGCCCACGTGATCTTCTCACCTTAATGGACTTGTTAACTCACGTGGCCATGTTTCTTATAACAAAGAAAACTCCACCAATAAGGAAATATCTTCAATATTACTATTTTTCCTTTTTCTCATATCATCTAATATCTTTCCATCTAAGATGATACGAGCTTCTTCTCCAAGATCTATAAACAACTTCTTCTAGCTCAACAAGCAACTTATCACGTCAGCTTCTGCGCCACGTCAAGTCTCTGTCTCATGATACGAAGTCTGGTACCTCAGATGTCTGATACATCCTCTGGTGTATCCAACCGCATTCTTCTTCTGATCACCACAACATGTTTCTGTTATGTGTCGATAACTTTACTAGAACTGCCACAACATGTTTGTCGATTCTGTTCTGTCTCAGCCTCTGTATCACATACTTCTACTAGCATAGAGTCTGTATCAAGGTCTTGTTTTATCACGTTCTCAAACCAGTCAGCAATACATCTTCAATCTCCTTCTTGATGACTAAGTAATAGAACCTAAGCATACTGATAATACAACATGAGTTCTCTCTGTAACTTAGTCATGTCATACTTCTAGGTATCTGCTTGTCGCTTATCTCATCTGGTTGCATCACCACAGATCATGCAAGATCTAACGTCTTCAATCTCCCCCTTTTTAACGTAGTTTGATACTCAAGCATTCTGACGATCTTCTTTAATACTTAAACTAAGATAAAAGCCACAATAATTATTCAACACACGTTCGCAAAACCAGAAAACCACAAAACTCCCGCATGAGTCAAGCTAACGATGTATCAGCCCATCAAATGTGTCATCTGTCTCAGATCCAGAGAACTCCCCCATACGTTAAGCTCCAACGTCAAGCTCAAACTCTGTCTTCTCCCTCTGCGGCTCAGTATCTAGCGTATAAACACCATTCTTCAAGCAACATCAAATGGCTGATCTTAAACACACACAACTACTAGGAGAGAGTACATGATCAATCTTTACTCCCCCTGCTTGAGTACATAACTAAGATAAAAACACAACAAAGAGAACTTCCGTAAAACACAGGTCACCATCATCCGTGTTTCCATGAGCGAGATCGTGTTCCAATAAAATCCTTTTTTCGAGTCTTGACGCTTGTCTGAAACATGTCACCGCCTGATTTTCAACTCTGAAATAATCACAGTTTCAACCAGCCTCACCAAAAATTGATGTTTGCATCTCTGTGAAACTCAAGTTCAACCATCGCTTTTTCTGCTTTATGTTTGACTTTCCTGCAGAAAACCACTTTTTTTGCATTGATGTTCTTTTAGCCCCCATGAAAAACTGCTACTGCCGACTTAATATACTTCAACATTTATCTTCTTGCAGCCAGAACCCTTTCAAGCACTTGATAAAAACTGATTTCTGTCTTTGAAATTGAAACCTTTAGAAAACTTTCCCTCAACTGTATATGTAACTCTGAAGCCTTTAGAAATCACGACTCCACGTTTCTACCATCAATACCCAAAACTGGTGTTCCACATGAGCTTTGACTAACAAATGCTATTTCAGCAAAACCTCCATCTTTGTTCCAAGCCCCAACTGAGCTCTCTACTTTGGTTAGAACAAGTCCCCATATCTCCAGAGTATTCTTGAAAATAATCAGATTAAACCGAGTGTGTTTGACCATCCAACCAAAACTTCTTGTAAAACTGGTCACTGCATATACTGAAACAGATATGTCTCCGAAATACATAAATAAGTCTTTAATCAACCGTTGGAATCTCAATCCCACCGTTGATTTTCAAGATAACAGTGCCACGAAACTCGCCACCAAATTTCAGTCTGATCAGGATAAATTTAGCCCTAGAAACGTTCCTCTGAAGTTGGTCAGACAGATCTGTCTTCTCCACACTTGCGCAGCAAGAATTCAGTTCAGCAATGGTTGCCTTTCTTCAACATCTTTCCCTAAGAACTCATAGATATATTACTCAAGCATTTCTGTACTGAAGGTTCTGAGACATTGTTGAATTCCACCTGAAGCTTAAGTTCCTATTTCAGTAAATTAGAAACCTGCAATTCACTTGAGGAGTGAACTCTGAACCTTTTGCTTATGCAATCTCTCCCTGAATCTTCAACATCAGACACACTACCTATATCCCTTGCACACGGCTTCCTCTTTGAACACAACAACTACCACTTGTGACGTTCATGTTTTGTAATCAAAGAAGACACATTTGGCTTCACACTGAATCTGAATTTCGAGTACTTTTCCTTCTTCTAAAAACTCATGTTGTAGGAGCACGACAAAATCACCATCTGTGTGATCTGAAATTCTGAATCTAGTAACACGACATCTACTTGAGGTAGACTCAGAGGCAAATGTTAGCAGATGCAGTCGTTGTTCCATTAAGCTCTCCTTAGAATTCCTTTTAACTCTTGAATTGAACCACCAGAATCAGCTTTCCTTGTTTGCAATGAGAACCTTTCCATAAGACTAAATTCCCTAGAGTTATCTTCCCTCAAATAATAATCTGAAACCTGAGATGACTGAGACACTTTTCTAGATGTACGTCTGCGCCAAAAAAAAACTCTTCTCTTCTGAATTTGTTGACAGAGCAAGTGTCTTTTACGTCCATCTGATACCATACTTGATGTGAGATTCCCCACAGAAACGTGTTAGCAATGCGACTGATCCTTCATCTACAATTCTCAACCGACATTTGAATTTCCTCAAAAACAACAGACTTGTTCCGTTTCTGCCGATACTCTTATTACGTCCTCTCATTACAAGAATCAGTGAGTTCCATTGTTGTTCGTTCTTAATCTAATATTGATCTGACATCAACCAGTGAAACGTGATTTTCTTTCATGTGATTTGCAGCGGATTCTTCCCAACCATCTCTACGCTTTTAACCTGTCTCAAAGTCACCTAACCATGATCTACTTGAGACTTTATCTTCTCAACAGCCTGTCGAAAACAAAGCTTCCCCACAAACACAACATCGAGCAATCGGCTAAGAAAGCAACCCCCCTTTTTTTTATTACTCGGCTACCAAAACACAGCTCATAAAGCATCATAGGGAACTGTAGCACAATATGATGAACATCAAGTTTAAACTGCACCAACTCCAAACACAACCCCTTAGGCACTAACTGCATCAGATTTTCCATCCACATTCAAAACACAACAACTCAGAAGAGACCTAAAAAGAACCAGAGGTGTCCTGCTCCTCAAATCAGCAACCAAACGTTGTGCTCTAACACACCTTGATTCCTTCTAGCTTGCAAACCATGAATGCTCATACGCAACAATTAAAACCTATTGATTTGCAACAGATGCATGACAAACGTCTTCAACCCTAGATCTTTGTGAACTGATGAAGCAATTCTGCTCTGCACACTCTTGAATGCTCATACGCAACAATTAAAACCTATTGATTTGCAACAGATGCATGACAAACGTCTTCAACCCTAGATCTTTGTGAACTGATGAAGCAATTCTGCTCTGCACACTCTTGAATCAACTCTAGCGTCCCATTAGAAATACAAACCTCTTCCAGTAACACGATGATCTTCTTTAGACTATCAACAATCAAGACGAATTTCAGAGATCACTACACTGCTCTACTTCAGCTTGAAATCTGTCCAATAATCATAATCCCAACAAAAGTCTTTCTGCAGTACTCTTAGTTACCCAGACCATCCTTAACTTCAGATTCAGAACCCCACAGAAAAATATCTCTAATGAAGTAATTCTGAAATTTCAAAGAAGAACTGAATAACGTCTTGAGATTATTAGAGCAGCACCAAATTGATGGGAAAACACAAAACGCAACAATCGCGCAGCGGAATAAAGTTTCCCGCACTTGTGTGAACCTGTGAGAAAAATACTTCGACGATGGCAGAAAATTATCAATGCAGAAAGTAAAGGAGACGCAAACTTATTTTACGTGGAAAACCTCCTCGATGTGAGGAGTAAAAACCACGGGACCGTAGTCCACTCAAAAATTCACTATATGAAATGAATATGAGTTACAACCACGTCCTCCCTGTTCCACAGAACAGATCCAGAGACTCAAGCTCTCACAGAGCAATCTCCAATACAACAAGCTCAACAAGAGAGCAACACAAGAGCAATACAAGAGCTCGAAATAAGCAGTCACAAACGACTTCGGTTCACTAGGATTCCGGACACCAGATGAAGATCCAACCGTACAAATCAAAGATGAACCAGTCAACAAAAGCTCTGCCAAATTTCAGCTCAAACAGAGAAGAACTCACCGTCGGATTTGCCAAACAATCCAGACATACCCTGCTGAACAACTACAGCGAACAGCCATGCTAAAACCCCGATTCACGAGAAACCAACCGTTGAAATGAAAATCCCACCGTTGAATCTCAAACCCACTGAGTCACGAAGCTTTCCACAAAGTTTCAGCTCGATCAGAAAACTTTCAAGCCTCCGATCACAGTCTTCAAGAAGCTGGACGAAAACAGTTTTCACCTCTCTTATTTCCTCTCTTTTCTTCTCTCTCTCTTCTCTTGTCTTTCTTTTTCTGCTAAACACAAAAATGAGCTTAAGTGTCCTTTTGACTTTTGTTGCCTCCTTTTTTATTTTTCCTCTTGGCTTTTACTTTTATATAAGGACACAATTAGATTAAAAGTATATATATATATATATATATATACATATACCCCACTAGGAGGAACACCAACAAACTCCCCCTCCGACTAGGTGGAGGAAACAGCCATACCGGCTATCTCTCGGCAAACTTCAAGCTTCCCTCTCGGCAATGACTTCGTCATCATATCAGCTCCATTATCATCCGTATGAACTTTCACAAGTTCCACTTCCTTAGAAGCAACCACATCACGTATCCAATGATACCTCTTGTCAATGTGCTTTGAACGCGAATGAAATGTAGAGTTCTTCCCGAGACAAATTGCACTTTGACTATCGCAAAGCAACACATACTTATCCTGCTTGAAACCGATCTCCTCAAGAAAATTCTTCATCCACAACAACTCCTTACAAGCTTCCGTTGCGGCTATAAACTCAGCTTCAGTGGTAGAAAGTGCAACACATTTTTGCAACCTTGATTGCCATGCCACAGCTCCACCCGCAAAGGTTACCAAGTAACCCGAAGTAGACTTCCTGGAATCAACATCCCCAGCCATATCAGAATCAGTGTAACTGACAAGCAATGGCTTATCACCTCCAAAGGTAAGCTTCAAGCTAGAAGTCCCTCGAAGATATCTCAAAATCCACTTCACAGCATTCCAATGTTCTCTTCCAGGTTTGGAAAGAAAACGACTAACTGTACCAACAGCGTGAGCTAAATCTGGTCTTGTACAAACCATGGCATACATCAAACTACCAACTGCAGAAGCATATGGAACCCGCGCCATATCTTCCTTCTCAGAATATGTACTCGGACTCTGTTGAATGCTCAATTTAAAGTGTGTAGCAAGAGGAGTGCTAACACCTTTAGACTTGTCCATGTGAAACCTTTGAAGTACCTTCTCAATATACTTCTCTTGAGACAAGTGAATCAACCTCGCACCTCTGTCTCTAGCAATTCTAATACCAAGAATCTGTTTCGCTGGACCCAAATCTTTCATGGCAAAGGACTTGCTAAGCTGCTTCTTTAGCTCTTGAATTCTGCTCAAGTTCCTGCCCACAATCAACATATCGTCAACATACAACAATAAGATGATAAAATCATCATCACCAAACACCTGCACAAACACACAATGATCAGAAGTAGTCTCCTTATAACCATGCTCCCCCATAACAGACTTGAACTTCATGTACCACTGCCTCGGTGCTTGTTTCAATCCATAAAGACTTTTCTTCAGGCGGCAAACTAAGTCCTCTTTGCCCTTCTTCACAAAGCCTTCCGGTTGTACCATGTAAATCTCCTCCTCCAAATCACCATGAAGGAAAGCTGTCTTTACATCCATTTGCTCAACCTCTAGATCAAGACTCGCTGCCAATCCAAGTACAACTCGAATGGATGACATCTTCACAACAGGAGAAAAGATTTCATCATAATCAATCCCCTTCTTTTGGCTGAATCCTTTCACAACCAATCTAGCCTTGTATCGAGGTAGCAAACTGGTATCTTCATGCTTAATCCTGTACACCCACTTATTAAGCAATGCCTTCTTGCCCTTTGGCAACTTCACCAACTCAAATGTATGATTCTCATCAAAAGAATCCATCTCTTCTCCCATGGCACAAAGCCATTTATCCTTGTGTTCATCTTCCAAAACTTCATCAAAACTTTCAGGTTCTCCCCCATCAGTAAGTAACACATAGTCACTAGGATCATACCTTGTCGACGGTTTTAGACCTCTCTCAGATCTTCTAACAGCAGGTAGGTTCTCGGTAGCTGGTGTTCCATCATGATCGTCACCATGATCACCAATACCATCATCATCATGTGCAGGAGCATCTGCACTGGGTGTATCAACTTGAACCTCACCTTCGATCTCACCGTGGACCGATGTAGAAGGAGCAACCTCTGAATCAATCAAACTCTCAAAACTCTGAGCTGGTTTTCCGGACTTGTCAATGTCCTTAATCGTTTGATCTTCCATGAACACAACATCTCTGCTCCTAATGAGCTTCTTCTCAACAGGATCATAAAATCTGTATCCAAACTCATCCTGGCCATAACCAATGAACACGCATTGTCGCGACTTCGACTCAAGCTTCGACCTCTCATCTTTAGGAATATGCACAAATGCCTTGCACCCAAAGACTCTCAAATGACCATAAGAAACATCCTTACCGGTCCAAACTCTCTCTGGAATATCACTCTCCAATGGAGCACTTGGTGACAAATTAAGCACATGAACAACCGTGCTCAAAGCTTCAGCCCAGAAAGTCATCGCCAAGCCTGACTGTGAGATTAAACATCTCACTCTTTCGACAATCGTCCTGTTCATCCTCTCAGCCAACCCATTCAACTGTGGAGTCTTAGGCGGCGTGAACTGATGCCTAATGCCATGTTCCTTGCAGTAAGCATCAAATGGTCCAGAATACTCTCCACCATTATCACTGCGGATACACTTCAACTTCTTTCCTGTTTGTCTCTCAACCAATGCCACAAAATGCTTGAAATATCCCAGAACCTGATCTTTTGTCTTCATAGTGTAAACCCACAACTTCCTGGAATGATCATCAATGAAAGTGACAAAATATGATGCACCACCAAGAGATTTTGTCTTCATTGGACCACATACATCTGAATGCACGAGATCAAGTATCTCAGGTTTCCTAGAAGGTGCAAAAGACTTGAAAGAGACCCTGTGTTGTTTTCCCGCAAAACAATGCGCACACTTCTGCAAGTGCAAACCGGAGATCCCTGGAATAGACTCCTTCTTAGACAACACAGTCAATCCTTTCTCACTCATGTGACCGAGTCTCTTATGCCACAACTCCATGGCATCATCATTCTCCAAAGCATTAACAATGTCTTTAGAGATCCTAGCTTGCATCCAATAGAAAGATGAAAGCTTATCACCTCGAGCCACAACCATAGAACCTCTTGAAAGTTTCCATTTACCACCACCGAATAAGCTATAGAAACCTTCATCATCAAGTCTTCCCGTGGATATCAAGTTCAACCGAACATCTGGGACATGCTTAACTCCTTTAAGCACAAGTTTAGTACCAATACTAGTCTCCAAGCAAATATCACCAATGCCAACAACTTGAGCTAAACCATCATTACCCATCTTCACAGAACCATAATTACCCGGAGTATAGGTAGAAAATAAATCCCGTTGCGATGTAGCATGAGTAGTAGCTCCACTATCAACCACCCAATTGGTGTCTTGACATGCAACATTAATGGCATCACAATCATGGAGAATCAGAAACTGATCATCGGTGATTGTCACCCGATCTTCACCATCTCCTTGCTGCTTGTTGTCTCTTTTCAACTTCCAGCAATGTTTCTTCGTGTGCCCTTTCTTATGACAATAGTGGCACTCTATATTCGCAAATCTATTAGACTTGCTTCTGCTTCTGCTCTTGTCCTTCTTGGGCTCTCGATGTGTATTCCTCCCCCTTGACTCAGTAACCAAAACATCTGAACGTGAGGAACTAGCATTTGACTGCCTTCTTGTTTCCTCATTTAAGAGACTGTTCTTCACTAAGTCCATCGAAACAGCACCATCCGATGTGGAGTTACAAATAGACATCCTGAACACCTCCCAAGAATCTGGTAATGTACCAAGAAGCCACAAACCGTGAATCTCATCATCAAACTTGATTCCCATGACAGACAGTTTGTTGAGCAATCCCTGAAACTCATTCAAGTGATCCGTCATCGGAGTTCCCTCCTGATACCTCAGCTCAATCAACTTCTTAATCATGTACATCTTGTTATTCCCGGTCTTCCGAGCATACAACTGCTCCAGCTTCAACCACAAAAGACGAGCATCAATCTCATTCTCAATATGATTCAAAACATTATCATCCACCCACTGTCTTATCGAACCACACACTTTGCGATGCAGCAGCTTCCAATTATCATCGGTTATATTATCAGGTTTGGTCTCCTGAAACACCGTATGAAAATCCTTCACGAAAAGCAAATCCTCCATCTTGCCTTTCCATATATGATAGTTAGCACCATTTAAGCTTATCATCCTGCCCATATTTTCCATCGTTCACACAAGCAAATCAATAACTCAAAGCTCTCAAAACCAGAAGCTCTGATACCACTCTGATGGGGAAAACACAAAACGCAACAATCGCGCAGCGGAATAAAGTTCCCCGCACTTGTGTGAACCTGTGAGAAAAATACTTCGACGATGGCAGAAAATTATCAATGCAGAAAGTAAAGGAGACGCAAACTTATTTTACGTGGAAAACCTCCTCGATGTGAGGAGTAAAAACCACGGGACCGTAGTCCACTCAAAAATTCACTATATGAAATGAATATGAGTTACAACCACGTCCTCCCTGTTCCACAGAACAGATCCAGAGACTCAAGCTCTCACAGAGCAATCTCCAATACAACAAGCTCAACAAGAGAGCAACACAAGAGCAATACAAGAGCTCGAAATAAGCAGTCACAAACGACTTCGGTTCACTAGGATTCCGGACACCAGATGAAGATCCAACCGTACAAATCAAAGATGAACCAGTCAACAAAAGCTCTGCCAAATTTCAGCTCAAACAGAGAAGAACTCACCGTCGGATTTGCCAAACAATCCAGACATACCCTGCTGAACAACTAAAGCGAACAGCCACGCTAAAACCCCGATTCACGAGAAACCAACCGTTGAAATGAAAATTCCACCGTTGAATCTCAAACCCACTGAGTCACGAAACTTTCCACAAAGTTTCAGCTCGATCAGAAAATTTTCAAGCCTTCGATCACCGTCTTCAAGAAGCTGGACGAAAACAGTTTTCACCTCTCTTATTTCCTCTCTTTTCTTCTCTCTCTCTTCTCTTGTCTTTCTTTTTTCTGCTAAACACAAAAATGAGCATAAATGTCCTTTTGACTTTTGTTGCCTCCTTTTAATTTTGCCTCTTGGCTTTTACTTTTATATAAGGACACAATTAGATTAAAAGTATATATATATATATATATATATATACATATATCCCACTAGGAGGAACACCAACACAAATACTTACGACTTTAGGAGAATATCGTTTTGAAAGCAGCGAGACACATTTACTGGACTTGCAAACATGAGCCACAATGAAATCACTGAAAACTCATGGACATTCACACGAACCATATATTTTAGAAACTTGCAGGAATAAATCTGGTTTATGATGGTAAGAGCTTTCCACATACACTAGGCGACCCCACACAGAAACCATCACATGATACTCTGCAACCTTAAATTCTCAATGAATACCAGCACATCGCTCACACACATTTTAAGTCTTCCAACAACTTGACTTGTTCTTGCTTCAGCCTGATTTTCAAGATTTTCTTTCCTTGCTCATACGGTCTTCAAAATAACTTTTCTTAGACTTATCATTGCTAATGTGTAATACTCTCAGTTTTTCTAGAGCATGAGTCTGACCTCTGAAGCAGGTCCTTCACCAAAAATCTCAAGCAACATTTTGGAATTCCTACGTGGATCAGATATCACAAACCGCCAAAAGCACATATATTAGAACTTACAAGATGTCCCCAAAGATTCAGCATCTATGTGTCTCATTGATGTTATTTCACCTGATCTTGAACACTGACTTCTGCAGATTTTTGACACCATAACCAGTCAAGATCCAATCTGAAACATATCAGTGAAAAAACTGACCAATCCCATGTTGGGACCAAACTATACCCTTGAGAATTTTCCGAATTTTGATTTCTTGAACTGACCAAACCAAGAACATCTCCATTGACCCACATGGATTTGACAATAAATGCTTAGAAATTCCAGCTTTAAAACACTAGCAAAACTTCAAAAGAGTATTCATCCAATTTGATTCCAATGTGAATCTTCCCCACTCTTTCTCATGTACATTCACTATACAATCTCATATTCCTCTAATTATTTTGTTGAATTTGAGGAGCTCATAGCTTTAACTTCTACCCAGGGACTGTAAACATACCTTGAAGACTGAGATTGGATCTTTATTTCTAACAAATCTTCTTTACCAATGAGATTTTTCTTGTAACTCTCTTACGTGCTGAAATATCTCTCTTTCCCTTATAACATCATGTGTACTTTTGAAAGAAATGCAGTTTCTTCTCTTTATACGCCATCTGGTGATGTGAACCTAGAGTCATCATCAGCCAAGGAGCACGGATCCAGGAGTCATGAAGTGGAGAACATGAAGCTGCGGAGAGAGGCATGCGAGTGGAGTTCAGCTCAAACGGAGGTTGATATCAAACATTCAAACTCAACCAACACTTGGAGAGCATACTCAACTCATCCAGAGTTCAACAAGAAGAAGAATCATACAAAAAGAGTCCATATGAAGAAGATATTGAAGATACAAGTTGGCAGATGTTCATTGGACCCGATGGAGACATGCGACTACTAATTAAATCATTCCGGCCAAACCACGATGAATCAAGCAACGAGACCGGATGTTCTGGAAACGTAACTCATCAGGGAACCGAGGCGAATTGGATTCATGCCAAAATGAATTACGGTTTAAAAGTTATTCAACTTCTAAACCGGAGGATGCTCTGCTTGCCTTATTTGGAAGCTGGCGAGTTTAACCACTTGCAAACCAAACTTTGGCGACCAGGAGATACATCTAAGCATTCAGGAGACACATCTAAAAATCCAGGAGAGTCAGGAAACATCTTCCAATGCACCAGCACCCACATGATCAGGCGGATCATGTCATACTCCTACTTACCATATATGGAAGCATTTACACTTGCCTCCATAACTCACCAACGGCTAGTTCTCTTCATGAACCAAGATAAGCAAGACTTGGGGAGATTATTCATCATCAAGATATCAAGATACAAGTCAAGAAATCCCCTTCTTTCAGCCTTTTGCTCATCTCTCATTAAATGGGTCAAAAATCCCTTTATTCTCTCTTTTTGATCTTTCTTTGATTTTTGTTTGATTCTCTCTTTAGAGTTAATGCCCAGGACGTGTACTGAGCCTATATAAGCTCATTTCTGTTTCATTTGTAAGACAACCCACTTTTATCTAAGAAAATATAAATTTTGTTCTTTTTATTCAAAGAGTGTTCTTTGTATAAACAACTTGGTCTTTAGATTCAATTGAGTGATTCTTTTGTTTCTACTGATTCTTGGAATAGATTTGTTTGTGTGAATCAGGCAAAGCTAGTTCCAACGGCTGAGTGAGTCAGCCCTCCCACCGACTGAGCGAGTCAGTCAACCCACCGATTAAGCGAGTTAATCACAACTTCCACCACGATCCATCCGACCGGCTGAAAGAGAGTGACTTCAGTCCAGCTTTCAGCCTCCATCTTCCACCCAAGCAAGACTCAGCCACCTGAGGATTGCATCATCTGGTATCAGAGCTTAAAGCTCCTAAACCCAGGTTTTATCTATCCTTTTATCCTTGCATTTTCGTTTTGTTCTTCATTTCTTTACAGAAAATTCCAAAAAAAAAAAAAAAAAATCTTCAAACTTGTTCTTGTTGTTCTTCATTCTTGATTTAAAAAAAAAAAAAAAAACTATTTGCAATTTGTTCTTGATTTATTTTGCATCTATTAAATCTGAAAATTAAAAAAAAAAAAAGGGATTTGAATTCTGTTTGTGTTTTTTT
Source organism: Alliaria petiolata (assembly GCA_020283515.1). Lineage (NCBI taxonomy): Eukaryota > Viridiplantae > Streptophyta > Magnoliopsida > Brassicales > Brassicaceae > Alliaria > Alliaria petiolata. The sequence continues at coordinate 389,611,437 of JAHZTW010000001.1, forward strand.
TGTTTATTTTTGAATCTGTTTTCCATATTAGATCATTTCATTTATACTTGCATACATTTCGTCATCAAAAAAAAAAAATATTATTTTGTTTCAATTCTGTTTGCATATTGATTCATTTCATAATTTTTTTAAAAAAAACAAAATTGCATTTGTTTTGATTTGTTTATTTGAATTTCTTTAAACCAAGCATCCATAAAAATAAAAAAAAAAGTCATTTGTTCATTTGAATCCCTTTGATTTTATTCTGTTGTGCATTCACTTAATTGAGAAAACCAAAAAAAAAAAAAATATCATTTGATTCATTGCAACCATCCATCCTTTATTCACGCTTGATCATTTTGTATTAGTACTTGGGTTTGTGTTGTTATAAAACTTCCAATCCACACTTTTGCACTTGATCATTTGTTTGTTTAAGTTGTGAACACAGGAATTACCATGGGAGAAGCTATGAATGCACCCGAACTTGCACATATTCTTGTGAACATTCAGGCACAAGTCCAAACACTAGGGAAGAGGCTGACACGAATCCAACAAAAAGAAGAAGCTGGATTTGAGATGCACCTGGAGCTGAATATGTTGAACCTAAACCACCAGATTATTCAAGGAAGCAAGCCAACAAAAGGAGTGGGTCCAGATTTAATTCTCTAATATTTTCAGGTTCGAGTGAAGACCCTAATGTGTATCTATGTTGGGAAAGCACTATGGAAACATGGCTACAAAGCAACAACATTCCCAAGGAAAAGAAGTTATCACAAGCTGTCCAAGGATTTACTAAAAGAGCTTATGAATGGTGGTTAAAGGAAAATATTCCAACTGTCCACAAGAGGCCAGTTCTAGATTGGGAAGATCTCAAGGCAAGAATGCATAAAGAGTTTGTAGAAAAGTATCAAGCCAGGGAGAAGAAGAATGTTCTCAGCCAAAGAGCATTGTGCAATTCAACAGAAAAACCAAAAACCATTGTTCAAGCAAAAGCTCAGCTAAGTTCTTCTTTAGATGACTTAGTATCTAAATTATTTACCACTGGTATGATGCATTTGTCTGTGTCAAAGAGAGCTGAAACAGGTTTAAGAGAGCCCACGTCCAAGGGAGAAAAGACACCAGCAATAAGCCTTGCAATGGTCCAGAAATCAAGCTCCAAAGATGAGCCTTTGAAAAGAGAAGTTGCACACAAGGCAACAACATCTAGCTCTAAGGCTATAACAAAGTCACCAGACCCACCAACCCAAGGTAAGTCTTCTAACCTTGTTAATTCTAATAAACCAACTTGTTCCAAGTGCCATAAGAAAGGACATTTTGCTGCAAATTGTTCTATTAAGAAAATGTTGGCAGAAACTTCACTAGTAGAGAAAACAAAAAAATCTATTGATAGTGATAGTTTATCTCATTCTGAGTTTTTAGTTTCCAATGCTAGTCTTATGCACTTGTCTTTGCCAAAGAGTTTTGATCCAGGAATAAGACAAAAAGAAAAGGAAACCAGAAAAGAAGAAAGGCTACAAGGAGAGCAGATGCTACAATTAACTTGTCCAATGGAGGATGAGAAAGTTGAAGAAGAACAACCAGATGCAATGCCATCACCAGCACGCCTAGATAAGAAACATGAGCTCACTACCCTTGATTCATATCAGTTAGGAGCTCAAGACTCTAAACAAAATAGTGAGAATCCTGGAAAATCCTTAGTCATCTCTAGACTTGAGGAAAACAATAGCTATGGAGCTCAAGTAGACAAAGAGAAATTGATGTTACAATTAGCCAGCACCGTGAGTTTAAATATTTCAAAGCTTATTTCTATAATTTTAAACTCAGATATGATGCCTTTGCTTTTGTCCTTGAGAAGTTTTTCAGGTATATACCATGCCCAAAATGCTGAGAAGGGAGACAGCCTCAAAGAAAAGCCCCCAGACCAAACATTGTTTCACTTTACAGATTTGGGAAGCAAGAACACTAAGAGTGTTCCTCAAGTAAGTCCTTCCATTACTAAAATTATTTCTGAAGATTCAAAAGTAATGAACTTACTAGAAATAAGAAAAAGTGAGAACTCAATACCTTGTTTGAAATTGCAACAAAAGAAATTAGGTTTAACAAGTTTAAAGTTTTGTAAGAAACCCATAATGCACTTGTTTCTTGTCCAAAGATTTGAGATTGTTTCAGGTACTAAGGACATAAAACATAAAGACCCTCCACAAGAGGAGAACTTGTTGTTAAACCAAAGCAAACATGCATCACCACCCAAGGTGGACAAGACCAAGGTTATCAAGGCCACAAAACAAAGGAGCCACGAACCAGGCCAGAACACAAGAGTTATCATATCCTTCCTGCTCAAAGGAGAACCACCAGACGTTCCACACTTCACCAAAACAAAGATGCATCAAGGTAAGACTCTAAACTCCCAAAAAATAATGAATACTAACTTGCTCTTTCTTGGTGCAGGAGATATAGTTTCGAGGACGAAACCTTTTCAAGAGGGTGAGTATGATGTGAACCTAGAGTCGTCATCAGCCAAGGAGCACGGATCCAGGAGTCATGAAGTGGAGAACATGAAGCTGAGGAGAGCTAAAGAGGCATGCAAGTGGAGTTCAGCTCAAACGGAGGTTGATATCAACCATTTAAACTCAACCAACACTTGGAGAGCATACTCAACTCATCCAGAGTTCACCAGGAAGAATAATCATACAAAAAGGAGTCCATATGAGGAAGATATTGAAGATACAAATTAGCAGATGTTCAATGGACGCGATGGAGACATGCGACTACTAATTAAATCATTCCGGCCAAACCACGATGAATCAAGCAACGAGACCGGATGTTCTGGAAACGTAACTCATCAGGGAACCGAGGCGAATTGGATTCATGCCAAAATGAATTACGGTTTAAAAGTTATTCAACTTCTAAACCGGAGGATGCTCTGCTTGCCTTATTTGGAAGCTGGCGAGTTTAATCACTTGCAAACCAAACTTTGGCGGCCAGGAGATACATCTAAGCATTCAGGAGACACATATAACAATCCAGGAGAGTCAGTAAACATCTTCCAATGCACCAGCACCCACATGATCAGGCGGATCATGTCCTACTTCTACTTACCATATATGGAAGCATCTACACTTACCTCCATAACTCACCAACGGCTAGTTCCCTTCAAGATCCAAGATAAGCAAGACTTGGGGATATTATTCATCATCAAGATATCAAGATACAAGTCAAGAAATCCCCTTCATTCAGCCTTTTGACCATCTCTCATTAAATGGGTCAAAAATCCCTTTATTCTCTCTTTTTGATATTTCTTTGATTTTTGCTTGATTCTCTCTTTAGAGTTATTGCCTATGACGTGTACTGAGCCTATATAAGCTCATTTCTGTTTCATTTGTAAAACAACCCACTTTTATCTAAGAAAATATAAAACTTTTGTTCTTTTTATTCAAAGAGTGTTCTTTGTATAAACCACTTGGTCTTTAGATTCAATTGAGTGATTCTTTTGTCTCTACTGATTCTTGGAATAGATTTGTTTGTGTGAATCAGGCAAAGCTAGTTCCAACGGCTGAGTGAGTCAGCCCTCCCACCGACTGAGCGAGTCAGTCAACCCACCGATTAAGCGAGTTAATCACAACTTCCACCACGATCCATCCGACCGGCTGAAAGAGAGTGACTTCAGTCCAGCTTTCAGCCTCCATCTTCCACCCAAGCAAGACTCAGCCACATGAGGATTGCATCATCTGGGCTTGGTTCACCAATAACCAAAAGCTCATCCACCTCTTTAGTTCAACACCAAGGTGTCAAAGCCTCTCTTTCCGGATAGCAAAAACAAGGCTTCTGTTGTTCTACGGATAGACATCTCAAACCTCTGATCCAAGAACAGTCTGTCACACCGAAGATGATTTTTTGGACTTCTGCACAACTTCACAACAGTTTGTGACGATAAGATGTGCTCGAGTAGGTATACATCGTGAATCTCTGCCTTGTGGTTTCAAAACAAGAAATCAATTCATCTCCTTTTTTTTTTAATTCACATAGACAATCATAGAAGTTCAGAAGTTCACGACTTCTTCTTCCCAATGACCATTGTTTCCGTAAAACTTGACAAGATTAAAGATTATTCAACTTTGCTTTCATTTTTTAACGACATCGCTGGTGTGCTTTGATTTTCCATTCATCCAATCTCTTGATAAACAGTTTAGCTTGTAAATCCATAGAGGATGACTTGAGGCTTGTCAACCTCTGCATCATCACCTCTTCAGTCAATTATAAAAACTCTCAAACTCTCTCCCCTGATGGCAAAATCAATGCTCCCTTGTCTTCCTATGAAAAACCAAACCACGATCGAAAATTGACCACTAACGCACATCTCCTGCGATCTCCTTTGTTAACAAAAAGATACAACACTGATATCCTATAGCTCCGCCGCGGAAAGCTCATTCTTTAAGATTTCATTCTTATGCCCAACAACTTCTCTGTTAATCACAACCGTCAATTTCCGATAACGCTAACACCGTCATTAAAACAATTCACTATCTCTGCAGCTTTTATTGACGATTTAGCAGCTCCTTCTTGGCACCACAAGAGCTCGTGGCTTCCACCATTGAGGCTTAGATCATCAGCTTCTTCAGACGAGTCCTCTATTATTGTAGAAGACAGAGTCTGATACAACTTTTAACAACTCAATCATAACTTCGACTTCTGAATTTGTCTCAACCCTTTTAACCAGACAAATACTCAACCCGATTTCTCAATATCACAATTAATTCCCAACCAACAATCGAGCATTTGCAGAACCAAAAAGAAGCAAGCACGCACATCAAACCTTTCAAACCAGAGAGACCCTTTGACTTTAATTCTGATGCACCAAATATCTTCATCTTGAAATACTGCGTATTCTCCACCGGAAGCTGTTCTATTCTTTGATACCAGACTAGGAACAAATGATTTCCGGCTACAACTTCTGTTATTGACTATACAATTACCATTTACTTTCACGCGACTTCCCCTTTTATTTACTTAGATGTCGTTTGAACCTTCTCGCCCTTTGATGCATGTACAGCCAAATGAAACATTTGATGATTCACTTTTGTTTCAGACATCTGACATTTGTGAAGCTTTAACACTTTGTTTGGCTTTAAGTTGGGCTCTCCCCATCTGAAATACCAACACAAGTAACGAGCCCAAAGTAAATTATCAAGCCCAAAAACTCCATTATTTGCTTTGGCTCTCCTTCCCGACGGCGAACCTTAATGTTTGATGATGCTCGATGCAAGTCCGATCAAAATCTCTTCAGCTTCGGTGAATCCTCGGTCACTCGCGATAGTTGAAACTTCTTTGCTTTCTCACAATACATGCTACTCTGTCTTAAAACTCTCTTCCGTGTAGTTTCAAGTTAATTCTTCATATGAACTCTTCTTTTGCGGTAATATCTTTGCAATAACACGGCGGTGAAATCAACACAATCCAGAACCAGCTTCTGATCAGAATGCTTAGGGCCTGACTGGTTTAAACGCAGCGGTTGTAGTTGCGGTTGCGGAAATTTGCGGAAGCGGGCGATTGCGTTTAACAGCGTTATTAAGCGGGTTGTACGACTGAAAACGGGTGCGTTTGCGGGATATTTACGACTGGTTAACTTGCGGGTGCAGTAGCGGTTAAACAATAAATTAACTACATAAACATATTTTATAACTATAAAAAATATTAAAAATCATATTATTATTAAAAAAACTATAAAATTATTAATTAAACATAATTAATTATAAAAATTATTACTTTTATTTATCAAATTTTTTAGTTTGGATGAAAGTTATGATTTTAATAGAGAATTTTTTTTTTGTATGGAGATGTTAGAGAAAAAGAATTTTAGTTGTTATATATACATTAGTGATGAAGAGAAAATTTATCAAAATAATTAGAGTTTATAAATCTTATACATATAAAATTATAAAAGATTGTTAATGAATATTAGTTAAAATATCAAATTAATTTATTTATTTGTAATTATAATATTCAAATCTTATTTTTCAAAAGGTTTCTAATATAATATCTTAATTTTAAATAAATTTTGTGTTTTTTTAATTTTTTTAATTTTTTTTTTAATTATCCATCCTCAATCGCCCGCAACCGCAAACGCTAGCTGGAAGGAGCTTTTGATTTTGAGCGACAAAAAACAGTTCGAAGTGGTAAAAAGCGTTTTGTGTGATTGTTGACAAACGCCAACAACCGTTACCACCTGCAAAAGCTGCGTTTGAGGGTGCTAGCGGGAGAACCAATCAGGCCCTTAGTAACATGCTTGTCGACATCTAGAATCGCCTCTGAGACCTCATGCATAACCGAGAAACCCTAAATTCTTCAATTTCCTCTCCTTGACTTTATCTTCTTCACAAATTCTCCGCTAGCCACAAATCTTGTCCAGGACCATACCCGAAATAAGAACGGATCTCTATCGAGTCCTGCTCTGATACCAATTGTAAGTGCAGATTCATGGCCCTAGCTACATTCAACTGATGAGAAGTATGTAACAAACATATCAAGTGCATAAAATAAAGAACACGCACGTTTGTTAACGGGGTTCGGTTTTCCCTACATCCCCGGGATCTCGTCCAGAACGATTCCATTAGAACAAGATAACAATTACATGATTGTAAGCATTCTTTTCTACATGGAATCCTACTATGAATCATCGCACTTTCGTCTTCTCCGACGATTACAATATTCACAGAAATTCCACCAGCAAAACTTATAGATCCTTACATCTTGTCTGTCTGGTGGGACGACGCCACACACACATGTGTGCCTCTGTCAATAATACTCTAGTCGTGCGCGCTGTTTAAAATGCTGCCTCTTAGTATGTATAGCAAAGAGTCAAAACCCTAAGATTGCTTAAGCCCACGTGATCTTCTCACCTTAATGGAGTTGTTAACTCACGTGGCCATGTTTCTTATAACAAAGGAAACTCCACCAATAAGGAAATATCTTCAATATTCCTATTTTTCCTTTTTCTCATATCATCTAATATCTTTCCATGTAAGATGATACGAGCTTCTTCTCCAAGATCTATAAACAACTTCTTCTAGCTCAACAAGCAACTTATCACGTCAGCTTCTGCGCCACTGATATCTCCATATTTTACATTGTTTTAGCATGCATTTAGTATAGGTTTTGGTCTCTTTTATGCATTCATTCATTAGGTTTTGTCCCATTTTCATTCATATTAGTTTTAGGATAGGCATTGCATATTTTGCATGTTTGTAGTACTTGGCAGGTACTTTTGGAGCCTGTGGAGGTTCTATGAAGTTTGGGAGAAGAACTAATGAGAAGCCAATGCAAGAAGGAGCAAAAGAGAAGACTTCTACAGCCACCACGGTCAGCCACAACGACCTCATCCTGATATGAAGCAAGACGTTGCTTCAAGATCAATCAACTAAACCGAAATGGACAACCCGTTGTGAAAAGATCAGCTCGGACGAAGGTCTTCTGGCTCGATTCAGCTTCTGATGTCTTCACACGATTTGTAGAGGATCGAGCTAGCTGTCGTCTGGTGGAAGTAGCAAGTCATTACGATCGGCGTTTCAGAAGTTACTGGGGAAAGAGTGAGCATCGGTCTGGCCAGCTCGGCAAGCTAGTGTATAACGGGCAAGCATAACGACTTGTGCCCGATAAAGCTTCTGCTGGGAAGATAAGAGCTTAGAGCCATAACGGGGTACCATATCGACGTGAAGCAGTTGCAGCATAAGTCCAAAAGAGCACAAGAATCCAAAGAAGTTTTCTTTTAGCATTGGATCCCATTTTTGTGGATAAGGGTCACTAGGGTTTTTTTGTGGCTCACCTATAAATACCCTAGCAACCCCAAAACGAAATCTCTCTCCTTCCTCTTATCCCTTTTTTAGCTTGTTCTTATTTTTCATCTTTAGTTTGAAGGATCTTGTAAATACTTTTTAAGTTTTTAATTTATTTTTGCACTTCCCTTTAATCTCTTCTTCTTAGTTATTGTTCTTCTTTAATCTTGCTTAGCCATCTTTCCTTTGTGGATTTCGTGGTTAGGCTTTGATTAAAGATTGTTAGTTTAGTCTTTTGCATTTCCCTTATCTATTTTCTTCTTGTGTATTCATCTCTAATCATGTTTAGCTTTTATTTCCTTGTGGATCTAGAGGTTAACTACATGATTAGGGAGTGTTATTTTGTGGTTCTTGGGATGTGATAGATTTATGGTGATAGATCTTGATGCTTATGCATTTAAGAATCTTAATCCTTCTCTACTCACCATAATTAATGCTTAGCTTAGATTGATTACTTATGCTAAAGTTCATAGGCTTCCCTAACAAACACCATGTTAGATGAATGCTTGAACCGTTTGTAGAGGATCAGCTCATCCTAGCCTAAGGTATTAGATGCCTAGGGAGCGTTTTGGCTTTATAGGGTTGGGTATTCTTGCTTATTATTCTCATGGATCACTACGCGTGAGCGAGGTTAGGTTGTGAGATAGTAAAGTGACTTCTACCACGGGAGTGGATTAGTCTTTATTAAAAACCCTATGCCTAAGGATTACCATCTAAGACCCAAGGTCTAGATGTTGTTATAAGCCTTCTTGATCCGAAATGTTCATCATGTCATATTTCTCATCCTAAGAACCACTCTTGTCATTAGTTTATTTTAAGTCCAAGCTTGTGTCTAGTTTTTCCTTGTCTAGCTTTCTTCATTTCTTAGTCTTTGCTTAGGTTGTGTTAGCTTTTATTCTCTTTATTTGCTTTTAGTTATTAATTAGGTTGTTAGATAACTTATTTTCCTATTTTGCTTAGCTTACCTAGTATCATATAATTTTAGTGCCTCTATCTTGACTCTTTTGGATTTGACAAAGAACCCTAGCTATACTACAATTGGCTAAGAAGGGTTTTTATTGCAAAGAGAGAATTGAAAAACGTCTCTTTCAGCCACGTCAAGTCTCTGTCTCATGATACAAAGTCTGGTACCTCAGATGTCTGATACATCCTCTGGTGTATCCAACCGCATTCTTCTGTTGATCACCACAACATGTTTTTGTTATGTGTCGATAACTCTACCAGAACTGCCACAACATATTTGTCGATTCTGTTCTGTCTCAGCCTCTGTATCACATACTTCTACTAGCATAGAGTCTGTATCAAGGTCTTGTTTTATCAGGTTCTCAAACCAGTCAGCAATACATCTTCAGCTGCGACATTAACAACAACATCGATTTCTTTTTGCATACATTCTCTGAGATTGGAGTCCTTCACGCCCAAATCATCGGTCGATATATCACCTGCGACCGGGACAATTTTTTCGGACAACAGTAGATTCAAATTCTCTTCGCCAAGATTCTCTCTCAACACCTTAAAAAGAACTTTGTCGTATACCTGTTATATATAATGCAACAAATTGGATAAACATCAACATCTCAATTCTTAACCCATTCGTTCAAATATTATGTAGTTAACTAAGTTTTTTTTGTTTTTAATTAGGTTTTGTTAAAACATAACCTCTGCCTTTAAGCGTTTCGTAGCGGCTTCATTATCGGATGCTCTCACCACAAGGTACAGCTTCTTCACATTTGGTTGTACTCTCATAATTTTCTCCACAAAAACTAAGAAATATTAATGGTAATTAATAATACTCATGTTAGGTGTTATTAGTGAGCTACTTCATTTCATATACAGTAAAACTAGGTGAACGGCCCGCACCATATGCGAGCTATAAAACATTTTATATGTTCAATATATAATTAATTATTGTATTAACAATAACATTATATAAATACTTAATAATAAAAAAATAACGATAAATCAAATAAAAAATGTTATAGATTTTAATAGAAATTGAAGATAAAAAGCCATTAACCAAGATTTTAAAATACTTCTTTAGATAAAAAGTGTAAATATGATAACTAAATAAACTGAAAAATATTAAAATATATAATAATTTATTTATTTTTCAAGGTTTAATTTTTTAATAGACATAAATAGTTGTAATATTACATTATTGATTAATTTTCTTATATATTATGTAAGAATCTTAATCCTTCTCTACTCACCATAATTAATGCTTAGCTTAGATTGATTACTTATGCTAAAGTTCATAGGCTTCCCTAACAAACACCATGTTAGATGAATGCTTGAACCGTTTGTAGAGGATCAGCTCATCCTAGCCTAAGGTATTAGATGCCTAGGGAGCGTTTTGGCTTTATAGGGTTGGGTATTCTTGCTTATTATTCTCATGGATCACTACGCGTGAGCGAGGTTAGGTTGTGAGATAGTAAAGTGACTTCTACCACGGGAGTGGATTAGTCTTTATTAAAAACCCTATGCCTAAGGATTACCATCTAAGACCCAAGGTCTAGATGTTGTTATAAGCCTTCTTGATCCGAAATGTTCATCATGTCATATTTCTCATCCTAAGAACCACTCTTGTCATTAGTTTATTTTAAGTCCAAGCTTGTGTCTAGTTTTTCCTTGTCTAGCTTTCTTCATTTCTTAGTCTTTGCTTAGGTTGTGTTAGCTTTTATTCTCTTTATTTGCTTTTAGTTATTAATTAGGTTGTTAGATAACTTATTTTCCTATTTTGCTTAGCTTACCTAGTATCATATAATTTTAGTGCCTCTATCTTGACTCTTTTGGATTTGACAAAGAACCCTAGCTATACTACAATTGGCTAAGAAGGGTTTTTATTGCAAAGAGAGAATTGAAAAACGTCTCTTTCAGCCACGTCAAGTCTCTGTCTCATGATACAAAGTCTGGTACCTCAGATGTCTGATACATCCTCTGGTGTATCCAACCGCATTCTTCTGTTGATCACCACAACATGTTTTTGTTATGTGTCGATAACTCTACCAGAACTGCCACAACATATTTGTCGATTCTGTTCTGTCTCAGCCTCTGTATCACATACTTCTACTAGCATAGAGTCTGTATCAAGGTCTTGTTTTATCAGGTTCTCAAACCAGTCAGCAATACATCTTCAGCTGCGACATTAACAACAACATCGATTTCTTTTTGCATACATTCTCTGAGATTGGAGTCCTTCACGCCCAAATCATCGGTCGATATATCACCTGCGACCGGGACAATTTTTTCGGACAACAGTAGATTCAAATTCTCTTCGCCAAGATTCTCTCTCAACACCTTAAAAAGAACTTTGTCGTATACCTGTTATATATAATGCAACAAATTGGATAAACATCAACATCTCAATTCTTAACCCATTCGTTCAAATATTATGTAGTTAACTAAGTTTTTTTTGTTTTTAATTAGGTTTTGTTAAAACATAACCTCTGCCTTTAAGCGTTTCGTAGCGGCTTCATTATCGGATGCTCTCACCACAAGGTACAGCTTCTTCACATTTGGTTGTACTCTCATAATTTTCTCCACAAAAACTAAGAAATATTAATGGTAATTAATAATACTCATGTTAGGTGTTATTAGTGAGCTACTTCATTTCATATACAGTAAAACTAGGTGAACGGCCCGCACCATATGCGAGCTATAAAACATTTTATATGTTCAATATATAATTAATTATTGTATTAACAATAACATTATATAAATACTTAATAATAAAAAAATAACGATAAATCAAATAAAAAATGTTATAGATTTTAATAGAAATTGAAGATAAAAAGCCATTAACCAAGATTTTAAAATACTTCTTTAGATAAAAAGTGTAAATATGATAACTAAATAAACTGAAAAATATTAAAACATATAATAATTTATTTAATTTTTAAGGTTTAATTTTTTTAATAGACATAAATAGTTGTAATATTAAATTATTGATTAATTTTCTTATATATTATGTAAATGTTATATTTTTTTTATACATATACAGTTTTAGTGTTTAACAACAATCACACAAACGTTTCATATCATTTTGTGTCTTTTGAAACTGATTTATTTTAAAACCTATTATTTTTTTCTACAGTTTACAGTAACATATAATTGCAAATATAAAAGTTATATTAAATAATAATTAAATTCTTATAATATGCCTTGAATATTATCTATACTATGCTTTTTTCTCCTTACACAATATAATCTTACCAATATATATATTTTAAGTATATATTTTTCGTTGACCTATTGCTAATTAAACCAAAATGGGTTTTATAGTCTTTACTTATAATAAGAGCGGATAGATGGTTGTTCCGCACATTCGTGCGTACCAGCCACCTCACCGCTCTAAGGACATATAGAGATTTTTAAAAATATTTAGATGTTGGTTAGTTTTTCTGATATTTTCCGTAAACGTTATGTTTTTACACGTTCTAGTTTTTGGCATTTAAGAACAATCACGAAAACCGTTTCTATCGTTTTTTATGTAATCAAAATTTCATATTTTCAGCATTTTATGATATATGGTTTCAAATTAAAATTTATATTAAATATTAACAAAAATTACAAAAAAAAATTAAAATTTAAAATATAATATTTGTCTTTATCATGAAAATATATATATAGTATATTGGATAATCTATTAGTAATTTTCCTTTTCATTAAAAATTATAAAAAATATTTTTTATAAAATTTGTGAAATTATATTTTATAAAATTCTCCGGTAGCTCTCCGCTCATCTCTTTGAACAATATTGAGGAATTGGTTTGATGAATAAAATAAATTTATTATGGTTGGCATGCACGCATGTGTTCATTATAAAATTTGAGCCACACATGTGTTTATTATAAAATTTGCTTCTTAAGATTTTTAAATGACTCCGTAAAATAAAGCACGAGAATATTACGGAAAAACAAAACTGTAGAGATTTATTTTTATTTTTATTTCTATTTCTTATTCTTGTTTTATCTTATTATAATTTATTTTTTCATCGAGTTACTTTTCATTTTATTTTTGATCTCAAATTCTCGATTTACAATGAGACTATATATGAGTATGATATAAACTTTTTATTTATTTAAAAAAATAAGAGATAAAAATGGTATAGCCTATTTACTATCCTATTGAATAATATATTATTAACTTTTATATAAAAATATAATGTATATTGGTTGTAAAATTTTTGTAATCATATTTTATGCAATTTATTATGAATATATGTAAAAAAAAATTTGATCATAGTAATTATTATTTTCTGTTAATTTAAATTTATTAATTTTAGAGTTATAATAATCTAGTGTATTCATGTTTTAATTTCATAATTTATTTAATTTTTTCTCAGCCAATCAAAACATTTTGTTTATTTTAGGAAATTTGACATGTCATATTTACATGTCATCAAAAAATACACTAACTTTGATTCTAGAGGTGACATCAACTTTTTCATTAAAATGGATTCTCAATTAATAGGAAAGAGGATTTCTATAAATTAATAATGTTGGCATTTCAAACTTTATAGAAGTTTATTTATTTATTTATTTATAGTATTATTAATTTATAGAAGTTTTACTGTATTACGGAGTGACTGGATAAACTAATTTATATGTATACGTATAATACTTAGTATAAATTATCTTAGGAAATTATTTTTCTCAACGAGTTAGACATCAAAATTATCTAGATTTTGACGGAAAAATATGTGTCAGATTTTAAAATTGTTTCCCAAAGTACAAGCGAAGTCACCTTTCAGTATAACGAATATTGAAGAATATTTAGACCTAATTGATGAGGATTAACCAAAATCAAATGGAAAATTAAAGAACCTACCCTTGGCAAGGAAACCAGTAGCGCCGGTGACAAGAATCGTCTTGTTTTGAAGAAACTGAACACAATTGAATTCCATCGTTTGAGACTAAGAGGAAATGACAAATAAGTCTATCTGACAAAGAAACCCTTTGGAGTGAGTATTTATAATTTTATAGCATCAAATTACGTAGCAAGAAAGTCTGTTATACCCTAGGCCCAATAATACTTGTTTTACTAAAACATAGTTAACAGGGAGAAATAAGAAAAACTAAATTTTGTCCAATGTCCTTTAACGTTATGGAAATATAACACATACGTAAGATATTTTGCCAAATTTAACCAAAGTTTAGGGAGACGTCTTGTTTTTTGTTGTTTATTTTTCAAATGCCTTAGTAGTTCAAACAATTCCAATGCAACAAATAAAATTAATTAGAAAAATGAATATATATTTTTTTGGAAAAAAATGAATATATTCCGATAGAAAACAAATTGAGAAAAATTTATGTATTTTTCAGAGTTAACTAAAGTATAATGAAATCTTTACATTATATAAATTGATTAGTGAAAACCTCCTTACAGTGCCGGCTCTGAGGTCAACCACTGCACTACCAAACGATTTATGTAAATTTGATGCCCAAATATAATATAACATATTTTGGCACCTAAAACATGGGTTTTACCAGCTTTAGCACAGGGTCGGCTCTACCCCCTTAATACAATGGTTGATTAAAAGAGTTTATTAATGTTTTTACATCAGAAGGTTTAAGTTTCTATTATCAGAAGATGCAATTTATACAGGTTATCAGATGCAAACATAAAAAAAAAATTTCTAGGGCGGTGCAAAAAAGATGCAATTTATACAGGTTAATATATGTATATGAACATAATAAATATATATGTACGTTACAAAATAGACTGACAAATAGTTAACATTTTTATAGCTGAGGGATTTTTCATTTTTCTAATAAATGCAGGTAGATCTACATATAGTAGATATTATGGGCCAACAATATAGATCAATATAATATCTATATGTGTGTATGTTAACTTAAAGCACATTTGTGCATTCGCATGTGAGGTAAGCTTGAAGGAGCCCATGTGCCATGTGGCTAAGCTACGAATCAAAGATGGGCCATTTGATTTATCAAATTGATACGGCAGTGTTTTGTGGCTGTTATCCAACTTTGAATAATTACGTGGAATGTAAACATCACTTGTACCAAATATAAGAATTATTTATAAGGGCATTTTCTCAGTTTCATTAACAGAAATAGGCACTTTCTGATTATTGGGCACTTTGTAATTCCTTAACCAGTTGAATATCCGAAATTGCCCTTTTGTGTTTTTGATCAAAACAACACATGATTAATTTGTGTTTCAATCATCTAGATGGGTTACCCTCGACGGCAGAGGTCACACCGCCGCACAATTGGATCTACGATGTTGTTTATTGACTTCGGTGAGGATAGATCTATTTGCCACGATTTTAAGAATGGTTTTGCCATCGATCTCACTGCTGTATTTTTTTCCCGATCTGGGTCTGAAGAGGTTAGATCATCGATCTCACAGCTGTGTTATTTTTTGATCTGGATTTGCGCAGGTTACATCGTTGATTTCATCGCTACTTTTTTTAAGAGAAGGTGGAGGGGAAATAGTCTTTTGCCTTTACAGCCGCTACCCATGGATATGAGGGTGGTGGATAGGGCACATATAAACCTAAGGAATTAAGTCGTCGTGAATGTGGATGGATACATGACGAGACGTGGATGGTATCATGTGGATAAGCTAGTATTTTTGCCTTCTTTAGGAGTGCAATTCTCGATTTAACCATGGATATGTTTCGTCTGGATAGGTGAGGGTGGACAGAAGAAAGTTAATTCTACGGATGCACAGTTTCCTAGTTTTAGGCGGGATTATTATTTCACTCTAATCAAGAGGGGTTTTTACTCTCCCCCCAGCCACATGATTAGTAGCAGGATTAGTTTGATTAGGTCCGAAGCTTTGGTGAATAGAAAAGCTCAGATGATCCGTGACTTCGTTTAAGGGGGACGCAGGACATATGTATATAGAGTTGTACAGTATATCTGAGAATCATGATAACTGTAGCTTTCCAGATCAAAATCCATGAGTTCGCGAGTGATCTTACGATGTATAGACATGGACAAGTGTATGTGGATGGTGTGTAATTAATAAATCCGTGTTCGGAAGGAGGTATAAAAATGACTTGTGTGAGAAAAGCGGGAGAAATCAAGAACGTATGGACATAAAGCAGTGGACATTGAGCGGTATTATGTGTGGTTGGAAGCACAGTTTCTCTGTTGGAGACTTGGAGTGTCTTTTTACTCATCATACTCTCTTGTTCTTTTGTTTCAAGCACACTCACATGCCCTTGTTGTTCTTGCTGCTGCATTGGGAGCTCTAGGATATGGTTATATGTGGTGGAAAGTGAGTTTTACTTTTCGATATTTTTTTCTTCGGATTTCTCATGTTTGTTTACACTGATTTTCGTCAACGTAAGTTTCATTGTTGTAAGCAATTCAAGAGAACTAAAAACTGTTTGTGCTTGTTCACAGGTTAAGGACTCTCGATCACTGACAAAAGCCAACACGGCTAATGCCTTGTTGTTCTTGTTGCTGCATTGGGGGCTCTTGAATATGGCTATATGTGGTGGAATGTGAGATTAACTTTGAGATTTGTTTGCAGAAAACAAGATGGACGCATAGACACGTTTGGATGGACAAATTATCAGTGACACGTTTGGACGAAAAATGATTATGTAAATTCATATTGTTTTAAAAAAATCTCTACCCTCATTGTTTTACAAACTCATCTATTTCGCTTGTCTCGCTACGTGGTCATCCATCTTTCACGATCATGGATATGATTTGTTTGCTTTTAACATCGCCTTGTGCACTTCTCATCTAAACTGGTCAATGAGTTCATGGAGAAAGAATCATTGTACTAAAAATTCTTCTTCACCAAGTTTATTTGCAATATTTTCTATCCACATGGACAATAGAAACTAGTCAATGAGTTCATGGATAAAGAACCATTGTACCAAGTTACATATCAATCTCACTTACATTTTATGAAACGCGATTAGAGCAGTATATAATGTCCACGGAAACCTGTGCAAAGAAACTTGTCCACAAAAACAGGTTAATGTATTCATGGACAACAAAATTCTTTTTTACAGTTGAATAACAAAATTTTCTATCTACATCGACAAAAGAAATTGGTCAATGAGTTCATGGACGACGAATCAATGTACCAAGTTCATATACAAAAATCATGGTACAAAGCAATGACGCAAAGCCATGTTCATTGGCTATGCCCAATGTCTCTACTCTCAAAGTTGTTGACCCAAACGAGTTTGAGACTACTTGCAAACTCCTAGACGTCATCTTAGGGATCAACTCTCCGTGTCCCAAGTTGGGCTACTTTGTCAACTATCTCAAAGTTGGATCACTTTGTCCTCAATTTTATCTTAGAAAATTCAATCGACTCTAAATATACATTTGTAAACATAATGATAAAAAATAAGATTCCTTAATAGTAGACCATTGTACCACATTAAACATCCCAATTTCTCACAGTGACCAACACGTCTATATGATCGTGACCTCATGGATAAATGCGATGTTCATCCGTATTCATAGCATCAACATGCAGAGGCGGCCCTGAGGCCAAGCAAAGCAAGCAGGTGCTTGCGGCCCCTCTTACAATAAGTAAATTATCGGCCACTTTTTGAGAGAAAATCCTTTAGGTAAGATGGTTGAGAGCAACAATTTGTAAGTAAAAGGTGGTGAGTTCGATTCTCTTCAGCTCATTAAGATTTTTTTTTTGAAACAAAATCTCTTTAATATACCAATTCACAGGCCCATAATTAATTTTTACTTGCGCCCCATGTATTATCAGGGCCGGGCCTGTCAACATGTTCAAAAACACACAAAATATTTGAGGGTCAAACAGCAATCCCTCCATTAAGTTTGTCCATCATTTACTAACCAAGCTTTCCTAACCATAGGCAAATAAAACTTAAAGGTCTCTTCCCATTCCACCTAACCAAGCCCAACCGTTAATTCCAAAAAGCTGTTCACATTCTGCCAAACAAACATAGCCGTCCATTGACCACGCAAGTACGCAACATTGACCATTCAATGTTGACCACGCAACATTGATCCATTCCACATGATTTTTTTATTCCATCTATCCATGTATAATCGTCCATATGGATAATCCATTATCTGCGCTAACATCATCATCTTCTCAGCCACCAGCCAAATATCTATATGCATGTATACATGTCTATTTCGTGGTCATGAGCTTATGGACGTTAACACAAGGCCACAACGGATGGTCATCGTGGACATGAGCTTACCTTCCATGTTGGAATCGGAAGCATCAACGGAGATCCCCCAATATTAGATCTGGGTATGTTTCCAGCGTAGGAGGATTGGGTGAGTACCGATTCAACGGAGTCCTTTCCATGAGACATTACGGGGGCTACCGATAATTATTCCGACAAACTCCGGTCCTCCAAAAAACTAACGAGGGGTAGAGATTCTTCAGCGAGAAGTGCTACCAAAACTGTTCACCGAATCTATTCACGGGATAGCGAATGTCCTCGCCGATAAACAGTTACAACAAAACGATATCATGAACTATGAAAACGGAACCAGGTGGTCGTATCCTGGTGGTAATGGGCTCACGGCTGTGAGTTCCGCCATCCGGGTTCGATTCCTGGCCACAGCAGATTTAACATGGCTTCCGCTAGGCCTCCAGGAGCACGTCAGATCCGATTGGACGCGGCGCTAGTTGGGTGGTGGGGCCCAGATACCTGGATCATAAAAAAAAAAAAAACTATGAAAACGGCGGTGGCGATTGGAAGCGTCTGATTTCTTCTATCTAGGGTTCGGTGGTGGTGGTGGCGATTCAAAGTCTTCTCATGGTCTTTTCGATTTCCTTTGTGCATCTTCTTTTTTATTCCACACTCTAAATATAGACAAAATAAAAAAAATATGTTGGAAGGGTAATGTAAGGAGAATTTTGTCTTTTCAGATGCTGAAAGTGTCCAATAAGCACAAAGTGCCTGTTTTGTAAACATAACTACTAAAAGTGCCCTTACGTGTAATTATCTCCAAATATAATGCTCCATTTTTATTTAATTTTAGTTTTCCTCATTTTGTATGTAAGTAAACTTTCATCTATAATATAAAAGTTGGGTTGTGTCTCACAAGAAAATAACACATCATTATCCACCTTTGTAACACATCATCCTTTTTTTTAAATAATCAATTAAACTAATAACTTTTCATCTATTCTTTAAATGTATTTTGAAAAAAACAAATATGGTTTTGAAAAAAATAATAATTAAATCAATGACTTTTTATCTATTCTTTAAATGCATTTTGAAAAACCAAATCTGGTTTTGACAAAAAATAAATAAAGTTTTGTAGTTTTACAAGTTTTTCAAATGTGTGTTTTTTTTAGATTTGGTACAAAATTGCAGATTTATGTTTTCGGTAAAAAACGTGGTTTTATAGATTTTATCGAGAAAACAAGATGGAAATTTTGACCAAAAAATGAGATTTTGCAGTTTAACAAGAAAACATAATTTCCAAGTTTTGGTGGAAAACGCATTTTGTAATTTTAGTGGGAAAACAAAGTTTTGATAAGATAATGCAAATTCATATTTTTAGAGAAAAACAAGATTTTACGGTCTTAACGAAAAATGCGATTTTGCAGTTTTGGCGGAAAACAAGTATTTATAGTTTTGACGAAAAATATGGTTTTGATGGAAAATGTGATTTTGTGGTTTTAGCGAAAAAAACTATTTTGACTCAGCATCAAATTTTATAAGGAAAAATATTATAATCATATATGATTCAATATGAAGTTTTATAAAGAAAAGCTTCACAATTTTACATTGTTGTTTCCATAAGATGTAGTTGGATAAAATAATATGGTGATGTGGTTTCAAAATAGTTGGACAGAGTAATATATACTAATGCTTTCAATATGTATAACATGATTATCAATAAATTTTTTATAAAATATTTATCAAACTACTAATCTATAAGATTATTAATAATTATATTTAAAAAACCCCGCGTGTGCACAAAAACTTAGCAGGAAAACTAAATTTTGATGAAAAATACGATTTCATTTTTTTACGGGAAACAAGATTTTGTGATCTTAACAAAAAATATGATTTTGCAGTTTTGGTGGAAAAACGAATATTTATAGTTTTGACGGAAAAATATGGTTTGAAGGAAAATGTGGGTTTGCAAGTTTTACAAAGGAAATGCCCCATAAGTTCTTAAAATATATTAATTTATTGTAGTTTTTTCTTACAATTTTACATTATTATTTCCATAAGATATTGTTTTAAAATAGTTGGACAAAATAATATGGTGTTGATAATAAGTTACTAAAGTTTTCATTTATGTATAACATAATTATCAATATTTTTTATAAAATATTTATCAAATTATAAATTTATAAAATTATTAAAAAATTATATTTAAACAATCCTGGGTGTATACCCGGGGTATTCATCAAATATAAATCAAGTCAAATGATTTTGACATTATGCTCAAAGCATGGAAGTTTTATGAATCCCCACTATTAAGTTGGGATCATAATCAGGACCGCTTAAAAACGCAATGTAAACGTAATATGAGAAAAAGGTCATATGAGAAAGATATTAGAAAACTCAAGAATGTATTAATAGTAAGCGTGTCATTTCGATTTAAAAGAACGGCAGAGTGCATACATAATTTTGATTTTAATAGACAATTAACAAAACTGATTGTAATATTGTGTAGATGAACCGGAAACGTGGTTTCATAAATGAACTTGAGACAAAAGGGTTTTGGGACAAAGTTAAATCTTACTCTCTCCGTTTCACAAAGAGTGTCATTTTAAAGTTTTGTTTTTGTTTCACAAAGAGTGTCACTTTGTATTTTCAATGCAATTTTTAAAATAAAAATCCAGTTTTGACCTTGTTATATTGTTGTATTAATTAGAAAGAGAAATTTGTTTAATGTATTAATAAATGGTAGAATAGAACTTTTACTAGTTTTTTTTAATATGTGTGAAAAAGAATAGAATGACACTCTTTGTAAAACAGAGGGAGTAGTAACCAACACACAGTTTCTTATACAAAATAGATTTGAAGCTAAAATATATATATATATATATATATATATATCGAGATCTTCTCGGTAAAAAGCAGATGCGATTCATTGGCGATTAGGTCTTCCGCCTTCTTGCCACCGGCGGAGAAGCCTCACGCTCTCCGTTGAGAACTCTCTTCTCCTTCATTCTTGTAACTATGGCCTCCTCCTCCGCTCCGCCATCTCCTCATGTTCCTGTTCCTCCAGATCTGTTTTTCCTCCATCCCTTGGAAACACAACACTCTCCTCCGATTTGCTCCACCGTGGCTCCTCTCAGTCAGCTCCCTTCTCCGGCAGGTACCTTAGCGGGTGGAATTTTTGCTGCTCCTCCCGTGAGGGTTGCTGTTCCTAAGCTTTCTCCGACCGATCTATGGGTTTAGAAAGTCAAAGCGTCCTTTCAGCCGTTGGTCAAGATGGCCTCTCCTTCTTTCACCTCAGATGGAACTCCTTCAGTGCGGGCCCCTGATTCGATAATTTTGGGGTCTTCTATAATGTGGAAAGATCATCTGGTAGCTTTCTTTCATGGCAATCCTCGCCAAAATTTTCTCTGATCTAAATCCGATTTGGGGGAAAATGGGCGAATCTCGGTCAAACACCACTCTACCGGTGTTTGTTTGATCTACATTCCTTGTCCAGCGACTAGGCAGTGGGCTCTAGATGTTGGCTTCTGGCATTCAGGGAATTGCTCCTGCACGGTCTCTCTTTGGCATCCGACATTAAATCTATCTCCAATGAAGCTCGTTCATGCACCGGTTTGGGTTCTTTTTCGCAAGGTTCCACCAGAACTCTGGTCTATACCTGGTTTCAGTACTATTGCTTTAGGTGTGGAGTTCCCAGTTCATTCTGAATTTTCAGCGCTGAAACCGTATACCAATGGTATGTTAAGATAAAAGTTGTTGTGGAATTGGGTAAGGCGAGGCCTACTTCAGTTTGTGTTACTGATAAGCTAGGTAATTCGGTGTCTGTTTCTGCGGAGTTTCCTCGGCTGCCTCCGAAATGTGGGAGATGTAAGGAATTTGGACATCTTGAATTGCGTTGTCCCTCTGCTATTCTTCGACAGGCTGTTGATGTCAAGGCTGGTGACTTTGTTAAGTCTGTTCTTGCTGTTGGCTCATGTTCTCCAATCACGAGTGTTGTTGAGAAAGTGGATTGTCCTGCCTCTGTAAAAACGGTTTGTGGGTTAGAGGAAGCTTCTCATAAAGACATTGTCAGTGAAGAGTCGAGCTCAGGAGGTTGGACTCGTGTTGTGAGGCGGTCTAAGCATCAGCCTTCGTCTTCTTCTGTTTCAGTTTCCTTAGGAAGACTTTCAAAGCTACCAATTACAAATTCTCAATTTGCAGAGAAGAAGAGCTTGTTAAGGCGGCTCAGTTGATAATTAGAAAGAGTTTGGCTGTTTTAGACTCGGATCCTCCTCCTTTTATGTCTGCTGTCTCTAGGAGAAAGGCAAGGAAAAATCAGAGACAGAAACTGCTTCTGCTATCCTGCACAGGCTCTGATGTTGCAGAGCCCTCGAATTCTGTTTCTCAAGCTTCTCGTAATGATTTTGTTTCAACTCCGGATGGACAAGCGCCTGTTTGTTTGTCCTCAAACAAAACAGAAATCTAAGTAAGTGTCCACATGAACGTCATAAAAGTTATGCAGTAAGCGGAGAAGAAATTTGGAGTTTGAAGTGGGCGACTTAGTTTATCTGAAAATGAGGACATTTCAGGGAGGTACGAAGACACGAAAGCTAAAGAAGCTTAAACCGAGGTATATGGGGCCGTATCCTTTCATTGGGCGGATTGGGGCAAGGGTCTATCGCTTGGGATTATCGTCAGAGTTGTTAGGCTTCCACGACGTGTTTCATGTGTACGTTTTAAAGAAGGTTGTTAGAGAGGCAGAACTTATTTTGCAGTAGCTGCCAAGTGACCTCTGTAAGAATCTGACCGCGCTTAGTCAACCAGTGGCGATCCTAGAATGTCAAGAAAAGGAAGTTCAAGGGAAAGTGACTTCGATGCTCAGAGTTCGTTGGGAAAGAGATAGAATCCACGAAGAAACCTGGGAATCCGAAACTCAGATGAAAGAAGATTATCAAAGACTTTTCGAGAAGCATATCGGTACGTCTGTCAGAGTCTGAATTCGGGGACGAATTTCTCGTTAGTGGAGAAGAATTTTAACAACCCCATGTGCATCTTCTATTTTAATCTTGCTTTTAAACATGCTTTAGACAAAGATTAGGCCCTCCATTCACCTTTGATCATTTCCTCCACTAAACCACCTACTTATTTCCCACGTTTTCCCTTCTCACTCCCTATATAAACACCCCTAAACCCTCTCATTTCTTCACACCAAGCCTTCTTCACCTCTTAATAAACACACTAAAACGTGTTTTTTACACTAAAGCTTTGCTCGCTTCGAATCTTGCAAGTCTGAGGCCACCATCAGATTCTAGACGTCGAGACAGAGCCGTAGAAACCAAAATCAGCAGATTCCGCCAGCGCACGCGCCCCCACGCTCCGTCCGAAGTTTCGAGCGTGTAACTCACGTGCCGCCATCCTCCGCCGACACGCGCTGTCGTCAGCCGCCGCCGAACACCGTCCGTCGCCGTCGCTGGTAAGCCGTCGTCTTCCCTCCCCGCCGACCACCGCCGCCAGTGACCGTCGCCGGAAATCCGCCGTGATCGCCAGTGATCGGTTCGATCTGGTTTGGGTCGGTTCGGTTTGGTCCGGTTCAGTTCGGTCTGGTTCGGGTATTCAATCGGTTTGATTCGCATCCAGGTTAAGTCCGGTTTAACCGTTGACCGGTTTGACCGTTGACTTGTTTGACTGGTTTGAGTGGTTTAACCGTTGATCGTTGACCCGTTAACCGTTTTTCGTCGTTCGAAGGCCGTTCTCACTCAATTTTTTGTGCTGATTTCAGATTCAACATCCGTTTGAGCATCAGAATTCAGAACCGCAGTTATCCGTATTTTGCTAAGGTGAGGGTGGTTCCGATCAATTCCTCATACAATGTATATCATGGTAGAAGTGTCTAGGGCGTTCATTCATATCTATGTGTATCTATAAGCATACATGTAGGTGTCGTGATCTATATACATACGTAAAACTATATCTATATATATAATAGTTTTTGATATGTGATACACCTAGATTAATACTTAGGTTGCTAAGAACGAATATGGTTATGTGATGTTTGAGGAATATTTGCTGGTGTGTATTTCGTGGGGATATGCGTTATGTGGGTTGGGAAGTCTGAGTTTAGGATGAGACTTGAGGTCTGTGTGTGCGTCGGTGTAACGCCGTTTGGATAGAGATTTTCAAAGGGTTACGTCATCTTTCTTGCTGGACCACGCGGAGACCGACTGAGGTGGCGTCTTCGCTAGAGGGGGCGCGCAGCGAGCCCAAAGCTAGTGTTGCAGACAGTGATTTCCGTATAGGGGGCGTGAACGCGTTGAGACACCATGAGAGTGGCGCGGGTCACGTGTAGATACTGTGTGGTGAAGGCAAAGTCTTTGTTGTTTGCTTATGCTTTACTGGATGTTCTACCTAGGTACTTTTGTTATGATATGTGTTGTTTGATGGCGATTGATCGTAGTTTCTCTCACTGAGCATCAGTCGAGATGCTCACCTCCTCATTCTTTTCCCTTTTCAGGTGAGCCTGAGGAAGTGCAGGAGTAAAGGTCTTGGTTTGGTGCAACATTTTGGGTTTCGGGGTGACTTTTGGATTGTTTAAATGAATTTATTATAATATGTTTTAAATAATGATTGTATGTTTTTATTCGGTATTTCGTTTGATAAACATGATTTGGAATATGTGCGGATTTTATCGGATTTAATAATAAATGGAGTGTTTTGTAATAATTTGAGTAACTTGAGTTATAAGTTAGGGTTTGTGGCACGCCGTTCTCGAGAGAGGATGAGACGGGTGTTACAAATAAGACGGAGTAGTTGCTGTGCCCAACAACTTTCCAGCGATAGCCAGTCATACTGTGTAAGTGTACATGCAAGTAAAGAATAGATGATCCCTGGTTTCATCCGGTTCGGCACAGAAAAGGCAATTTTGAGTTAGACCCCATCCTCTCATACGATCATTCGTGGATAGTCGGTTGCGTATTGTTAGCCAAGTCATGAATGATTGTCTAGGTACTCCCTGCGAGAACCAAACAACCCGATGCCATAAAGCAGTTTCCCTCATTGGTCTAATTTGATTCCAAGTGTTTGAAGCTGAGTATACTGTACGATATTGCCCCTCCTCATGCCTCCACAAGATAATGTCAGTTCCCACAACAGTACTCGGTATTGGTTTTTCAAGAATACTTGCACACAATTCCCTGTAATATCGTCCCCTGATACCCCGGATAGTCCAATCTGTTGCATTAGCCGCATCTGTCACGGACGCAGTACACGAGAGACCAAGAATCCGAGGACCAGCTGCACTTGTGACGTCGATCAATTTACCCTTTTGTAGCCAATCATCAAACCAGAAAAAGCTTTTCTGTCATCTTGAATATCAACCCGAAGAAAAGGATAGACTTGATCCTGAAGTTTCAGCAGTTTCCTCCATACCCATGATCCCTTATTCCCCTGTTTTACATCCCAAAAAGAGTAATTGTTGAGTAGGTAATACTTAATCCAGGCTACGCAAAGCGATCCCGATAAGGAGAAGAATCGCCAAATCAAATTAAAGGCAAAGACTCTTGAGGAATTTCTTAGACGGCGCAGCCCAAGACTCCCCCCCCCCCTTCACTCTTAGGATAACATCACTCTTTCCAGAAGACCTTTGATTTATGGGTGTCATTCGGCGAGCCTGACCATAGGAAAGCATTGCACATGCTTTCAATTTGATCCATGCACTTCTGTGGGAGGATGTAAGCTAAACACCAAAATGATTTGCTCAAGCCGTCCCGCGTAGGATAGATTGCTGTGTGCCCAAGACAGAAATCTACTGCGGATCTTGTCCACAAGAGGTTCGTAATCGATCACCATCAGTGGTAATCCCAAGTAACGTATGGGCAGCGTCCCCATTGATAATCCCAACACAGAGATCTTTGTATGTAGCGTTGTGTCAGCTTTTCCTGCCACATATATCGATGATTTGGATTCATTGATATGCAACCCGGACATCAGCGCAAAATCCCTTAAAACAGTGGTGATCCCTTTCAATGAACATGGAGTCCCATCTGTAAACACCAAAATATCATCAACAAAACTTAAATGGGTTAATTCCACTTCTTTGTACTTCGGGTGATATCCAAAGTCCCCATTTGATGCAGATTTGTTTAGCATTTTGGATTGTTCATTATTTAGTATTACATACAAAAATGGTGAAAGCTAACATCCTTGTCTGATCCCTCGTGCACTTTTAAAAAATCCTTCCAGTTCCCCGTTCACAGCGACAAAGAAACTAGCAGTTGATATGCATGTATAAATCCAGTGAATGAACAACTCTGGAAGCCCCATCGCCTGCAATACAGATCAGATAAATGATCATTTAACCGTATCGAAGGCTTTGGCAATATCGTATTTGATTGTACATCTGGCGGGCGAAGATGAAGTGTGATACCCATTTATCAATTCTGCTGCCAGCAACGCATTTTCCAGAAGTAGTCGTCCTTTAATAAATGCACTATGGTTGGCTTCAATGGCTTTTGGTAACAGAGTTTTAAGCCTTCTCACAAGTACCTTACATATAACCTTTTATAGGAGATTTTAACATGTTATAGGCCTATAGTCCTTCATTGTTTTTGCATTCTCAGATTTAGGAATCAGAGAGATGATTGTTGCATTTACCCCAGTAGGCATGAATCTAAACAGAAAGAAAGACTGAACCGCCGTGATGAAATCCTTTCCTACGACCCCCCATGCTGCAACATAGAACTCCTTAGTAAAATCATCTGGCCCGGAAACCTTATCATTTGGGAGTTGTTGTAATGCTGAGTAGACCTCTATTACCGAGATTGGGGCTACTAGATTTGATGCCATTGTACCCCTGTCTCTTATACACATCTAGATGTGTATAAGAGACAGCCCCCATGCTGCAACATAGAACTCCTTAGTAAAATCATCTGGCCCGGAAACCTTATCATTTGGGAGTTGTTGTAATGCTGAGTAGACCTCTATTACCGAGATTGGGGCTACTAGATTTGATGCCATTGTACCCTTGCATGTAAATCCTATAAGATCTCGTAAATAGGGCAGGGGGACTACCTCTGAATCTATAGATTGTGTTTGAAGGAACCTCAGGTTATAGTTAACAGCTTCACCTTTAATATCCGATAGAGAAGTCAGTCACACACCCTCTTCTGTTTCTAGATATTTGATTGCATTGCGAGTAGTCCTCCTCGCTCCTGCTTTATGAAAAGCTCCATTGTTGTGATCACCGACTGTTAGCCATCTGATGCAGGACTTTTGCTTGTAAAACTTCTCTTCCACGGACGCAAGATGGTGCCACCGGTCAGAAGCTACGGAGGCAGCTTTAAGTGTTGCATCAGTTGGGTTTTGCAGCACTTCGTTTTGACAAGTACACAGCTCCACGAAAGCACTCTTTGATCGGCTTGGTAGATCCCCATATTGTGTTCTATTCAATCCCGTTGTGCATATTTAAGCGACTTCAATTGCTTATGGAACTTATAAAGCGAGGCCCGAGAGTGTAGAGAGGCTGTTGCTCACCACAAATCTTCGCTACGATTGGAAGAAATTGCTCATGATCGACAAAAAAGTTAAAAAACTTGAGCGGTTTCCGGTTCACCGAGGTTTGCTGGGATAGATTAATAATACACCGTGCATGATCAGATACTCCCCCCCCACTTCAAAATTGGTAAAAGAGTGCGCGAATACATTCAACCATTCCCCATTTATCAATGCTTAATCCAACTTCTTTCCTAACGGATCACACTCACGCTTATTCCACCAAGTGAATATACAGCCTATGAGAGAGATCCTCCAGATTACAATCCGCAACAAGATTCTGAAACTGCCTCATGCCAACTTAACTAGTGTGCTGGTCATACCTTCTGGAATGTTCGCTAGTAGCCAATGATTCATTGTAGTCCCCCATTAAGATTGAAGGCTTCGATAAAAATGCCCATAAGCCACTTTAGTGACCCTAATTTCCTCCCACAGTATCCGCCTTTCAATCTCTGAGTTAGAAGCATAAACCACTGAACAAATAAAGACTGCCCTTGTAGCAATTACATGAACTGCACAAGTTAGTATTTGCGCTGACTTATGAAGAGGAGAGACCACCACCGCATCCGTCCAACAAAACCAGATACACCCCAGCCTGTGAAACTCGTAGTTTGCAATTGAGGACCATCCTGGTAAAGCTACCTTCATTATTGACATATGATTTTCTTCATGTACCCTTGTTTAAACAAAGCTTCCAAACAAGGGCTTTACTTCTCGAACCCATCTTCGAACTACCTCGTGCTTGCGTGGTGAATTGAATCCACGCATATTCCAAGCGAAGAAGAACGTCATAGTTTCCGTGAGGAAACTTTTTTTGATTTTTGGACGAGTAATTTCTTCAAGTCCTTGGACCTATATATCAGTTTTCTAGGTGTGCATAAACCATTCTTTTGATTTTTCCCCACCACTTGCGCTTGCCCCTTTTCATTATCCCCCTGTCGAACGTCAACAACCTTCCTTTCCTCCACCTCCTCTGCCCCCTCATTTTCATCTTCCTCCTCGGCGATGTCAGCAAGAGCCTGATAGCGTGATGGTGAAACCGAATTCTGCCCTTCCCTTATAAAACAACAGTTGTGTCTATTCTGTGAGAGGGTGAATGGCGTGGCCCCGAAACTGTACTCCACTCCCCATTGATGGGGTATAAATAGTCGTCTGAAATTGGAGGATTTCTTTGGGGACTCATCTAGCTTTGAATTTGTAGGACCCTAAGCTGCAAGTGCACAGCGTGCGATGTAGTACTTAGGGTATCGATACACAGGGAGGAGATCAACTGCAAAATAGAGAATCAGGGCAAGCAAAGACGCAAGGAACTGGGGTTTTGGGGTAAGTGTCACGGTTTTGCAGAAAAGAAAGAAGGAAGAGTCACGTCTTATATAGAAGAGGTTGTCAATCAATTCTATAACCAACGGGAAAAGGAAAACCAACTTAAGTGCTTGTAAAAAGGAAATCAGGTGAGCAATGCAGAAAAGGTAAATATTGAAGTGCGTAAATTTCGAGTTGTAAAGCAGATGGGGAAATACGTTGGGAATCTTATCGGGAAATCTATGGGGTTCTAACTAGAAATTGAACTCACAAAAGTTCAGACAAACGAGACTAGGCGATTTTCTCTTAACTAGAATCACTGGTTTTAACAACCTAACTGTGACAAGCTAGATCGATCTATGTTATGCAAACTTCACAGGTATACTATCGTATCCTGCGTCCTAGGCAAACACACAATAATGATCGGGACAATAAACGTTCACCGACTACTCCTTAGGTATGCATAAGCATCCCAGAAGCGTTGCGCTCCACCAAACTAGCTTCGGATCTGAAATTAAATAGGTTAAAGGTTTTCAAAGATCCTAAGATCAGACATCTAGTTCATGACGCTAGACTCATGCATTAAGAACAAGTTTTTTCGTTAAGAAAGAAAACCCTAATCTACAGCCTAAACGATCAGTTCAAGAATAGTTAATAAAATTCCCCATAGATCCCCTTAAACAACACCCAACGAAAATAAACTACTCAGACATGAAAGAAGGAGTAGAAAATGTGATAGATGAATGCATGCTTGTATAAATCAATGAGAAGTAACAAATGTTTCAGCAGAAATCAATCTCCCTCGAAAAACAAGGATGGAGATCGAGAGAGAAAGAAGTTTGTGGTCGTCGGAACCAAAACAATGAAACTGTGAAAAGAAAACTTCGAACTCTCTAAAAGAAACCCTAAACATCGAGTATATATAGGTCTTCAAGTACCTTTGGTCGTCAATTAGGTCTTGCCTTGCATAAGACGGCTGCGGGTTTAATTTGGGCTTCAAATGGGTGCTTGACGGACCTTCCTGCTTCCTTCATAACTTGAGATTCAACTGTGAGATTGTTCTCAAACCACTTCGAGGTGAAAGACAGCTGATAAGGCTACCTTGTCTCCAAATATAAGCTTGATCTTATGGTGGGAAGACCATCGTCTGATGTTGAATTTATGCATCCGAGCACGGTTTTCGGGAATGTCGATTTTGCTCTAAAATATGCGTCTTTTGCTAAGTTTACCTGAAAAGAGTCTTGAACAACCAAATACTCAAAATCTAGTGTTTATGCATTAAAACCTTAGTGAAATTCTTATTAAAGCACTCACTTATTATAGTAAAAACGTGTAAAATATGCATGTTATCAACTCCCCCAGACTTAAACCTTTGTTTGTCCTCAAACAAAACAAAACAAAAGTCTAAGTAAGGAAAAAGGTTTAAAAACGTGGAAACTCACAAATACTTGGGAACTCATCAAGTCTAGCAATCGACCTGTTTGAGCCACGTAACTTGGAATCTAGCCTCAAAGCGTTTGGGTCTAGTTACCTTGAGATTTTCACTTGTCCCAGATACCCTTCATGGTCCCTTTGAGTATTTCGAGCTTTCTCTTGTTGACTCCTTTAGTCATTTAGGCGTGCGGTCTCTATCGAGGATGTATTGGTCGACGAGACATTATACTCTTCTCTCCCAAACATCTAGACAAAGACATTTCAGACAGAACTCTACTATTTTCTCTTCCCTTAGTCGATTTCTCCCTACTTTTCTACGGTATCATTTTATTTTTTCTATCGACTTTCTTTTTCTATATTTTTTTTCCTTTTCTCCTCAGCTTGAGAATGATCACTTTTTCGAAGCTTTCATGATGTCTGCGAACCGTCATTGTCCTTTGAGGAACTCGGGTTGCCATTCTCAAACTAAGAATTATCTTTCTATAATTTTTTTTTCTTTTTCTTTAATAAGGGAATATCAAGGAGAGGTTGCATTGCATCTACTTAGTCATGCTAGAGTTTAAAGGAGGAGCAAAGTTCGAAGTACCTCAAGCCCCTTGACTAGAAGTTTTGATTCATTAGGTGCGGAGTCAACGCAAGATCCTTCAAGTACTCTAGAGATTAGAACTTTCTCCGTTGGAATGATCCACTTGCAGTGTTCAACTTAGTGAACCTTGCTTCTAAATCTGTGGAATGGTCATTAAGGTTCCTTGTTCGAAGCGACTTATACCTAGCAACGTTCATAGTTTCCGACTAAAAGAAAAAAGTTTTGACTCTATAAAACGACCCGATAAATGATGCAAGTATGCTTAAGACTCATCAAATCAAAGCATAGTTATTAATATAAGAAACCCCGCCCCCTAAACTTAAACCAAACTGTCCCCAGTTTGTTTAAATCGAGTTGAGGTGAAAAAGATAGGTAAATTCAAGTACAAGCTTGTGAAGACCAACTTGAAAGTGGTGATGGGTTTGGTATGGTGGTTGGGGCATGTGGTATGATTGAACTAATCACTTAATCATTCTCCTTATGTCCCTGCTTAGAATCGATTTAATTGAACAAAGCAAATCGAAAACATAGCTCGAAAGGAAATGTGATGAGCGGTTGAGTTTCCTTGCTTCGGATTGTGGTGGTGGGCGTGTGGTGATGATGGATGATGGTGGTGATAGGCGTTTGGTGGTGATGATTGGCTCGCCTTTGTTGAGAAGAACAAGTACTTTGGTTGTTGAGTACATGTTCTGGTTCCTTGACCTTTGATAACACCTTTAATGAGAGATGGAAAATCTTCTGTCACTACAAGAAAACTAAAGATTTGCGACGGCAATATCAGCCCCAATTCCGTCGCAAATCGGGTTTTGCGACAGATTTGCGATGGCGACCAAAATGTCGTAGCAAACATGGCGTCGCAAACGTGTCGCAAACTGCGGTCGTCGCAAAATTGTTTTGTCACAAATGAGGTGCGTCGCAAAGTTGTCGCAAATTTGACGTCGCAATGCTGTCCAAATTAATTAATAAATAATTAATAACGAAAATTATATATTAATTAATATTAAAAATAAAATTTAATTTATTTACAAAATATAAATTTATAAAATAAATTATAATTTAAAAAAGAAATTCGAATTATAAATTAATATTCATAAAACATAAAAAGTTATTGTTCTGAAAATTAAAACAAAATTTAATCGATAGGCGGGTCTTCATTTGCGGTCGACGGACTGGTATCCGAGCTGCGGTAAAGTTCTGCGAATGCCGAGTCACGTGGTGCCATAAACTCGAAATACCTATCGTATCTCTGCATCTTCTGGTTCTGCGATTGAATCAGAAGGCCTTGGGGGTCTCGATTATCTCCTGAAGAGCGGGATCTGGTCGGAAGAGTGACAGCCTCAATATCCGACTGTAAAGAACCCACTCCGAAGATTCTCCCTCTTGTACGGGGAGCGACCTATATATATATATAAGTATAATTAAGAAGTTATTAACTAAAAAAATAAATTAAAATTGTAATTAATTTGAAAATATTTACGTCCAAATAAATCTTGTTCTTCTCGACAGTACTAAGTGAGCAAGATGCAGTGCTTTCTGGATCATCAGGATCAGCCTGAGACATCTCTTGCATCCTTGTAGTGACGTCATTGTATAGCTTCTCTGAGCGTCCATTGACAAAAGTTCCATCCGGATTTTTCTTTGTCTCCTCGAAAACCGCTAACAAATCTGGAACAGTTGTTCCGATCCGCTCAGCCTACAAAAATTTGAAAACATTAGAATGATTAGAATAAATTATATAATAAAAAACTGTAATATATAAAATAAATACTTACTATCATTCAACCTCGTCCTTTAAACGAAATCTGACCCGACCGATGCTTAGATGGTGGCTCTCCAACAAGAGCACTGTAACGGGCTTTGCGGGCATTGGTGCTCTTCTTCGCACTCCCCGGCTCATTCAAAATGTAACAAGACCCTCTCAAACTAACGGATCAATCCATTCGGGCCTCGCATCATCGCCTAGCCTTTTCCACTTTGCCTTCCAACGTCCCACATGATCAGTCATCCGTTTCTACAACTTGTCCTCAAACATTCCACTAACTTCTCCGTTAATACTCCAATCCCAATGATATTTTTGCTACAAAAAAATTAATTATTAAAAAATAGCTTAAACATAGGAATAAATAAATAAAAATAGGAAAACAAATTATGATACTTACGGCAAATTGTTTGTACCACCGGTTGATGGTCTCTTTCGGAGTTTGCGACCAATTGGCATGAGCTTCTTTGAAATCTCTTTCAAAGATTTCTCGGACCTTAGCAGACACAGATGGATCATAATCGAACCTGTAAAAAAAAAATTAGAAACAAAAAGATTTGCAATAGTTATAATTTAAAATAATTAAAAAATATATTTTATAAATACCATATGGTGTTGGGGGGAGGACGTTTTGGATCAAGTCGTATCAGGCTGTCATGACCGCGACTCTTGAGAAGCTCTCGAATATCCATATCTTGCCAACGCCAACCTTGGTCTTGATGTTCCTCCGGTTGAGGAGGAGGAGGTTGTGCTGGAGCTGTCTCGGGAACGGGCGCTGAAAATGTGGTTCTCACCGATGGAGAGGTGAAAGAAGCCCCTGGAGTAGACGGAAAAGACCGAGGCCCAGACCCTCGCGACATGTAACGAGAAAAGTCGTTGTTCGTAGACATCTGCAAAAAAAATTTTGTTAGTCATAGAAAAATAAAAACAAATAGATAACATAAAAAAAGTTATAAATTAAAAATTACGTTCATTTTATAAAAATTAAAATTTTATAATCTAAAATTAAAATTTTATAAACTAAAATTAAAATTTATAAACTAAAATTTTTAAATTAAAATTTGTGAACTAAAATTTGTAAACTAAAAATTTTAAACTAAAATTACAAAAGAATAAATCTAACAAATAAAACTAAAATAACCATTTTTACATAAGGCATTAATTGATTCAATTTTACCTAAAATCAAACTAATTATAAAATAAATCTAACAAATTTCTAGATAATCTAAAATTATATACCTAACAATTTTAGGTTCAAACAATCAATTCCTAAAATTCTACTACTCTTGTCATTATAGTATTTTAGGTATCAATCCAAAGGGGTAAAGATTAAAAGCATTAGGAATGCATGAAACTATCTAATCTAAGCACAATCAAAGAGAGAAGTTTCTAACAACCTAAATGAAATGGAAACAATGCATAAAAATAAAACCTTGCACAAGTAATAATCTAGAAGACTTTAAATAAGCAATAAGCAAAACTAAACTCAAGGGTAGAAGGTTAAATTCGAAATTTGCAATAAATGAAAGGCAAGAATTCAAAGATGGGGTAATTGAATAAGAGGATTAAGATGGCTAACTTGATGTTCATACTCTAACAATTCTCATTTTTTTAGAATTAGTAATCTCATTTAGGCTTTCCCATCTTAGGTGGTACTAATCTCATTTGCAAACCTAGATTTTCCCAACTTAGGTGGTACTAATCTAGTGTTAATCCTCAACCCAATACCTAATTCTCATTAGTAAAGGGAAAGAATTGCAAAGATGGAGAACCTAATCCTAAATAAATCAATAAACCCTTTAGACAACCAAGATCTTGGTGTAAAAAGGTAAATCTCTTCTTTAGATTGATTTGACATTTCATCAAACACCTTGTGGGTGAGAAATGTCTTTGTGTTTAGATTGCATGGTTTATGCTAATCTAACACTAGAAACACTAAATGAGAAAAGGGTTTTATGAAATTAAGTTCTAAACACCAAGCTTTCCACTTAAATCTTCCTAATCTAACCCATCCTCAAATCCAAGAAAGACTACTCTTTAATCATGTTCAAACCCCTCTTAATCATAAGAGAAGAGGTGTTAAACATGATTAAGCTAAGCAAGAAGAAATATTAAAGCTTAAAACGAAATACTTCAATTAAAATCAAGGTTTTACAAAAAAAATGAAAGCTTAAAGTTTCTCTACAATGGAGATAGATCTAAAAATGGGGAAGAAGGCTGTGAAAATCGTGGATGCCTCTAAAAATTAGGGTAGAAGAGTTTTTATGGGACCACATTAATGGTCCTCTCACTAGAAGACAAAGTGTCAGTGGGCAAAGCAAAAGAAAGGAAAAACAGATGGACGGATCGAGCTGGCTGGTGGATCTGCCGGTCGATATGTGGCCAAACGGCCGTAGGTGGTCGATATGTGGATCGATCCAAGCTGAATCGACTGGGCTTGGTCGATCTGCTGCTCGATCCAAGCTGAATCGACTGGGTTAGGTCGATATGTGGCTCGATCAAAGGCTGAAACGACCTGGATGGTCGATCTAAGGCTCGATCCCAGCTTAATTCTTTTGTGGCCGAGCTCTCTCTTGACTCCAAGCAATTCCTAAGCTCTTCTTGTCCATGCCCTCTATCCAAACTAGCTTCATGCACACCAAATGACCTGAAAATGATGCAAATATGCAAGAATATAGAAATGCTAATGCAACATGTCCTAAAACCTAAAATGGGACAAAAACTACAATAACTCTAAGTTTGAGTGCAAAGTGAGTGCAAAACTATCCTAAATGAGTGCTAAATATGCGAAATATATGAGTATATAAACTCCCCCAAACTTGCCTTTTTGCTTGTCCTCAAGCAAACAAAGACAAACTAGGAGAAGAAGTTTGAAAATGGGGCTAAAATCCAAAAGTGTTTTTTCAAATAAATCGAATCAATGGTCCTTGTTCTTAATCCTAGGATGCAGTATACAAACTCTACTCCAAAGAACTTAGCCATATTCATCACACATTGAATCTCAAATCAAGACTTGTGTATTCCAAACAATCCAAGAATCATAACCTTTAACATTCATTAAAGCTCAAACCGTGAATCATACTTATGTAATTGAAACCGAATACATTTGGCTAAGGACAAGGTTATGAGATAAAAAATGATCTCATTCATGTGGGTATTCCAAGCAATGGGTTTTCTAAAGAAGGATTCAACTTGTGCATAATGCTAAAGGTAAAAGGCAACGGATGCGTACATAGCTAGACTCTCATCTACCCATCATGCTTTAACAATGAACCTAATCCCTCTCTCATTCATTTTCTTTTTCATCTCACTCACCCTCTAGAACTACCCAATCAAACAAAGCAAAATGATAAGTATAAACCCACAAAAACTCCATCATTCGAATTCACCTTAGGGAGACTTCTTCAACCTTTCTCATAGTGAGTGGTATGGTCATACATAGATTAGCTATTTATATTTTCTTGGGATAGCTCTCTCTTTGCTCATATATATTTTTTATGCATTTGGCCTTTTGGCTCTTTTTACTTTTGTTTTTATTAAAGAGTTATCCCCTTTTCTTTTCCTTTTAGAACTTGAGCTTTCATACAAAACAATTCAAGACCAACCACTTCAAACTATGTTTTTCCCTTTAATTTCAAACTCCCAAACACCATCTTTTCTCAAACCCGAATCAAGGTAAGCATTTTTATCAACACCCATGAACTCCCACCCCTAATCAAGCATAAACTAGCTTCAATATGCAAAGCTACATCATATGAGAGCCTGAACATGTCGTCCTAAACCTAACACTTTATGCCAAGTTCAATCAAAAAAATAAGGCCTCACAATTTGCAATCACTCAAGAATTTTGGCTTGAAATAAGGTAAGGGGTAAGGTGTGAAATTCTATTTAGTCTTACAAAAGAGTGGTGAAGGGAATAAGAAAGCCTAAATATGTATATGTGATCCATGTATTCTTTCTCAAATGCACAATTATGATAATTAAAAAGTCATGTTAAGGTTTCACTTGATAGGAAATGATTCAATTCATGCTTGTTTCAACTAAAGCCAAGAAAATTAAAACAAATGATCCAAATATGGTTAGAGCTTACTTTCATAGTTTATACAAAGCATCAAAGGACTACTAACTAGGGTCTTGAACCAATTCATGAGCTTAAAACATTTTACAAGGAAAATTACCCACTATGCACGTGAATGCAAGAAACCTATATGATAAAATCTAGACTCAATCCTAGAATATTTTACAATGCAAATGCAAGCTAGATGAATTTTGTTTTTTTTTTTTTGAAAATTTTTCTGACTTTTAATGCAAATATATGAATTCATGAAGACTCAAGTATGCTAAAAGAAAATAAGAACACAAAACAAAAAAATCAAAACTCTCAACCTCTCCCCAAACTTAAATTACACAGTCCCTTCTGTAATAAAAGTTCAAGAGATACCTTCAACAAAAAATAAAATTCAAAAATCCAAAAATGCATGATATTTACAAGATTTTGGAATGGTGTACCTTGGAGCTAGCTTTGCTTTGGACTGAGATCGAGCAGCTTGATCGATCTAGGCACCATTGTGTCCAGAATATCGAGTGGCAGTACTCGGTTCATCCCTCGATCTTTGCTTGAATCGACCATGGCTGGTCGATCTAGTCATCGATCTACCGGACATGCTTCAGTTTTCGTGCCTTTTGAAAGCCCCAAGAACTTGGATTTTGATCTCCATCTCCCTTTGTTCCTGCTCACACAAACTCAAAAACATAATCTAGAACAGAAATTAAAATAATATACACAAGGATAGTCATGGGATTGCCTCCCAAGTGCTCTTTGTTTAAAGTTTCTTAGCTTGACTTTCCTTACTCTTCCCTATGCTGGTTTTAGGGTGAAGTGGGAGGCAGAAGACGTGGCTGTACTTGAACTTTGTGGCATTTTAGCAGTGAAGATGTTGAACATTATCTCTTGCACACGTCCCTTATCCTTCTCATCAATACCCGGAGGGAGAATCACTTTGTCGCTCACAAAGTCTTTGCAATAGCATGTGGTCTCAACCTTATACTCTATAGCATCATCTTTGAGTCTCAATGGGTGAAGACTCAAAGTGTTTGTGGGCTGAGCAAGTGTAATAACCACGTGCTTCTTCTTCTTTGGCCTCTTCCTTGCTAAGGTGAGGGTGGTTCCGATCAATTCCTCATACAATGTATATCATGGTAGAAGTGTCTAGGGAGTTCATTCATACCTATGTGTATCTATAAGCATACATGTAGTTGTCGTGATCTATATACATACATAAAACTATATATATATATATATATAATAATTGTTGATATGTGATACACGTAGATCAATACTTAGGTTGCTAAGAACGAATATGGTTATGTGATGTTTGACGAATGTTTGCGGGTGTGTGTATTTCGTGGGGATTGATATATCATGATTTTTACCCATTTTTAGACCATGATATAAGTGTTTTTTTGAGCCTTTTGGCTATTTTCGAGTCTATATAGAGTCTTTACAGGTTCAGTTACAATTGGAGATAAATTGGAGATTTGGATACATTTTGGAGCTTAGTGGAATGAAGTCACGAATTGTAACACGATGAGTGTCGATCGAGACCAGGTTTTCCAATTTCCAGAATCGAGAAATTTCCATATTTTGAAAAAAAGGAAATCTCCAAGACTTTTCCTAATCTTCCAAGAAATTGAAGATGCGAACCTAGGCCTATAAATATAGTTGTCAAAGCCATTGTTTAGGCATATTCTCATACTTTAAGAATCATAGAAGTTTAGGGTTTTTGGAGAGAAAATCAGACTCCTTCAAAGCAGATTTGGAACTCTTTTATTTCCTCTATTGATTTCTTTTATGCTTTCTGTTCAAATAATGATTTCTGTTTCATTAATCATGTCTGAGTAGTTTGCTTGTTAGGTTTAGGTTTTTTCAAAGGTGATTGATGAATTGTTAGGTTGAATTAAATTGTTAGGATAAAATCATTAGAGTTCTTCATCTGGATTTGTGTTTAATGCTTATTCTAGCTTCGCGACCTAGAATCTGATCTTAGGTTGATTAATAGATGCGAGAGTATTATTAATTGCCTGAACTAATGTTAGATGAGCAAAATACCTATTCGCAAAGAGATTTGGTTTAGGATTTTGTGAACAATCGAACCTGATATTAATGCTTGTCTGAATTGTTTGAATTTGCAAAGAGATTTGGAATTCTAGGGTTTAGGCATAGATAATCTTCGCAGCGAGAGTTGGTTGATTTTACATTAGTGTTTCGAGTTCAAGAACAGTGCTTAATAATTCCTAACATTCTGTCTAGACCTGCAATTTAGATCACCTGAGAATTTCCCTAAACCTAGCGTTTCGTCTCCTGAACTTACATCG
This sequence comes from Alliaria petiolata, assembly GCA_020283515.1. Taxonomy (NCBI): domain Eukaryota; kingdom Viridiplantae; phylum Streptophyta; class Magnoliopsida; order Brassicales; family Brassicaceae; genus Alliaria; species Alliaria petiolata. The sequence continues at coordinate 389,650,355 of JAHZTW010000001.1, forward strand.
CTTTTAATTGCTTTCTGTTTTTACTTTTAATTATTTCTTCTTAGCTTAATTCGAAATTAGAGAACTGCTGTGTCACTATCCCTTTCTTGTGGATTCGATCCCTAAGTATTACAATTGATCTCTTAATTTGAGAGAGTAGCTCTAGGATAAATTTGAGAGCATATCAAATTTTGGCGCCGTTGCCGGGGAAGGAGATTAGTTGCCTACAGAGTTCTAATATTAGAATTTTGTCTAGGTTTTTATTTTTATTTTATTTTTGTTTTTGGTTACTAATTTTTAGTTTTTCATTCTTGGTTTCAGGTGTATGCTTAATCGCAATACCAGGAGCAACAAGGAAAATGAGCTAATTAAACTTGACAACCAGGCGCTAGCACATCTAGAACGAACCAACCACAAAGCTGCGAAGGCGTCGATCGACACCAATAGCATCGATCGACACCCCTCGCAGACAGAGATGGTGGAGCCTGTGATTTTGATAAGGGATGAAGCTGTCAATCTGTTCGATACGGAAGGGCACCGAAGGAACAACCAAGGCCATAAAATAGATGAGAACGGGGCTGTTTTGATCGAGCCAGATGGCGTCGATCGACACCCAGTTGGTGTCGATCGACACCAAGTGCGGCAAGATGCATTACAAGTCGCAGATGTTGGACGCGGAAGAACGCTTGGCGAATACAACAGACCTGATCAGTTCTATGCTAATAGAGCTGCGATTCGTCCTCCTGCATTCCAGAGGAATGACTTCGAGCTGAAGCCTGCTTACTACACTTTGGTGGCTCAGCATCCTTTCCATGGTCTTCCTAATGAGCATCCATGGACCACGTTGAGAGGTTTGAAGACTTGGCATCAAGCATCAAGGCCAATGGAGTTACATATGATTATCTCTTCTGCAAGCTTTTCCCTTACTCGCTTGCTGGAGATGCATCATACTGGCTGAAACAATTGGATCCAGGATCCTTAACCACTTGGGAAGAAACAAAGAATGCATTCTTATGCAATTTCTTTAATGATGCAAGATCTGAGGAGTTGAGGATGAAGATCACTACATTTTCTCAAGGACCAATTGAAGCATTCAAGGCTGCTTGGGTGAGATTCAAAGCTTACCAGAGAGACAGTCCACATCACGGTTTCAGCGAGCCACATCTACTGGGAATCTTCTACAGAGGGATTGATTGGAGGTACCAGATGGCTCTGGACGCTGCCAGCAATGGAAACTTCAACACTAGATATCCAGAAGATGCATATGTGCTGATTGAGAATTTGGTTTCTAGCAATAGTACCAAGAATGCAGATTTGGATAGGAAGAAGAAGACTGTAAACATGGATGGACGTCAGATTGCTGAGGTGAATGCTAAGCTAGACTCAATGCATAGCCTTCTAGTGGGAAAGAAGCAAGTCCAATATGCAGGTGAAGTGGAGACATTTGAGCCAGAAGAACAAGAAGTCAACTACATCAATGGAGTTGGTTTTCAAGGACAGAGATTCAACAATCAGCAAGGTTATGGTTCTTCTTACCAGAAGCCTTTTCAGAGCAACAACTTCAGTAGAACATATGGTTCTTCTTCTTACCAGAATCCTCCTGCTCAAGACAATAAGATGGAGTCCATGATTCAACAAATCTTGGAAGGAAAACAGAAGATGACTGTGGACTTCAATGGGAAGATCGATGCCTTGTACACTGATCTGAATGGGAAAATTGAGTCTCTAGGTACTCATATGAAGCAATTAGATGTCCAAGTAGCTCAAACTGCAGGAGCTTTGAAGAGACAAGAAGGATTTCTTCCTGGAAAGACGGACATGAACCCTCGACGTCAAGTCAATGCCATTATGGTGAAGAGTGTAGAAGAAATCGTGGCACCTCAGGAAGTTGAGGAAGACGAGACTGTTGCTGCAAAGGCAGTGTCGATCGACACCACTGAGTATCGATCGACACCACTAGAAAAACCCGACGATTCGAGCTCTGACGAAGCGAAATCGACCGAAGCATCGACATNACGAGACTGTTGCTGCAAAGGCAGTGTCGATCGACACCACTGAGTATCGATCGACACCACTAGAAAAACCCGACGATTCGAGCTCTGACGAAGCGAAATCGACCGAAGCATCGACATCAGATACCAGTGTCGATCGACACCAGGAGGGTATCGATCGACACCATGCCCAGACCTCGCTGGATCGTGCTGAAACTTCAACAAATGCAGTGGAAAGAGTCAACAAACCGAAAATACCTTATCACATACCTCCTAGAAGGTCTAAACAAGAGAGAGAGGAAGCAAGATGCAAGGAAATGATGGACAAGCTCATGGTTGAGCTACCCCTAGTTGATGCAGTCAGACTTTCACCTGCATTAAGAAGATATGTCAAGTGAATGGTTGCCAATGGTATAAGCCCTGAGGAAGGCGCATTGCTTACCAGAGACATGAATGCAATTCTCTTGGACATAGTTCCAAGGAAGAAGAAGAAGGTGTGGGTTTCTGAACAAGTCAGCGCTGTGATACAGAAAAGGATTCCAGAGAAGTTACCTGATCCAGGAAACTTTGTGCTAGATTGCTCAATCGCAACAGGAAGATTTCCTCGTTCCCTCTGCGATTTAGGATCAAGTATCAACTTGATACCATACTTTGTTGCTGTGAGACTTGGAATGACTGATCTCAAGCCAAGCAGAATCTCTCTAATCCTAGCTGATCGATCAAAGAGATTCCCAGAAAGTGTCTTAGAAGATGTTCCCCTGAAGATTGAAGGCTGAATAATTCCCACAGACTTCGTGGTTTTGAAATATGATGAAGAACCTGCAGATCCTCTTATTCTGGGAAGATCATTCTTGGCTTCAGCTGGTGCCATCATTGATGTGAGAAAAGAGAAAATGGAGCTTGATTTGGGTGATGTTGTCATGAATTTTGACATGGACAAGTTAAGAGGACCTTTCACCATCGATGGTCAAGCTTATTCAGTAGAGATTTCCATGGACAAAGATCCGATCAGTGAGCCTTCAAATGACACTACTACTGGGAATATCAAGGAGCTTGATATTGAAGAGCAAGAGAACAAACTGTTTGTTCAAGAGGCATTGGATGGAAATTCTGAGGAAGTTGCAGAGCTAGAAGATTGGAGTGAAAACAATAATCTCTTCAGGACTACGGGCGAAGATGAGGGTCTACTCAATGCCAAGTTGAGAGAGGAAGATGTTTTCGTCATGGAGACAAGGATTGCAGAACAGAATTGGAGAAAAAGTGCAGAGATTCGAGCTATTGGTTTGGTGTCGATCGACACCACTACTAGTGTCGATCGACACTCTCCGAGGATCACACCAGAAGCTGTTTCCAATGTTGCAAATCATTCATCATTGGTCCAACAGATGCCTCCACATCCTACATCCCAGAAGTCTCGAAGGAAGAAAAGGTACGCACTTCCTGGAATAAATTCCAAACCCCCTGATCTTATCAATAAGAACTTTAAATGTTTAAAAGATGCTGCACACTTATGCAAGCCACGAGATTCTGGTAAAAGGCTTGGTGTTTCTTTTGATGATTCTGTAGGGAAACGAAGTGTCCCACCCGAAGTCAAGTCCTGCCCTGTTGGTGTTCCTCATTTCCTTGGTCGCTTTCATGCACCTAATGCTTACAGATCACCATGGATGAGAAGACATTCGTCTGGGAAGCATTCAATGCCACCCTCTGATCCACCAGACGTCTAAACCACAACACAGTCAAGCTAATGACTGAAAACGAGCGTTGAGTGGGAGGCAACCCACTGTTAGGTACGTTCTTCTTTTTATTTTGCTTTGGTTTTACAAAGTTCTAAGTTTCAGTCAGTTGAAAAAAGGAGACATTGGATTCGACTTAGACAAGTGTCGATCGACACCAACAGTGTCGATCGACACCACGTGCAGACGAAGGTAAGTCTTCTAATAAATCTTTTAAGTTGTTTTTAATCTTTCTTTTAACCAACTTCGGGCTTGATAACACTGGGGACAGTGTTGTTTAAGTCTGGGCTCTTATACACATCTAGATGTGTATAAGAGACAACCACAACACAGTCAAGCTAATGACTGAAAACGAGCGTTGAGTGGGAGGCAACCCACTGTTAGGTACGTTCTTCTTTTTATTTTGCTTTGGTTTTACAAAGTTCTAAGTTTCAGTCAGTTGAAAAAAGGAGACATTGGATTCGACTTAGACAAGTGTCGATCGACACCACCTAGTGTCGATCGACACCACCTAGTGTCGATCGACACCACGTGCAGACGAAGGTAAGTCTTCTAATAAATCTTTTAAGTTGTTTTTAATCTTTCTTTTAACCAACTTCGGGCTTGATAACACTGGGGACAGTGTTGTTTAAGTCTGGGGGAGGTGATTACTGACTTTGTGTTTTGTTTTGAGAGTCAGTCAAAAACTTTCTTTTATTGAGTCAAAATCAGTGAAATTTTCAACTTTTCTTGGAACTAACCGCAGAATGTTGACACTTGAAGGACCATTGCTTTAGTAATTAATTACAGGTCTTACTAAGTAGAAAGCTGCAAGTGGATCAATCGAACAGAGAGAGTTCAGGTCCCCTTATGAGAACTAGGTACGCGCATAACTTGATTCCTCTTTCAGTTTGAACAAATAGAAAATTGCAGTCTCTCCTTGATCTTCCCTTGAGAAAAGAAAAAGAGTCTAAGTCTGGGAATAGTGCAAAGAACCTCATGAGCCTGTCTCCTCACAAGGAACAATATTAGTGAGTGCTCTTGAACCTGTCTCCTCACAAGGAACACAAGTAGAGAGTAGCACTACTTCCCGAGACTTCAAAAGAATAAGAAGAGTCAATGAAAAGATCTTAGAACACCCTGAAAATGGGCAGCAGTTGACTAAGGGAAGAGAAAATAGGAGAGCTGTACAAAGAGAATCTTGTTTAGGCACTAAGGAAGGGAAAGAATCAGAAAAGTTCTGTGGCAATACCACTGTTAGAGTTCGAAATTTTACCAAGGAAAGGATCTGGATTCAAACTGGGAGATTGCTAAGCTTGTGGTAAGTACACTGAACATTACCTAAGGTTGGCTCTATAGCATGTGGATTCAAGAGTGTTAATGATTGTGGCGTTCTGAAGGATAGCTGGATGTTTTTGTTTTCAAACCTCGACTCTATATTTGGTTTCTGTTTTGCTTGAGGGCAAGCAAAAGCTAAGTCTGGGGGAGTTGATATATCATGGTTTTTACCCATTTTTAGACCATGATATAAGTGTTTTTATAGAGTCTTTTGGCTATTTTCGAGTCTATATAGAGTCTTTACAGGTTCAGGTACAATTGGAGATAAATTGGAGATTTGGATATATTTTGGAGCTTAGTGGAATGAAGTCACGAATTGTAACACGATGAGTGTCGATCGACACCATTGGTGTCGATCGACACCAGGTTTTCCAATTTCCAGAATCGAGAAGTTTCCATATTTTGATGAAAAGGAAATCTCCAAGACTTTTCTTAATCTTCCAAGGAATTGAAGATGCGAACCTAGGCCTATAAATATAGTTGTCAAAGCCATTGTTTAGGCATAATCTCATACTTTAAGAATCATAGAAGTTTAGGGTTTTTGGAGAGAAAAAT
>JAHZTW010000001.1:389656631-389690514 GCA_020283515.1 Alliaria petiolata
CCTCATTCTTTTCCCTTTTCAGGTGAGCCTGAGGAAGTGCAGGAGTAAAGGTCTCGGTTTGGTGCAACGTTTTGGGTTTCGGGGTGACTTTTGGATTGTTTAAATGAATTTATTGTAATATGTTTTAAATAATGATTGTATGTTTTTATTCGGTATTTCGTTTGATAAACATGATTTGGAATATGTGCGGATTTTATCGGATTTAATAACAAATGGACTGTTTTGTAATAATTTGAGTAACTTGAGTTATAAGTTAGGGTTTGTGGCACGCCGTTCTCGAGAGAGGATGAGACGGGTGTTACAAAATGGATCTCTTTGGGTTGCTTGGGTGCGTGCAGAAGAATATCATTGGTAGACTTTCAACAGTCAGGGTCTTCGATTTGGAAACGACTAATGAAGCTCCGTCCGCCGGCGAGACCTTATCTTATATCTATCGTAAGGTCCGGGAACTCAGCCCTATTCTGGCATGACAATTGGACGGGACTAGGTCCTTTAGTTGACCTATCGGGTGCGAATAGACCAAGAGTCAGATGGATTCGTTCTTTGGCCACTGTCTCTCAAGAATTTCTAATGGAGCATGGGTGCTTCCTACTGGTAGACATCCAATTCTTGTTTTGATGCGTGCATGTTTACCTGATTCTGTCCCGAATGTGAATTCGCATTTGCCGGATTACTTCCTTTTGAGGAATACTTTAGGATCTTCTCCGGGTATCTTCTGCTCTTCCAAAACTTGGTTATCTTTACATCCAGATCCTCCATCTCTGTCGTGGACTAAAACAGTTTGGTTTAAAGGAAGAATTCCCAAGCATGCATTTATTCTTTGGGTCACAATTTGGGGTCGGTTGACTACAAGAGACATACTACAAAGTTGGGGAATGAATGTTCCTACGGAGTGTCTTTTATGCGGAACCGAGCCGGAAAGTCGCGATCATCTTTTCTTCGGATGCTCCTTCTCATCACAGGTATGGAACTCTTTCTTCACTCACAGAACCCTTTCTCATCCTGCTTCCTTTGCAAATGTGATCACTTGGGTACAATCTGCTTCAAGTAACCCCAAGGTTAAGGAGATTTGTCACCTGATTTTTCATGCATCGGTCTATTGCTTGTGGAAAGAAAGAAATTCTAGACTACATTCAACAACTTCAAAGCGTTCTCACGTGGTGATAAAAGAAATTCAAGTCAACCTGCCAGCAAGGTTGTTTGGTTTAGAGAGGAAACCTCAAATCACAACTCAGCTGACTTCTACTACTCCTGATGATGAATCCTATCTTTACACCTGGTTCAAGTTCTATCAACCATAACCGGTTTTTCATATGGTTTTAAATATTGCTTCACAAGTGTTTCTTTTCGCTGCATGTATCTGTTTTAAATTGTACTTAGTTCTTCTTTCTTCAGTTGTAAGCTACTTTGAAAATTTCTCCTTTTAGAGAAATAAATAAAGGAAGGAAGTTGAAAAAAAAAAAAACTAATAAAAGGCAGTCTGCAAATAAGAATACAAATTAAAGCTAAACATACTACTTCGGAGAGGACACATGTACATGTACGAACTTACTGACTTACTAAATCAAACCAGACCAGGGGCGGATGTAGATGGTTATATACGGGGTCACGTGCTCCCGACTGATTTTTTTTTATAATAACTTTACTAATCTGATTAAATATTTGATTAAATATTGTTATTTTAATGGGCAAAAACTGTTTTTCTTCTCCGGTGCCCCCTCTTCCGCTAAAAAAATTATCTTGACTTTGATTATTTATAGTATTATGTCCCCGGTAAAAAAAATTTCTAGATCCGCCTGGTTTGGTAATGCCAGTGTTAATTTGGTTTGGTAATGCCAGTGTTAATTTCTATTTGCTTAGCTGTCATTCTTATAAGAGGTGGCCAGTAGGGAGGTTCTCGCTAAATAATGTTTCAAAGAAACTATGTGAAAAATTGCTACCTAACCGATTTTGTTTTGGCTGGAATGAATTTTATTTGTTTGCGTGTGTGAACAAATAAAAGAATCATGTAAGTGTTGTAAACGATATTTATACTAGGTGAGATATATATATATATATTTTTTTTTTTTTATTGAATATCAAATTAATTGATCATGGCTGGAAAGAGTTAATTGTTACAAAAGTGGAATATGAAATTGAAATATAATTTCGAACAAGCATACATGTTTTTGTAAATAGGTTTTATGTTACTTCAAACAATCTTCGCAGGAACCCCTCCAACTTATGTGGATAGGGAAGTGATACGATTCCGAATAGCTTTATCAATGGTATATGATAATTGTTGATGTGTGATTCTGTTCCCTCCATGCCTTCTAGAGTTACGCTCCCTCCAAATGAAGTAGATAGCTCTTTGAAACACCATGTTCAACAAGATCAAATCCATTTTACCAAGACGTCCTTGAAGGAGATAATCCAAGGTGTCCTGCCAATCCGGAGTAGTTGCTGTGCCCAGCAACTTTCCAGCGATAGCCAGCCATACTGTGTAGGTGTACGGGCAAGTAAAGAATAGATGATCCCTGATTTCATCCGGTTCGGCACAGAAAAGGCAATTCTGAGTTAGACCCCATCCTCTCATACGATTATCCGTGGATAGTCGGTTGCGTATTGTTAGCCAAGTTATGAATGATTGTTTAGGTACTCCCTGCGAGAACCAAACAACCCGATGCCATAATGCTGTTTCCCTCATTGGTCTAATTTGATTCCAAGTGTTTGAAGCTGAGTATACCGTACGATATTGCCCCTCCTCATGCCTCCACAAGACAATGTCAGTTCCCGCAACAGTACTCGGTATCGGTTTTTCAAGAATACTTGCACACAATTCTCTGTAATATCATCCCCTGATACCCCGGATAGTCCAATCTGTTGCATTAGCCACATCTGTCACGGTCGCAGTACACGGGAGACCAAGAATCCGAGGACCAGCTGCACCTGTGACTTCGATCAATTTACCCTTTTGTAGCCAATCATCAAACCAGAAAAAGCTTTTCTGTCATCTTGAACATCAACCCGAAGAAAAGGATAGACTTGATCCTGAAGTTTCAGCAGTTTTCTCCATACCCATGATCCCTTATTCCCCTGTTTTACATCCCAAAAGAGTAATTGTTGAGTAGGTAATACTTAATCCAGGCTACGCAAAGCGATCCCGATAAGGAGAAGAATCGCCAAATCAGATTAAAGGCAAAGAATCTTGAGGAATTTCTTAGACGGCGCAGCCCAAGACCCCCCCTTACTCTTAGGATAACATCACTCTTTCCAGGAGACCTTTGATTTATAGGTGTCATTCGGCGAGCCTGACCATAGGAAAGCATTGCACATGCTTTCAATTTGATCCAAGCACTTCTGCGGGAGGATGTAAGCTGAACACCAAAAATTTGTGATGCTACTGATGACCAACATGATTTGCTCAAGCCGTCCCGCGTAGGATAGATTGCTGTGTGCCCAAGACAGAAATCTACTGCGGATCTTGTCCACAAGAGGCTCGTAATCGATCACCGTCAGTGGTAATCCCAAGTAACGTATGGGCAGCGTCCCCATTGATAATCCCAACACAGAGATCGTTGTATGTAGCGTTGTGTCAGCTTTTCCTGCCACATATATCGATGATTTGGATTCATTGATATGCAACCCGGACATCAGCGCAAAATCCCTTAAAACAGTGGTGATCCCTTTCAATGAACATGGAGTCCCATCTGTAAACACCAAAATATCATCAACAAAACTTAAATGGGTTAATTCCACTTCTTTGTACTTCGGGTGATATCCAAAGTCCCCATTTGATGCAGATTTGTTTAGCATTTTGGATTGTTCATTATTTAGTATTACATACAAAAATGGTGAAAGCTAACATCCTTGTCTGATCCCTCGTGCACTTTTAAAAAATCCTTCCAGTTCCCCGTTCACAGCGACAAAGAAACTAGCAGTTGATATGCATGTATAAATCCAGTGAATGAACAACTCTGGAAGCCCCATCGCCTGCAATACAGATCAGATAAATGATCATTTAACCGTATCGAAGGCTTTGGCAATATCGTATTTGATTGTACATCTGGCGGGCGAAGATGAAGTGTGATACCCATTTATCAATTCTGCTGCCAGCAACGCATTTTCCAGAAGTAGTCGTCCTTTAATAAATGCACTATGGTTGGCTTCAATGGCTTTTGGTAACAGAGTTTTAAGCCTTCTCACAAGTACCTTACATATAACCTTTTATAGGAGATTTTAACATGTTATAGGCCTATAGTCCTTCATTGTTTTTGCATTCTCAGATTTAGGAATCAGAGAGATGATTGTTGCATTTACCCCAGTAGGCATGAATCTAAACAGAAAGAAAGACTGAACCGCCGTGATGAAATCCTTTCCTACGACCCCCCATGCTGCAACATAGAACTCCTTAGTAAAATCATCTGGCCCGGAAACCTTATCATTTGAGAGTTGTTGTAATGCTGAGTAGACCTCTATTACCGAGATTGGGGCTACTAGATTTGATGCCATTGTACCCTTGCATGTAAATCCTATAAGATCTCGTAAATAGGGCATGGGGACTACCTCTGAATCCATAGATTGTGTTTGAAGGAACCTCAGGAAATAGTTAACAGCTTCACCTTTAATATCCGATAGAGAAGTCAGTCCCACACCCTCTTTTGTTTCTAGATATTTGATTACATTGCGAGTAGTCCTACTCGCTGCTGCTTTATGAAAAGCTCCATTGTTGTGATCACCGACCGTTAGCCATCTGATGCAGGACTTTTGCTTGTAAAACTTCTCTTCCACGGACGCAAGATGGTGCCACCGGTCAGAAGCTACGGAGGCAACTTTAAGTGTTGCATCAGTTGGGTTTTGCAGCACTTCGTTTTGACAAGTACACAACTCCACGAAAGCACTCTTTGATCGGCTTGGTAGATCCCCATATTGTGTTCTATTCAATCCCGTAGTGCATATTTAAGCGACTTCAATTGCTTATGGAACTTATAAAGCGAGGCCCGAGAGTGTAGAGAGGCTGTTGCTCACCCCAAATCTTCGCTACGGTTGGAAGAATTTGCTCATGATCGACAAGAAAGTTAAAAAACTTGAACGGTTTCCGGTTCACCGAGGTTTGCTGGGATAGATTAATAATACACCGTGCATGATCAGATACTCCCCCCGCTTCAAAATTGGTAAAAGAGTGCGCGAATACATTCAGCCATTCCCCATTATCAATGCTCAATCCAACTTCTTTCCTAACGGATCACACTCACGCTTATTCCAGCAAGTGAATATAGAGCCTATGAGAGAGATCCTCCAGATTACAATCTGCAACAAGATTCTGAAACTGCCTCATGCCCCTGTAGCAATTACATGAACTGCACAAGTTAGTATTTGCGCTGACTTATGAAAAGGAGAGACCACCACCACATCCATCCAACAAAACCAGATACGCCCCAGCCTGTGAAACTCATAGTTTACAATTGAGGACCATCCTGGTAAAACTACCTTCATTCTTGACATATGATTTCTTCATGTACCCTTGTTTAAACAAAGCTTCCAAACAAGGGCTTTACTTCTCGAACCCATCTTCGAACTACCTCGTGTTTGCGTGGTGAATTGAATCCACGCATATTTCAAGCGAAGAAGGACGTCATAGTTTCCGTGAGGAAACTTTTTTGATTCTTTGACGAGTAATTTCTTCAAGTCCTTGGACCTGTATATCAGTTTTCTAGGTGTGCGTAAACCATTCTTTTGATTTTTCCCCACCACTTGCACTTGCCCCTTTTCATTATCCTCATGTCGAACTTCAACAACCTTCCCTTCCTCCACCTCCTCTGCCCCCTCGTTTTCCTCTTCCTCCTCGGTGATGTCAGCAAGAGCTTGATAGCGTGATGGTGAAACCGAATTCTGCCCTTCCCTTATAAAACAACAGTTGTGTCTATTCTGTGAGAGGGTTAATGATGTAGCCCCGAAACTGTACTCCACTCCCCATTGATGGGGTCTAAATAGTCATCCGAAATTGGAGGATTTCTTTGGGGACTCGTCTAGCTTTGAATTTGTAGGACCATAAGCTGCAAGTGCACATCGTGCGATGTAGTACTTAGGGTATCGATACACAGGGAGGAGGTCAACTGCAAAACAGAGAATCAGGGCAAGCAAAGACGCAAGGAACTGGGGTTTTGGGGTAAGTGTCACGGTTTTACAGAAAAGAAAGAAGGCAGAGTCACGTCTTATATAGAAGAGGTTGTCAATCAATTTTATAACCAACGGGAAAAGGAAAATCAACTTAAGTGCTTGTAAAAAGGAAATCAGGTGAGCAATGCAGAAAATGTAAATATTGAAGTGCGTAAATCTCGAGTTGTAAAGCAGATGGGAAACAGGTTAGGGATCTTCTCAGAAAATCTATGGGGTTCTAACTAGAAATAAAACTCACAAAAGTTCAGACAAACGAGACTAGGCGATTTTCCCTAAACTGGAATCACTGGTTTTAACAACCTAACTGTGACAAGCTAGATTGATCTATGTTATGCACATTTCACAGGTATACTATCGTATCCTGCGTCCTAGGCAAACATGCAATAATGATCGGGACAATAAACGTTCACGACTACTCCTTAGGTATGCATAAGCATCCCAGAAGTGTTGCGCTCCACCAGACTAGGTTCGGATCTGAAATTCAGCAGGTTAATGGTTTTCAAAGATCCTAAGATCAGACATCTAGTTCACGACGCTAGACTCATGCATTAAGAACAAGTTTTTTAGTTAAGAAAGAAAACCCTAATCTACAGCCTAAACGATCAGTTCAAGAATAGTTAATAAAATTCCCCATAGATCCCCTTAAAGAACACCCAACGAAAATAAACTACTCAAACATGAAAGAAGGAGTAGAAAACGTGATAGATGAATGCATGCTTGTATAAATCAATGAGAAGTAACAAAGGTTTCAGCAGAAATCAATCTCCCTCGAAAAACAAGGATGGAGATCGAGAGAGAAAGAGATTTGTGGCCGTCGGAACCAAAACAATGAAAATGTGAAAAGAAAACTTCGAACTCTCTAAAAGAAACCCTAAACATCGAGTATATATAGGTCTTCAAGTCCCCTTGGTCGTCAATTAGGTCTTCGCTTGCATAAGACGGCTGCAGGTTTAAGTTGGGCTTCAAATGGGTTCGGGAATCGTCAGGTGGCTGGCCAACCGAGCGACTGGCCGTGGTGCGGCCACTGGTCGTCTGGTCAGGCCATGGCGCGGCCAGCTAGATCTTCCGGGTGCTTGATGGACCTTCGTGCTTCCTTCATAACTTGAGATCCAACCGTGAGATTGTTCTCAAACCACTTCGAGGTGAAATACTGCTGATATTGATAAGGCTACCTTGTCTCCAAATATGAGCTTGATCTTATGGTGGGAAGACCTTCGTCTGATGTTGAACTTATTCATCCGAGCACGGTTTCCGGGAATGTCCATTTTGCTCCAAAATATGCGTCTTTTGCTAAGTTTACCTGAAAAGAGTCTTGAACAACCAAATACTCGAAATCTAGTGTTTATGCATTAAAACATTAGGGAAATTCTTATTAAAGCACTCACTTATTACCGTAAAAACGTGTAAAATATGCATGTTATCAACTCCCCCAGACTTAAACCTTTGTTTGTCCTCAAACAAAACAAAACAAAAATCTAAGTAAGGAAGAAAGGTTTCAAAACGTGGAAACTCACAAATAATTGGGAACTCATCAAGTCTAGCAATCGACCTGTTTCAGCCCCGTAACTCGGAATCTAGCCTCAAAGCGTTTGGGTCTACTTACCTTGAGATTTTCACCCGTCTAGGATACGCGTCATGGTCCTTTTAAGTATTTTGAGCTTTCTCTTGTTGACTCCTTTAGTCATTTAGGCATGCGGTCTCTATCAAGGGAGTATTGGTCGACGAGACATAATACTCTTCTCTCCCAAACATCTAGACAAAGACATTTCAGACACGACTCTACTATTTTCTCTTCCCTTAATCGATTTCTCCCTACTTTTCTACGGTATCATTTTATTTTTTCTATCGACTTCCTTTTTATATATTTTTTTTTCTTTTCTTCTCAGCTTGAGAATGATCACTTTTTCGAAGCTTTCATGATGTCTGCGAACCGTCATTGTTCTTTGAGGAACTCGGGTTGCCATTCTCAAACTAAGACTTTTCTTTCTATAATTTTTTTTCTTTTTCTGTAATAAGAGAAGATCAAGGAGAGGTTGCATTGCATCTACTTAGTCATGCTAGAGTTTAAAAGAGGAGCAAAGTTTGAAGTACTTTAAGCCCCGTGACGAGAAGTTTTGATTCATTAGGTGCGGAGTCAACGCAAGATCCTTCGAGTACTCTAGAAATTATAACTTTCTCCGTTGGAATGATCCACTTGCAATGTTCAACTTAGTGAACCTTGCTTCTAAATCTGTGAGAATGGTCAGTAAGGTTCCTTGTTCGAAGCGACTTATATCTAGCAAAGTTCATAGTTTCCGTCTAAAAGAAAAAAGTTTTGACTCTATAAAACGACTCGATAAATGATGCAAGTATGCTTAAGACTCATCAAATCAAAGCATAGTTATTAATATAAGAAACCCGCCCCCCAACCTTAAATCAAACTGTCCCCAGTTTGTTTAAATCGAGTAGAGGTGAAAAAGATAGGTAAATTCAAGTACAAGCTTGTGAAGACTTACTTGAAAGTGGCGATGGGTTTGGTATGGTGGTTGGGCGTGTGGTATGATTGAGCTAAGCACTTAATCATTCTCCTTATGTCCCTGCTTAGAATCGATTTAATTGAACATAACAAATCGAAAACTTAGCTCGAAAAGAAATGTGATGCGCGGTTGAGTTTCCTTGCTTCGGATTATGGTGGTGGGCGTGTGGTGATGATGGATGATGGTGGTGATAGGCGTTTGGTGGTGATGATTGGCTCGCCTTTGTTGAGAAGAACAAGTACTTTGGTTGTTGAGTACTTGTTCTGGTTCCTTGACCTTTGATAACACCTTTAATGAGAGATGGAAAATCTTCTGTCACTATAAGAAAACTAAAGATTTGCGACGGCAATATCGGCCGCAATTCCGTCGCAAATCGGGTTTTGCGACGGATTTGCGACGGCGACCAAAATTAATCGCGGATCCGTTGCAATGTCGTAGCAAACATGGTGTCGCAAACTGCGGTCATAGCAATGTCGTCGCAAAATTGTTCCGTCGCAAATGATGTGCGTCGCAAAGTCGTCGCAAATTTGAAGTCGCAATGCTGTCGCAAATTAATTAATAAATAATTAATATAATAAATAATAAAGAAAATAATTAATATAATAAATAATAACGAAAATTATATATTAATTAATATTAAAAATAAAATTTAATTTATTTACAAAATATAAATTTAGAAAATAAATTATAATTTAAAAAAGAAATTCGAATTACAAATTAATATTCATAAAACATAAAAAAGTTCTGCGAATGCTGAGTTGTGGTAAAGTTCTGCGAATGCCGAGTCACATTGCGCCATAACCTCGAAATACCTATCGTAGCTCTGCATCTTCTGGTTCTGCAATTGAATCAGAAAGGCTTGGGTCTCGATTATCTCCTGAAGAGTGGGATCTGGTCCGGTGGAAGAAAAAGTCGGAAGAGTGGCAGCCTCAATATCCGACTATAAAGAACCCACTCCGAATATTCTCCCTCTTGTACGGGGAGCGACCTAAGTATAATTAAGAAGTTATTAACTAAAAAAAAAATTAAAATTGTAATTAATTTGAAAATACTTACGTCCAGATAAATCTTGTTCTTCTCGGCCGTACTAAGTGAGCAGGATGCAGTGCTTTCTGGATCATCAGGATCAGCCTGAGACATCTCTTGCATCCTCGCAGTGACGTCGTTGTATAGCTTCTCCGAGTGTCCATCGACAAAAGTTCCATCCGGATTTTTTTTTGTCTCCTCGAGGATCGCTAACAAATCTGGAACAGTTGTTCCGGTCCGCTCAGCCTACAAAAAAGTTGAAAACATTAGAATGATTAGAATAAATTATATAATAAAAAACTGTAATATATAAAATAAATACTTACTATCATTCGGCCTCGTCCTTTAAACGAAATCTAACCCTTCCGATGCTTAGATGGTTGCTCTCCAACAGGAGCACTGTAACGGGCTTTGCGGGCATTGGCGCTCTTCTTCGCGCTCCCCGGCTCATTCAAAATGTAACAAGACCCTCCCAAACTAACGGATCAATCTATTCGGGCCTCGCATCATCGCATAGCCTTTTCCACTTTGCCTTCCAACGTCCCACATGATCAGTCATCTGTTTCTCAACTTGGCCTCAAACATTCCACTAACTTCTCCGTTAATACTCCAATTCCAATCCTAATGATATTTTTGCTACAAATAATTTATTATTAAAAATAGCTTAAACATAGGAATAAACAAATAAAAAAGAAAAAAAAATATGATACTTACGACAAATTGTTTGTACCACCGGTTGATGATCTCTTTCGGAGTTTGCGACCAATTGCCATGAGATTCTTTGAAATCTTTTTCAAAGATTTCTCGGACCTTAGCAGCTACAGATGGATCATAATCGAACCTGGGAAAAAAATTTAGAAACGAAAAGATTTGCAATAGTTATAATTTAAAAAAATTAAAAAATATATTTTATAATTACCATATGGTGTTGGGGGACGTTTTGGATCAAGTCGTGTCAGGCTGTCATGACCGGGACTCTCGAGAAGCTCTCGAATATCCATATCTTGCCAACGCCAACCTTGGTCTTGATGTTTCTCTGGTTGAGGAGGAGGAGGCTGTGCGGGAGCTGTCTCGGGAACGGGCGCTGAAAATGTGGTTCTCACCGATGGAGAGGTGAAAGAAGCCCCTGGAGTAGACGGAAAAGACCGAGGCCCAGACCCTCGCGACATGTAACGAGAAAAGTCGTTGTTCGTAGACATCTGCAAAAAAAATTTTGTTAGTCATAGAAAAATAAAAACAAATAGATAACCTAAAAAAGTTATCAATTAAAAATCACGTCCGTTTTATAAAAATTAAAATTTTATAAACTAAAATTAAATTTATAAACTAAAATTTGTATTTAAAATTTTTAAACTAAAATTCTTAAACAAAAATTTATAAACTAAAATTACAAAATAATAAATCTAACAAATAAAACTAAAATAATCATTTTTACATAAGGCATTAATTGATTCAATTTGTAAAACTTTTACCTAAAATCAAACTAATTACAAAATAAATCTAACAAATTTCTAGATAATCTAAAATTATATACCTAGCAATTCTAAAATCTAGATTTCATATCTAAAAATCTAACAATTTCTAACATAACAAATCCCTAATAATCTAGCATAGATCTAAGAAAATGGGGATTTGTTACCTTTGTGGAGGAGTTCGGCGGCGAGGGGTGCGGCGGCGAGGACCAGATCCGGCGAGAGAGAACCAGATCCGGCGAGAGAGAGAGGTGCGGCGGTGGCGAGAGAGAGAGAGAGAGAGAGAGAGAGAGAGAGAGAGAGAGAGAGAGAGGTCCGGCGGCGGTGGCTCGAGAGAGAGAGAGGTTTTCTGATAGTATGAATTTTTAGGTTCAACCAATCAATTCCTAAAATTCTACTACTCTTGTCATTGTAGTATTTTAGGTATCAATCCAAAGGGGTAAAGATTAAAAGCATTAGGAATGCATGAAACTATCTAATCTAAGCACAATCAAAGAGAGAAGTTTCTAACAACCTAAATGAAATGGAAACAATGCATAAAAATAAAACCTTGCACAAGTAATAATCTAGAGACTTTAAATAAGCAATAAGCAAAACTAAACTCAAGGGTAGAAGGTTAAATTCGAAATTTGCAATAAATAAAAGGCAAGAATTCAAAGAAGGGGTAATTGAATAAGAGGATTAAGATGGCTAACTTGATGTTCATACTCTAACAATTCTCATTTTTTTAGAATTACTAATCTCAATTAGACTTTCCCATCTTAGGTGGTACTAATCTCATTTGCAAACCTATATTTTCCCAACTTAGGTGGTACTAATCTAGTGTTAATCCTCAACCCAATACCTAATTCTCATTAGTAAAGGGGAAGAATTGCAAAGATGGAGAACCTAATCCTAAATGAATCAATAAACCCTTTAGACAACCAATATCTTGGTGTAAAAAGGTAAATCTCTTCTTTAGGTTGATTTGGCATTTCATCAAACACCTTGTGGGTGAGAAATGCCTTTGTGTTTAGATTGCATGGTTTATGCTAATCTAACACTAGAAACACTAAATGAGAAAAGGGTTTTATGAAATTAAGTTCTAAACACCAAGCTTTCCACTTAAATCTTCATAATCTAACCCATCTTCAAATCCAAGAAAGACTACTCCTTAATCATGTTCAAACCCCTCTTAATCATAAGAGAAGAGGTGTTAAACATGATTAAGCTAAGCAAGAAGAAATATTAAAGCTTAAAACAAAATAATTAAACTAAAATCAAGGTTTTACAAAAAAAATGAAAGCTTAAAGTTTCTCTACAATGGAGATAGATCTAAAAATGGGGAAGAAGGCTGTGAAAATCGTGGATGCCTCTAAAAACTAGGGTAGAAGAGTTTTTATGGGACCACACAAATGGTCCCCTCACTAGAAGACAAAGTGTGAGATGGCAAAGCAAAAGAAGGGGGAAACAGATGGACGGATCGAGCTGGCTGGTCGATCTGTGGCTGAACGGCCGTGGGTGGTCGATCTGTGGCTCGATCCAAGCTGAATCGATTGGGCTTGGTCGATCTGCTGCTCGATCCAAGCTGAATCGACTGGGTTTGGTCGATATGTGGCTCGATCAAATGCTTAAACGACCTGGATGGTCGATCTAAGGCTCGATCCCAGCCTAATTCTTTTGTGGCCGAGCTCTCCCTTGACTCCAAGCAATTCCTAAGCTCTTCTTGTCCATGCCCACTATCCAAACTAGTTCCATGCACACCAAATGACCAGAAAATGATGCAAATATGCAAGAATATGCAAATGCTAATGCAACATGTCCTAAAACCTAAAATGGGACAAAAGCTACAATAACTCTAAGTATAGTGCAAAAGTGAGTGCAAAACTATCCTAAATGAGTGCTAAATATGCGAAATATATGAGTATATCAACTCCCCCAAACTTGCCTTTTTACTTGTCCTCAAGCAAACAAAGACAAACTAGGAGAAGAAGTTTTAAAATGGGGCTCAAATCCAAAAGTGTTTTTTCAAATAAATCGAATCAATGGTCCTTGATCTTAATCCTAGGATGCAGTATACAAACTCTACTCCAAAGAACTTAGCCATATTCATCACCCATTGAATCTCAAATCAAGACTTGTGTATTCCAAACAATCCAAGAATCATAACCTTTAACATTCATTAAAGCTCAAACCGTGAATCATACTTATGCAATTGAAACCGAATACATTTGGCTAAGGACAAGGTTATGAGATAAAAATGATCTCATTCATGTGGGTATTCCAAGCAATGGGTTCTCTCAAGAAGGATTGAACTTGTGCATAATGCTAAAGGTAAAAGGCAACGGATGCATACATGGCTAGACTCTCATCTACCCATCATGCTAACAATGAACCTAATCCCTCACTCATTCATTTTCTTTTTCAGCTCACTCACCTTTTAGAACTACCCAATCAAACAAAGCAAAATGCTAAGTATAAACCCACAAAAACTCCATCATTCGAATTCCCCTTAGGAAGACTTCTTCAAGATTAGCTCTTTATATTTTCTTGGGATAGCTCTCTCTTTGCTCATATATTTTTTTATGCATTTGGCCTTTTGGCTCTTTTTACTTTTGTTTTTATTAGAGAGTTATCCCCTTTTCTTTTCCTTTTAGAACTTGAGCTTTCATACAAAACAATTCAAGACCAACCACTTCAAACTATATTTTTCCCTTTAATTTCAAACTCCCAAACACCATCTTTTCTCAAACCCGAATCAAGGTAAGCATTTTTGTCAACACCCGTGAACTCCCACCCCTAATCAAGCCTAAACTAGCTTCAATATGCAAAGCTAGCATCATATGAGAGCCTAAACATGTCGCCCTAAACCTAACACTTTATGCCAAGTTCAATCAAAAAAATAAGGCCTCACAATTTGCAATCACTCAAGAATTTTGGCTTGAAATAAGGTAAGTGTTAAGGTGTGAAATTCTATTTAGGCTTACAAAAGAGTGGTGAAAGGAATAAGAAAGCCTAAATATGTATATGTGATCCATGTATTCTTTCTCAAATGCACAAGTATGATAATTAAAAAGTCATGTTAAGGTTTCACTTAATAGGAAATGATTCAATTCATGCTTGTTTCAACTAAAGCCAAGAAAATTAAAACAAATGATCCAAATATGGTTAGAGCTTACTTTCATAGTTTATACAAAGCATCAAAGGACTACTAACTAGGGTCTTGAACCAATTCATGAGCTTAAAACACTTTAAAAGGAAAATTACCCCTTATGCACGTGAATGCAAGCAACCTATATGATAAAATCTAGACTCAATCCTAAAAATATTCTACAAATGCAAATGCAAGCTACATGAATTGTTTCGAAAATTTTGAAATTTTTCTGATTTTTCTATGCAAATGTATATGCATGAAGAGTCAAATATGCTAAAGGGAAAATAAGAACACAAAACACAAAATTAAATCTCTCAACCTCTCCCCCAAACTTAAATTACACAGTCCCTTGTGTAATAAAAGTTCAAGAGAGACCATTAACAAAAAATAAAATTAAAAAATTAAACAATGCATGATATATACAAGGTTTTGGAATGGTGTACCTTGGAGCTAGCTGTGCTTTGGACTGAGATCGAGCAGCTTGATCGATCTAGGCACCATTCTGCCCAGAAGATCGAGTGGCAGTCCTCGATTCATCCCTCGATCTTTGCTTGAATCGACCATGGCAGGTCGATCTAGCCATCGATCTACCGGACATGCTTCAGTTTCCTTGCCTTTTAAAGCCCCAAGAACTTGGATTCTGATCTCCATCTCCCTTTGTTCCTGCTCACACATACTCAAAAACATAATCTAGAACAGAAATTAAAATAATATACACAAGGATAGTCATGGGATTGCCTCCCAAGTGCGCTTTGTTTAAAGTCTCTTAGCTTGACTTTCCTTACTCTTCCCTAAGCTGGTTTTAGGGTGAATTGGGAGGCAGGGGACGTGGCTGTACTTGAACTTTGTTGCATCTCAGCAGTGAAGATGGTGAACATCATCTCTTGCTCATGTCCCTTATCCCTCTCATCCATACCCGGAGGGAGAATCGCTTTGGCGCTCACAAGAGGTTTGCAACGGCATGTGGTCTCAACCTTATACTCTATAGCATCATCTTTGAGTCTCAATGGGTGAAGACTCAAAGTGTTTGTGGGCTGAGCAAGTGTAATAACCACGTGCTTCTTCTTCTTTGGCCTCTTCCTTGCCTTCCTTGCCTTCTTTGGCAATTTCACCAAAAGCTCATCCAACTTGTGCTCATCAAACAAAGGTTGAGTTTTTGAGACAGAGGCAACTCCTTTACCAATCTCTAATTCCTTGATCTTGGAGGCTAATGTCTCAATTTCGGATTTAAAATCCTCTTGTAGACTACCCATGTTGGTATGGATCTCATCCAACTCCTTAGCCATTATCATTGCTCCATTCTCTTGACCATGTAGGAGTTGTTGTAGCATACTTTGAATGACATCTTGAGAATGAGAACTAGAGGCTTGACCTTGTTGCATAGAACGTGGGACTTTGCCCATGAAATTGGCTCTCTCATGGTGTTGCTCATGAGCTAAATCAACTCCTCTTGGTTTCGCTTGTTTGAGTTTCTCCAAGCGCTCCAATTTATCTTGCAAGTCCTTCCATGTGGAGTCTTCACATGATATCTTTAGAGGTGTTGTATCATGTCCTTCATAGTAGCTTTCACTAGTCTTGGCCAAGTTCTCAACAAGTAGCATCACATCAAGGTTGTGCCGTAAAAGGTGATCCTTCCAATACGGGAGCTCCCAAAAGATACTCTTTTTATGCCAATTGTGAGATACAGTATATTCGTCAGGCATGTTTGCCGGTGTTTGCCAATTTCCCCCATGCTGACACGTTTCCAGAGCACCGTAGTCATCAATTTTCTCTAAGAAAGTATCCCCTGAAAGATGAACAGGTGGAGGAAAACGGACAACCTTGTTCTTCTTAAACATTTTCTTATTTTTCTGCTATGTATGATTCATGGGAAGAAACCTACGATGACAATCAAACCAACAAGACTTCCTTCCATTCTTCAGCTGAAAAGCATCTGACCTATCCATACAATATGGACAAGATAATTTTCCATGCGTAGTCCACCCCAATAACATTTCATATGCCGGGAAGTCACTAATAGTCCACATTAACACTGCACGCATATTGAAATTCCTCTGCTGCGAGTAGTCAAACGTGCGAACACCACTATACCAGAGCTGTTTCAACTCATGAATCAAAGGTTGGAGGAATACATCAAGTGCTCGCTTTGGATGCTTAGGACTAGAATACTCATGAACAAAAATTCTCGTTGCATGCACATATCCGAAGGAAGATTGTATGGCGTCAATATCACATGCCATAGAGAATATTGACTCCCACACATACCAAATGGACTAAATCCATCAGTGCATAAGCCAAGATAGACATTCTTTCATTCGTTAGCAAAGTCAACGTGTACCGTTTGAAAGTGTTTCCATGCCTTTGCATGTGACAGATGTGTAACCTCCCCATCCACTGTAGAATGTTGTGCATGCCATCTCATTGCTGCCGCAGTCCTTTCTGAGTGGTATAATCTTTTCAATCTATCAGTGGTTGGCAAGTACCACATGCGTTGGTATGGGACACGAGTCCTTCCACTAGTTTCTTGATATCTCGGCTTCCCACAAAATCGACATTCATGCAGCTTATCATCATCTTTCCAGAAAATCATGCAGTTATCAATGCATACATCAATCATTTCTGATGGTAACCCAAGACCCGAAATCAACTTCTGTATTTCATAGTAATTTTCAGCAGAAATATTATCTCCTGGCAAATACTCTTTAAAAAGTTCAACCCATGAATCCATGCAACTCTCAGTCATATTATTATCACTCGTAATTGTCATCATCCTAGATGGCAAAGATAATTTACACTACCCTTTTCTACATCCATCGTAGATGGGCTGGTTTGCAGCGTCTAACATATCATAAAATCGTCTAGCATCTGCATTGGGTTCTTCCCGACTATTATCAACAAATGAGGTTGGTGGAGCTTCATGCATTGCATCTACAACCATATCATGATATATATTCCCTTGTTGATACCCTTGATCAATATTTCCAAATATATTAGACCCAGCATCATAATTATCATTACTAGGCTGCTCAAACCCCTGACCCGCGGTACTACTACTTCCTGCACCACTACCTTCCCCATGCGAAAACCACACATAGTAATTTGGCATAAACCCTCTATTATATAGATGCCTCTTCACAATATCAATTTCTATATATGGTATATTCTTGCACTTTCTACATGGCCAAAATATTTTACCATGTTCTATCGCAAATAGTTGGGTTGTTGCATGATACAAGAATCCTCGCAACCTGTCCCGATACTCTTTTGTCACTTCACCACTCTCCGGATCTCGTTGATTGTACATCCACGATCGTAATGCATAGATGTCATCATACTTCGAAGACATTTTTTCACTCTTATTTTTTTTTCTTATCTCTTTTTTTTTATGTTTTCACACTTTTTTTTTATTTTTTATTTTAGATGTGTGAAACAACAATCAGAAGTGAGATATTTATAGATTCTTAAATTACGCTGCGACGTATTTGCGACGGCATTTTTTCAGTTGCGGCGTATTTGCGACCGACTTGCGTCCCCATGTATATTTGCGACGGATTTGCGACGGACTTGCGACTATTTGATTTGCGACGGACTTGCGCAAATTGCGACGCGTTTGCGACGACCTTTCTCGTCGCATATTTGCGACGTGTTTTTAGTACTGTCGTAATTTTCACGCAATTCCGTCGCAAATTTGTGACGGTAAATGCCCGTCGCAAATTTTTTTCGCAAATTTTTGTCGCAAATTAAGTGTTTTCTTGTACTGTATCCTTGCATTTTGAAGATTGCATCACCTCAGAAACTTGAAGTTTGGGTTGATGCTGGCCTATCCGGTGATGTGTTCGGGATCCCGGAAGACCGGTGTTGCTAGTTCGAACTTCAATGCCATATGAAATTCTTACTTGGCTTTGGTAAAGGTCTTGGTCGCGGAAGAGAGAAGTTAGTCTTCAAGAACTATTCTCCTCGTGGTTTGGTGAAGGAAGTTGCAACTTCTTCCTTCTAGAGCTTGCACAACGGTTCTGGCGGATGAGAACGTTGTATTCTTCTTCATCTTCGTGGATACATGTCCGTTGAACGTACAGGAAGAAGTATGTAGAGAGATGGATCATTGACTTAACTTGACTTGGATGGAGTCTCATTTTGTCTCGCCGTCTTTGATGCAACAACAATATACCGCGGTTGTGGAGGTTGTCTTTGCGATCTTTAGGACGTGTTCAAGTCCTGAAAGTTTTTGCAAGTTTCCATCTTGTTCCAAGGCTTGACATGTGTTGAAGGAGGTCTGGTCTGGTGAAGTTCGAATGGAGAATGTTTCAGAGGAAGGCTGGCCGCATGACGGGTTGTCGCGGCCGCGGCCAGGGGTGTCTACTCCGCACCATTGTAGCTCGTGGCGCGGCCAGGCACCTTCTGGCCGGCCCACGGGCAGCTCGTGCCTGGTGAGTGTTCTTCGAAACTCCTTCATATTTATGGTATATTCTAGTTTTTCTGGTTTTTTGTGTTTTTCTTGGTTTTCTGATTTTTTGGCTTTTGGGGTTTATGTGAATGCTATAAATTAAGAAGAAACCAAAACTAAAATTTAGTATTAGGCCTGTGACTTCGGTTCTTTCGGGTAGTTCGGATCGGGTAGTTCGGTTCTTCGGGTAGTTCGGATCGGGTAGTTCGGTTCTTCGGGTAGTTCGGATTTAGAAAAGTTGGCAGAAACTAAGCGAAACATAATTCGGTTCGATTAGTTCGGTTCTCGGGTAGTTCGGTTATTAATTTTCAAAACCGAAACTAACCGAACTTTTTTAATCGGGGTTTAAATTCGGTTAAAATCGGTTAAATTCTGGTAAAATCGGGTAAATTCGGATATTTCGGTATAATTCGGTATAGTTTGGTATGGTTTGGTTTAAAAAAAAAAAAAAAAATGGTAACTGTTATGTTCCTGGAACCTAACGAACCGATAACCGAACGGAACCGAACTAAAACCGAACTAGAACCGAGAACCGAAAAGTTCGGTTCGGTTCGGTTATAATTCCCAGGCTTAATTAGTATGGTTAAAAAGATGAGAAAGAGAATACTTAAAATTGGTTGTCTCCCATTTAGGCGCTCTTGTTTAGAGTCTTTTAGCTAGACTTTGGTGAAGTTTTCAGTTGTGAACAACTCCAACTATAGGATTTGTGGCTCCTTTAGCTTCTCGGCACTCCGCACTTGCTGGCTTGAGACATCTTGTATTCAGCGTTTGATAATATTTATCGTTGTCTCAAGAACAAATGCATCGTTCAGCTTCCTTCACTTAAGCTGTTTGCCTTTTTCCTCTCGGTTCGGATGGGTGATGAGCTCGGCCTTTGGAGAGGATTTTGATGACTTTCTAAGCTTCACCTTGGCTTCATATAGGTCTCCATCACGTCTCATATGAGGCAAATTCGAACATGGATCATATGGGATCCCTTTGCGCTTTAAAATCCTCCCTCTCCGCCGTTTTTGAACATTTCTGCATATTGCGAAAACAAGAGAGTTGCATGAGGTATGAAAAGATGGTAAAGGTTTCGGGTATGGTATCAGCTGTTGTTGTGTTGGCCGTTCGGGAACAACAAGGGATTGTATTCAAAATGGAAAAGATGTCGAACGTTCTGGCTTTTTCGTTGAATGCTTAAATTTGTTGACAAGCAAAGTAGATGCCATGTTAAAGTCTAATTAAAATAGAAGTGGTATATTCCTTCCCCTTAAATCTCTATAGATCGACATTCTCCAGGATTTCGCATTGCCAGCTTTCTAGGTACCGCCTAGCCTAGTACTAAAGCTTGAAAGATCTGTTACTAGATATAGCGTAGAAGCACACTGGTCGATTATCATCCTTGGTTTCGCGTCATAGTCCCCAAAACCATATCATATATATCGAGATACATCATTCTTAGTTCTTAGGGTAAATAAAAATCATTAAAATGACTCAAATAAAACCAAAACAAAGCAAAGTCATTAGTACAGATATCCCCCCAGACTTAAATCACACTGTCCCCAGTGTGAAATAGCGGTGAAAAGCCAGGAATGACTAAAACTATGAAAAATAAAGCATAAGTAAAAGATAGGGGTGAAATAGATGGAAACAGGCTCGTAAGCAGGAAGAGTTTTGGCCGAGACGCGAAGTTTACTAGGCATGTGAACTTAGGGTCTATGTGTCCTCTCTCACGAAGCTGTCGCGCCATCTTCTCAAGCATCTCGTTCTGGCGGGCCAGCATCTCCTGAAGGGCGGTGATCGCGGGATCAGTCGAGGCGTACGGTGTAGCAGATAGTGAGGTGTCGCACGTGGAGGACAATGATGTGTGGTGGGTCCTCTGACAGATCGCCTCTCTCCTAGCCTTAGCGGCTATGTACTCTCCAATAGGTAGCAGGAGGCGTGAGAAATCGGTACGGAACTCCTCGTGTCACGGGATCCACTATGGTGAACCCTCTGAAAGGCGTGGGACTATGGGAGACGGTAGATAGACCTTGCGGTTGTCTTTCTTCCCTAGGCGGTATCGGTATCCGAACCTGTCTGACTCCATGGCTGCGCCTGTCAGGTTCATGTCCGTCTGAAATTGGAACAGATCAAACAAAGCCTCATCTAGTGGTGCCTCAATGCTAGTGTCTACTCCAGCAGCCTCCATGATCGCTGTAATGATGTCTCCGTAAGTCGTGAAACCAGCCTCGCATCTAGGTGCGGTAACATCGTGCTTCACTCGCACGAGTCTCTCTGCTAGGACGCATCTAAGGCATTCTGAAAGTGGCTCGTCTTTTGAAGGCGGACTGAAGTAGGACGAGTTCTGGAATGAGAATGCATGACTGGTTGCTGCGCGAGAAAAGTCTGTGTGCTATGAGGCGGTGCACAAAACGCACAGCCGGATGTGAAAGAAAAGCGGATGGATGCCTTCCCTTATCGTGAATGCCTCGGCCCATAAGTCCCCAAAGATCAGCACTCCATTCTTCTTCAATGCTAGTCTCGCTCCTCAAGTCAAAACCAACTATCTCACAAAGCCGAGTCATACTCAGCTCATAATCTCTAGAGCCAACGGTGAAATAGAGAATATTGTCTTTCGGAAGTGAATTCCTTCCTCTGTGGTAGGATAACTGAACTGAAGATAAAAACTCTTGCGCTAGCTCCTTGTAGGTAGGTCGATCAATCTACATGAAGGTCCTGAGCCTTAGCTCATCCAAATACCATATAGCACTGTCACTAATGCCCAAGGCATCTAAAGCGGAGTAATCGATCTTAAGTGTTGTTCTCATCTCCATCTTCTTCATCTCCTTCAAGTAATCGATGGTGGGATCCATTGGTGCTCCAAAGTATCGGACCTTGCGCTTAGGAGGAGAAGGGCTCAGCTCTCTAATTGGCTCTTGAGGTGGAGGTGTGACATCGCGATGTGTGCACACTATGCGTGAATCTCAGAATCTTCTTTGTTGTTCCTTCATGTATCGTCCTAAAGTGGTGTCAAGACTTGGGTCTCCTAGCGCTGTCTCTTGTTCTTGCTGTCGCGAAGAACGTCTCGAAGAGCTTAGTTGCTCTCTATTCTCCGAACGTACCTCGAAGTTTCGGTCATAGCTCATTGTACCTTGCAAAACAAAAACAAAAACTCGATCAAACATGTGAATTTGATGTGCATAAAGAATCTCAAGTGCAATGATATACAAGACATATATCAAGAGTTTCCAAGACTAATAGCAATCGAGCGAATGCATAAATTTCAAGATCAACTTGGTACTCAAACTCTATTTTCGGATTTTTGGGTTTCCAAACCAAAAGGTTTCCAATAATTTGAGAGATTGAGTTCTCATACCTTGTAGATGAGAATGAATGACCTTTAAAAGTTGAATCTCCTTTGATATTAGATGAGTTTAGACCAACGAATTTTTGAAAACGGTTCAAAATTGAAAAATCTAGAATCTCTCAAAAATATCCAAGCCTCTTGGAAGAGAAGAAGAAAAGGGAGTTTGATTCTAAAAATTCTCCTTTTGTTTTGAAAAGGTGTTTTTATCAACAAAAAACCTTAAGTTTTCAAAAAATTTGAAACGAGTAAGCTTACCTTGCGTGGTGGTCACGAATCAATAAAATTCATTAACTTACATTAGCGGGAATGATTTAGCGGTGCGGGATTGTGCCATAACGTGGGAAGTTTGGTTCGGGAGGAAAACGTGAGTTTTCCGGGTTGGTCGTTCAGACGACAGCTGGCTGCGCCATGGCCCGTCGCAGCCGTGGCCAGGCTTCGTCTCTCTGCACGGTCGTGGCTCGTCGCGCGGCCACACCATGTTTCGCCGCGGCATGGGCTGGTGCTCATGCGGCCAGCCTCCTTTTGAGGTTCCTCTTCATATTTTTGGGTTTTTCTTGGTTTTTTTTTCTTTATATTCCTAAATAAATAAAACTTGAAAAAACTAGCTGTTAGAAATAAAAGAAATAAAAATAAAAACACGTACCGGATGGGTTGCCTCCCACCAAGCACTTTTGTATAGCTCGACTTTGTTTGAGGCTTAGGCGATTGAGGAAGTGGCTTCCGGAGCTGTCTCTCCTAAAGCTCTGCATTTTTTCGTATTAGCAACGTGCCACCGTTCCCTTTCCTGAGAATTTTTGCTTCCAGGATCACCTGCTTGGTCTTCTCGACTGTGTCGGCCATTTCTTTTTCACTTAGCTCTCCTAGCTCGGGAGGGATTAAAATTTTGATTCTCGAGAAAGGTCTTGAGTGGAGCTGGTCCACTCTCGGTATCATCCCCTTTTTCTCCTTTTTACTCGCTTGGCTCCCTATTTCTGACGGTGAAATGTTTAGCTCCTTCGGGGCAAAACGGTAGAAGTGTTCCTTCTAGTGTTCATACACCTGAAACATGAGAGGTAAACACAAGAGAATCGTGAGCAATAAACGGAAACTCGAAATTCAACGCGGTTTAAAAGAAGAATTAGAAACTGAAAATTCGCAAAAGCAAACAATCTCCAGCAACGGCGCCAAAAACTTGATGCGGTGGGGTTTTGGTACTTCAAGTTTTACCCCTAAGATAGCTGCAAGTGCACAACAATCACAGTAGTATATTAAGGGATCGAATCCACAGAGATTTTTGTTTCGCGAAAGTTCTTACGATTTCTAACTTCTTTAAACAAAATAAAATGTTGGGGGTTTGTGTATCACGGTTGCAATGTCGTTTTCAAGCAGCGAAAGAGAATTAAACGGTTGTAAATCAATAGGTAAAAGGCGTTGGGTTCAGGGATATTATTCGGGGTTCATGGATCGGATCTAACAAGCAATATATTAGGTTTCTTTTGAACAACTTAGTTGGCTAGGTACTTAAGCTGAAACGGTCGTCTATGGTTACCCCGCACTCACGGATCTAACCACCTACGTTCTCTTTGCTCTGTGGATTTGAGTTATCGCCTCACGTTGCAAGTACGCGCAAACATAACATTCACCAATTTTATATTTTTACTCGTATAAGATGAAACATAACCTAAAGAAACAAAGAAAACTTCGTTAATTTCACAAAATCTGACGACGGTTGCCTTGACATACAAAATTAATCTAAATGACAAGCTTTTTTAAACCCTCATGGATTTATTCTAGACTACAATATGATTTCTTCAAGTGGGACACAATATTTTCAATAATACTTTTAATATAAATTGTCAAAGAGCTGAGAAATATAAATCTTCAACGTGAGAATTGTTGATGTATATAAATTTTTCTCCAAGTTTATATTTTGAAAATAGTAGTATTTAATATGTAAAATCAACATCAAAACATGTTTTTAATTAGAATATATTATATGTTTGAAAAAAGTATTGTTCCTCCATTTTGGGATCAGTTTTATATTTCTAGTTATATATATAAAAAATAACCCAAAGAAACATAGGAAAATTTGTTAAGTTCACAAATTCCGACGTTGGTTTCTGGACATACAAAATTAATCTGACTAACAAGTTTTTTTAATACCCTCAGAAGATCTATTCTAGACTAGAGTAAGATTTCTCTTAGGTGTGTACCAAAATATTTTCAATAATACTTTTATTATAAATTGTCAAATAGCTAAGAAATATATATATTCAATGCGAGAATTGTTGTTGTACTTGTCATAAGTATTCTTTCCTCCACGTTTATACTTTGAGAAAGAGTAATATGTAAAATCAACATCGAAACCATTAATGTTTCTAACTAGAAAATATTATATTTTAAAAAAGTTTTATTTCCTTTATAATGGGATCTGTTTTATATTTCTAGTAGTATAAGAGAAAAAATAATCCAAAAAAATAGAAAACTTTGTCAAGTTCGCAAAATCCGACAACGGTTGCCTCGAAAGACAAAATTAATCTGAATGACAAGCTTTGTTAATACCCTATGAGATATATTCTACACTAGTTAATGATTTCTCGTAGGGGCAGCAAAACATTTTCATTAATACTTTTAATATAAATTCTCAAAAGACTGAGAAATATAAATCTTCAATTTGAGAATTGCTGTTGTAGCTGCCATAAGTTTTCTTTTCTTTAAGTTTATATTTTGAAAATAGTAATATGTAAAATCAACATCGATCCCATTAATGTTTTTAACTATAAGAATATAAATTGTTATATTTTGAAAAAATATTTTTTCCTATATGGTGGGATAAGTTTTATATTTTTAGTGCCATAAGAGAAAACATAGAAAACTTTGTTAAGTTCGCAAAATCTAACAATGGTTGCCTCAACATACAAAATTAATTTGAATGATAAGGTTTTTTAATACACTCAAGAGATTATTTTAAAACTTATGAAGATAAGTAGGTTTCGGGCATTCCAGATTGCCCAACAGATCTACGGAAATAGGGAACCTGCTTCAATTCATGTCGGAGGGAGATTTGCTCTTGGTTAGATTCTACAGATTCCTTCGGCGAAGTGGGCAATGCCTGAGGAATCAACTTCCGTAATGAAGGGAGCAGATCTCCAGATTTGTCTTGCAAATTCGCAATGGAAGAAGATATGTGCGACTGCAGATGCCACAAAAGCGAATTTATAGACGTCTTCATCTCCGTCGAGAGCACGGAAGAATGAGTTGACAAATGCTTCCACAGCTTGTGCTGTTGACATGATAGAAGTGCCTACACCAGCACTAAACATCGTATAAGATACCATGATCTGAATCCTGACAGCGAGCTTTTCCATTTCTTCCTCAGTGAAGTTAAGAGAGGACTTGGTTTTCGATAGAAGAGGCAAGCTGGTCATTTCGTCGTACCCACCAACAACTGGAACGTCCACCAGATTTGTCTGAAGTTCCTGACCAACAATAGATTTGGCCATTGAGACATCTAATGTGGTGATACCAAAAAGCTTATTGGATCATAGACACCCTTATGTTTCAAGACCTCCGCAGCAAGTGGAACTACCGAGGTAAGGATGTTGCCGACGATAAGTATGAAAGCATTCGGACTGTGAGCTGCAACAGAGTATTGTACAGTTCCTTTCACCATTGTAACATCGAAGTGGAAAACACCATCACCCTATTTTTGCACAGCGGGAGTTATAAAGACAACATCCACATCTTATAGACAATTTTCCAACTCATATGGTCCACTGTAACCTGCCACTTGCCACTAGGAAAGGCTACTGAAACTACCAGCAACTTCGCCATTTTGAACATCTCATCATAAAGGTTAAGCGTAAAGACTGATGGAGAGATGCTGAGTTTCAGAGACAAAACATGGCATGTCATTAGATGCAGATGCATCATATGTTGCTCGTGTTATAATTTTGATGATAAAATAATGATAAAAGTATGATTTTGATGAGGTAATGTTGATAAATGTATAATGATAATGACTATGGTATGATGATGATGATGATATGATGATAAAATATCTTATGTTGATAATGATGTTGTTATGTTGATATTGTTATAAAGATGTTGGTATTATGTTTCCTTATAATCTTTTTAATATCCATAATTTTCGTTCGATCTTTTTATACCATTAGAAATATAAAACCGATCGTTCTATTAGAATTGTATCCCAACTGATTTCAGAGGCAATTTTGTTGTTGCCTGCGTTAGTGTCAAGATCAGTATGTTGTATATCAACCGATTTCAGAGAGAATTTTTGTATCGTCTGCGTTACAATTTCAATCAGACTGTTAGATCAGTATCCCCACCAATTCGAGAGATTCTTTTGTTGCATTCTGCATTGTTGCTTGTATGATCGATCTATCATATTAGGATCCGGAGAAACTGTTTTTGCATCATTTCCTTTCGTATAATTGGTGGGATCAATTTTATATTTCTATTGGTTTAACATGAAACATAACCCAAAAAAACATAGAAAACTTTGTTAATTTCACAAAATCCGACGACGGTTGGCTTGACATAAAAAATTAAAATTGGTGGGATCAATTTTATATTTCTCTTTTTTTTTTCTTTATTCCTCTATTTTGATATAATTTGTTATCTTCTCGATTGTTTGTTGAATATTTTTTTGTGTCTTATGATTTTATAGGTTGCAGTTAATTTCTTCACATATATTCTCATAATTTTCTCCTTTTTTATTTTCATTTAAATTAAATCTTCCTTATTAGTTTTAAAATCGTAAGGATTAAATTACTTTAAAAAATGGAATAATACATTTAAAATGTTGTATTATATAATATTTATATGCTTATGATGTTTTAAAATTAATTTTGAATTTTATTTACTTTTTATTAAAGTTATAATTTTTTAAATAGTAAAATTTAAAATAAATGATTTCTATGTATTTTAAATTTAATCCACTAATTTTGAATTTATTGGTGTTATTTGATGGTTTTTATAAAATATTTAATTGAGGTGGGCCAATGAGAAGGAGGCTTATGTGTTAGCACTGAAAAACCCTCCCTTTCATCTTTTATAGTATAGATAATGTTTGGAATTCATAATAAAATTTGTACTGAGTTATTTACCAAAGAATCGAGAAATTGATTTTAAAAGTAAAAATATTGACCTTTGTTTTTTGTTTTTGTTGGCATAGTAAAAAGTTGCTTTGTGCCTGTAGTTTTTAAAAATGATCATTTATCATATAATTTAAAATTTAATTTTTAACTGACGATGTGAAACAATTTTGATTAGTATAGAAACCTCTCAGTTTGTGTGGATGGATACGTTAAATCACAAATGAACCAATGATTAAACCAAGCTGAGAACTAATATTTCGATTAAACCAAACCAAGACAAACCGACCTAAACCGTAGATGGATATATTTTTTTTCTTTTTTTGTAGAAAGAAAGGATTAACACTTGAAAAAAAAAACAATTGACGGGGTTTTATATATATATTAAAAAAAAACTGAAAAATTTCATATGGCTGTTTTCTCTTGTTTTGTTTGAGCAGGTGATACTTTAGTTCTATTAGGTATGGATGGTGTAGGGAATAAACTTAAGTTTGCATTTGAGACTGGAATTCATGAAAGCATTTGAAATTATCCAATATCTCCGTGTAATTTAAGAGGTTATAACCAAAAACTAGCTAGTTTAAACTAAGTCCGTTTAAAGTTTGTTAACAAGAAGCATAACACATATCGCTATACAACTGATTGTTTGTGTATCGGCGTATCACCTTCGTTACAATTTATGATCAAGATTGTAGACTTATCGTGTGCTTATTATGGAGATAGTGAATTGCTGGTGATTCTTATTGAGGTCGATTTTTCCCCTCCTGAGATCAACTTCGAGAAACGATTAAGTATAGAATGGGCCTGGCCAAACTTGCATCCAAAAAGCCGTGAAGCCCGCCGAACTAAACCAGGCGAAGCATTCTTGACTGAACGGAACCAAAACAAATGCCACGGTTTGGGGCAACCGAAGGAAACATTCTTGGTCGAGGCGAACCGACAAAAGACGCCTTTGACCGAATTGAACCGCGGTGAACCAGGAAAGTCTCATAGGCCGAACCAACATCTACCTTAACGATTAGAGTTGAAAGCCCACGAGAAGATCTAGAACGTGATTTGCTCTAGAGGACGAGCCCATACCCATAAGGAACTTCAAATTTTTGTTTGCTCTAAAAGACGAAGTCTTGCGGAAAACAGCGCCGTCAAGAAAAATGGAAGGAAATCCAAGAGAATATACTTCGAGATTCTCAACTAGGCGGTTGAAAGAACTTGTATAAATAGGAGACAAAGGTCATTGTTGTAGGGACACGTTATTTTACCTAACCAAACACTTATACGCTTTGTACCTTTCGCTTTACGAAACAACAATCAATAAAACCATCTTTCGATCTCCATACTTAGTTTTTCTCGTAGAATCTTCTGTTCCTCTCAAATTCGTAATAAATTCTATTTTGTGGATTCTAGCACTCGCAATTTGGCTCTAGAAGGAAGGGGAATAAATTTTCTTACTCTTAGAAACCGACGCACATGAGATGTGAAGAGATGATCACCGGAATACCGAACGTCGACAACACCACCGAAGCGGCGAACAGCGACAACATCACTGGAGCTAATCTTCCCCAAGGAGCCTTGATGCCCGACGCCGTTCAGCAGGCTCAAACGCAATCCGAAGCAATTTGAGCATCCTTGGCCGAGATGAAGGATATGATGGCAGCGCTAGCAAAGAAAACGGCATATCAGGGCAAAACCCTCGAAACTCTAACAACAGAGAGTCAAGCCCAGAGCCCAATGATGAATCCACCAGGAATGTTTAGGAGGCCCAGACTCAATCCGACGACGCTGAACTTCTCAACTCAGAACGACTAATAGTCAGACAAGAAGTTCGAGAAGTTTCCAATCGCAACGCGTCTCCGGAGAACAAACGCCAGCAGCTACAAGGCCCAACATTACTGAACAACCTCGTCTGATCTGAAGAGGAGCCGGCGAACATGGAAACCAACCACTTGACGGAACCCTAAACGAGTCCATCGACGGCTCGGCTGCCACAACGGTGATTGGAGAAGCCCGAGCCAATGCGAGATCGGCGCAACCTGACACGACAGTCACTGTGGCGCAACCTGACTCGATTGTCACCGCGGCGCAGCAAGCCAGAACTTTGGAAGAGGAGCTTGGCTCGAAGCAAGATCGAGACTTAGCTGAAGAAGAGGAAAACCTCCTATGGGTCGAACGGACGCACTATCCAGACGAATCCCGAGGAACGAACCGAAGCCGCTTTGCCGAACCAAACTCTGCGAGCCGAGGTGACAGCAATCAGATTGCAAGTCCACAAAGCAACCAGCACGACACTAGGGATTGGCATCAGAGCATTCCGCAACGCGATGGCGCGGACTAATTTCAGAGAAATTGAATGCGACGCTGGCTTTTGCCTCCTGTTCGTGGAGAATCTCCGAGGACCATTTCTTAAATGGTTCTCGAGACTCAAGCGAGATTCAATCGGTGATTTCAAACAGTTGTGCACTGATTTCATCAAGCAGTATTCCATTTTCATGGACTGAGGCGTATTTGACGTCGACCTCTGGACGTTAACCCAAGGACCGACCGAGCCACTAAAGACTTTTATGGGACGCTTCAAAGTCCACAATTTGTAACGCTCCGGCACAAAATTTTATACAATCTATTTTTCAAAAAACTTAACATTTCGTCTGTTGTTGGCCACAACAGGCGAGCTTTAACGTCCTTTACGCACATTTAATCATCACGTTCAATACGGATTGACGGGTTCTCTACATCCTCAACGGATTTAATAAGCTCGTTATATAAATTCTGATCAAATATATCTTGGTCAAATATCAATCGGGTGTATCCCAGCCGATATTCACATATTTGCTATCGATACGGGTAAATAAGTCGTCAGGCACGCAAGCTCTAAACCGAAGTCAAACATTCCAAACCCAACAACAGTTCATTCCTAAGCAACATTGGTCTTCAACGTTTCGAAAACATAGAGTTTGGCGTATGTCATCTGGTATGAGATACCTAACCCATATCGCCGATCAAGAGATGCCTAAAAATGTTTGATAAAAAAACCAACATTCATACGCTTCTTACCAACGCTGGTCCAGAACGTCTCTTGACTCAACGAATTTTGACGCTGAAAAAAGCTATAATGACCTCGCGCCTAACCTTATATCCATCGAGCTTGTCAGCACGAGCATCGACTTCCTCGCGTTTTCTTTGAAGTTCCTCTTTTTCTGCCTCAAGAATATTGATCCGAGACGTACCCCTTTCCACCTTGGCTGCCCGAACATTTTTGACTTCGGTAAGTGATATATACTCATAAATTAGCATGTTTTAGCACCCATTTTAGATAGCTTTGCATTCATTCATGCATTCATTTAGTCACTTTTAGTCCAAATTGCATTCATATTAGGATTTAGTAAGTTTTAGCTTAGGTTGTTGCATATTGTGCATATTGAGTCCTAATTAGGTACTAAGGAGGCTTGGAGGACCTCTTTGGAGAGTTGGATGACATGGAGGAAGAGAAGAAGGGAGCCAAACGTGAAGAAGACGATCTTTAGAAGAGTATCGACCTTGGTGTCGACCTACCAAGGTCGATATAGCCCGGCAGGAAGTTCGGATAGTACGTATCGGACGATTGTACCGAGCTACTAAGCTCGATACACAGGCCACCCGGAGTTTCAAAGATGACATATCGGACATTCATATCGGTCTCCTGAGGTCGATACACATCTCATCTGAAGATTGAAGAATGGTGTATCGGGCATCTGTGTCGACCTGCCAAGGTCGACACACTCCTTGAGGAAACCTTTAGCAGCGTATCGAGCTGCATATCGACCTAGCAAGCTCGATACGCTGCCTGATTTTTAGACTTAAACCGTGTCAGTACCCGGTTTATTCCGGGTTGACCCGGTTCGTCCACTGTTCACTATAAATAGGAAATGACCTAATTTTCCTATGCATCTCTTAATCTTTTGTTCTTGCTTAGAAACCCTTTCCTTTTTGGTTTCTAAGTGATTTTTTGTAAGATATTTCTCAAAAGTTTATGCAATCTAGTACTTATCTCTTTTAATCGTTCATCTTCTATCTCTCTAATCATGTTTATCTCTACTTCTTTCATAGGATTTAAGGGATTAGTCATGATTAGTGAGTAGTTTCATTAGGATCTAGGGATAGGTTAGATCTAGGGTGTTTTAAGAGTTAATCTTGATGTCTAGGTTTAGATTCTTCCATTTCCCTCCTTATTTAGTGTTCCTAATGCTAGTTTAGCCTTGATCATGCCAAAACTAGTCCTTAGGGAATTTCACATCCACAAGGTGTTTGATGAAATTCCCCAACCAACTAAACAAGGGATTTACATTCCTAGCTCATGGAAGTGATTGTTGATATCTCTGTAAATTACATGTTTTTAACGCATATTTCATGCTAGTTATGACTCCATTCTTGCACTTTCATCTTAGTTTTCATCACATCTTCACTCATGATAGGATTAGATGCATTAGGTTAGGTTTCTGCATAGTCTTGCATGTTTGGAGTGTTTTCTCAGGTGCTTAGGATGGTCCGAAGAAGAAACCAAGAAGGGAGATCACAAATGGAGGATGAGCAGGTGATATCAAGCACGGATCACGACCCCGTAGCCGATATAGACAGGCGCACGATGAACCTCGACATCTAGCAGCGACTTGATCCCGAAAGAAGCACCCCGGAGCGAAGATCCATCAAGAGGATTCCATGAAGACGGATATCGGAACAAGGCAATAGGAAGTACCCGATTCGAGTAACAAGTAAGGCGAGCCTTTACGAGATGATCCCGAAACACCTGCCCGATATGGAGCCTACCCGAAGAATCGAGAGAGTAAGCATATCAGCTTGCTCACCACGACTTGAGCCCGAAACGCTAAAGTCCAAAATAGTACCATTTAGGGAAAGTGGTCCCAACGTTTTAGGTTTTTCCTCTTTTATGTATAAATACATTGTCTCCCACTCTTATCTTATCATCATGTTTTCTAGTTTTATTTTCTGTCTTCCCTTACAAGCAACAACAAGGATATGTTCCCAAAAACAACTACCAAGGGAACAATCAAGGTAACTAAGGGAACTTTCAGTCTAAGCAAGGTCCACCACCGGGTTTTGCACAAGATTTGGATGTGAGGAATGTTCTACAACAAATCCTCCAAGGTCAAGCAAGTAGTGCCATGGATGTGAGTAAGAAGATTGCCGAAATCCACAACAAGGTGGATTGTTCTTACAATGACCTCAACTCCAAATTTGACACTTTGAGTTCCAAGGTAAAGCAACTAGAGAACAACAAGGGCATTGCTTCCTCCTCTACACGAGCTCAACCATCTTTGCCCGGTAAACCCGAAACCAATCCCAAGGAATATTGTAATGCCATCTACTCAATTGATGAAGAAGAGTATGAGCGTGTAGTGGCTGAGTTTGAGCAACTCTTTGAGTGTCCTAATGATGCGGCTGTTTTCAATGAGGACATTGAAGTCCAATTTGGGGAGGCGGTCATTGAAAATGATCATTTGGTTGGTGACAAACCAATGAGTAAAAAGGAGTCTAAGGAGGATGTTACCCCCATACAAGCAAGTGTTGTCGAAAAGGAAAGAGAGGTGGCTAAGAAGACTGAAGTTGAGACTTTTGATCTCCTTGTCTACAAACCACCACTCCCCTTTCCCGAGATGGCATTGACTAAGACACAAAAGAAGGTACTCTGAAGCTTTAGAGGGAGTATGGAAAAAATTGGTGCACCATTACCCAAGGTGGAGAGTTTGTCCCAAGTCAAGGGTCAAATAAAGTTCATCAAGGAGATGCTTACCAATATAGAGAAGGTTGAGGAGCTGATAGAGGGTCTAGACTCAGCCAGCATGACGAGGAATGAGTCCAAGGTCATCGCCAAGATCGGTAATCCGGAAAATTTTTGATTTCATGTTCTCTCGGGGACTTGAAGATTGAAGAAGCTTTGTGTGACTCCGGCTCAAGTGTCAATGTGATGTCCCTTGAAATGTTCAAGAACCAGAATATAGGTTTACAAATTATATTATTATTTTTGTCAAAAAAAATATATTTTTCTTTTTTCTCAAAATATATATATATATATTATTCTTTATATTTATTTTTAGTTCGTTTTATCAATATCTAATTACAACACATATATATTCCAAAAAGTTAAACCCGTTATAATGTAGATGTAACAATAATATACCTAAAATAGTTAATTTATTTGAATGAAAATTTAGTACGACAGAAAACACCATAAAAATTATATATATTTTTGGTCAACACCTATAAATTAACAAAAACGAGTCAAAAAATCAAACTAAAGATACATAGTTTTGATACACACATCATATGGACAAAGTCTAGCACTCCTTTCAAAATTAGGTTTATATTTTTTTAAATTAGACTTATTTCTATTTCAAAATTTTGGATGATTTCTTGGTTATTTTTTTGTTATCTTTAGTAAAACATTAAACACAAATATACATTGCAATTAGACATCGCTAAAGTTTCCCAAGTACCTTGTAAATCCTGAGATATTGACACAAAACAGTGATTGTGTCCAATGCTAAAACGAGAAAGAAAAACTTAATGGGTTTTTATCATTAATAGTAAATAACAAAAAAATAATTATGTTAAAATGAGATAAAAATCCAATAATTAAACATTCGTATACACTAAATGGGAGTGCACATGAAAATTATAAATTCTTACTTTTCCATTTATATCATGAAAATACATA
>JAHZTW010000001.1:389692876-389706586 GCA_020283515.1 Alliaria petiolata
AACATTAGAGAAAGACATTCTCTTATTGGGCATGTCTACAATAGCTCCTACCGTGACCATGAATGGTCTTCCAAGGATGAATGGTATGCGAGACGTTCTACTTACTTCCACAACCTGAAAATCAGTTGGAACTAGGCAACTCCCAACTTTGACAAGTAGGTTTGGAATTGTACCATATGAGACTGCGGTAGAAGAATTGGCAAATTCAAGAGTCATGCTTGAAGGGTGAATGTCAGCAATCCCCAGCCTCTCTGCAATGTCTTTTGTCATGAGGTTCACGCTTGCTCCTGAATCGCAGAGGGATTGTTTAAACTCAACTCCACCAATGGAGCATGGAACCATAAACATCCCAGGATCTTCAACCTTAAGCAGTTGCTTCATTGGTGGTGGTGTTTCTCTCGCCTTGTGAAAAAGTTCTACCATCTCTTCAAAGGTTTCTCTGTTATTCTGGAAGAAGGCACACAAGGGATATCTCTCATAAGCTTCATCAAAGGAGAGCTCCTTGGGAATCATCTCCACCCTCTTGTTGAAAGCAGCCAGCTTCTCTGCACCAATGGGCGGCCTTAGGTGTTTGGGTATAGGAAGATTGGGAACCTTGGCCTTGTAGACTCTTCCCAATGCAACTTCTGAAGCTTCACGTGATGTTTGAGAGTGGTTTCGATCGACACCCAGCTGGTGTCGATCGACACTGATGTTTCGTGTCGAGAATGCTGCGTCGAATAAGCTTGATTCGTCTGCTTTCTCCTTGGGTGTCGATCGACACATAGTAGTGTCGATCGACATCGACTCCGCAGCAATTTCTACATCTTCAAGCTCCTTGAATTCTTCAGTACTTGGCCCACTTTTCTGCACAGGCTGAAGATTCCCTCCATTCTGGATCGTGATGGCATTCACCTGGTGTCTCGGATTCACATCGGTCTTTCCAGGAAGAGTTCCTTCTTGCCTCTTCAAAGCTCCAGCAGTTTGAGCTACTTGAACATCCAATTGCCTAACATGAGTGCCTAGAGACTCAATTTTTCCATTCAGATCCGTGTACAAGGCATCAATCTTCCCATTGAAGTCCACTGTCATCTTCTGTTGGCCCCCCAGAAGTTGCTCTAGTATAGACTCCACTTTATTGTCTGGTGCAGGAGGCTTCTGGTAGGAAGAAGAACCATAAGTTCTGTTGAAGAAGTTGTTCTGAAAAGGCTTTTGGTAAAAAGAACTATAGCCTTGCTGATTGTTAAACCTCTGTCCTTGAAAACCAGCTCCATTTATGTAGTTAACCCCTTCTTCCTCACGCTCAAAAGTATCCACTTCTGCAAAGTGGATTTGCTTCTTCCCCACCAAGAGATTGTGTACGTTGTCCAGCTTCCTGTTGACTTCAGCAATTTGGCTTCCTCCATTCACTCCAGCGTGTTGTCTTCTCTCAAAATCAGCATTCTTGGTGCTGTTGCTGGAGGCCAAGTTCTCTATAAGCTCCATTGCGTCATCTGGAAATCTGGTGTTGAAGTTCCCATTGCTTGCAGCATCTAAGGCCATCTGGTATCTCCAGTCGATCCCGCGGTAGAATATTCCGATAAGCTGCGGCTCGCTGAATCCATGATGTGGGCAGTCCCTTTGGTAAGATCTGAACCTCACCCAAGAAGCTTTGAATGCTTCAGTGGGCCCTTGGGAGAATGTAGTGATCTTCATTCTCAGCTCTTCTGATCTCGCATCATCAAAGAAATTGCAAAGGAATGCATTCTTTGTGTCTTCCCATGTGGTCAAGGATCCTGGTGGCAACTGCTTCAGCCAGTGTGATGCATCTCCAGCAAGCGAATAGGGGAAAAGCTTGCAGAAAAGATAATCATAGGTCACTCCATTAGCCTTGATGCTTGAAGCTAAGTCTTCAAATCTCTCTATGTGGTCCATAGGGTGCTCATTGGGAAGACCATGGAAAGGATGCTGAGCCACCAATGCGAAGTAGGAAGGCTTCAACTCAAAGTCATTCCTTTGGAATGCAGGAGGACGGATCGCAGCTCTATTAGCATAGAACTAGTATGGGCGGTTGTACTCGCCTAATGTTCTTCCACGTCCAGCTTCTGCAGGTGCAAGTTGTCTTGCTGGTTCGACTATGACGGCGCTAGCCTCATCAAGTCTCTGTCCTTCGGCATTCCTTCTATTGCCCTGAAGGTCGAACAGGTTGCCTTCCGCGTCGCGTACCACAACCATAAGATCAGCCATCTCTGTCTGCGTAGGGTGTCGATCGATGCTCGTGGTGTCGATCGATGCTAGAGGTGTCGATCGACGCTCGGGCAGATGCTCGGTTCTTGCGTTCCAAACGACCGAGCTCCTGGTTCAGTGCGACTAGTTCATCTTCCTTGTTGCTTCTGGTACTGGGCATGCACCTGAAACCAAAGATAAGAAACTAAATTAGTAACAAAAACAAAAATAAAAACCTAGACAAAATTCTAATACTAGAAATCTGTAGGCAACTAATCTCCGTCCCCGGCAACGGCGCCAAAATTTGATATGGGTCAAATTTACCCTAAAGCAACTCTCTCAAATTAAGAGATCAGTTGTAGAACTTAGGGATCGAATCCACAGAGAAGGGATAGTCACACAGCAGTTTTCTAAATACGAATTAAGCTAAGTAGAATTAAAAGTAAAGACAGAAGGCAATTAAAACTTGTGTAAATTCAGGAGACGAAACGATAGGTTTAGAGAAATTCTCAGGTGATCTAAATTGTAGGTCTAAACAGGATGTTAGGAATTATTAAGCACTGTTCTTGAACTCGAAACACTAATGTAAAATCAACCAACTCTCGCTGCGAAGATTATCTATGTCTAAACCCTAGAACTCCAACTCTCGTTGCAAATTCAAACAATTCAGACAAGCATTAATTTCAGATTCAATTGTTCACAAAACCCTAAACCAAATCTCTTTGCGAATAGTTATTTTGTTCATCTAACATTAGTCAGGCAATTAATAATACTCTCGCATCTATTAATCAACCTAAGATCATATTCTAGGTCGCGAAGCTAGAATAAGTATTAAACACAAATCCAGATGAAGAACTCTAATGATTTTATCCTAACAATTTAATTTGACCTAACAATTTAATTTGACCTAACAATTCATTAATCACCTTTGAAAAACCCTAAACCTAACAAGCAAACTACTCAGACATGATCAATGAAACAGAAATCATTATTTGAATAGAAAGCATAAAATAATTCAATAGAAGAAATAAAAGAGTTCCAAATCAGCTCTAAAGGAGTGATTTTTCTCTCCAAAAACCCTAAACTTCTATGATTCTTAAAGTATGAGATTTTTTAAACAATGGCTGAAAAACTATATTTATAGGCCTAGGTTCGCATCTTCAATTCTTTGGAGGATTAGGAAAAGTCTTGGAGATTTCCTTTTCTTCAAAATATGGAAACTTCTCGATTCTGGAAATTGGAAAACCTGGTGTCGATCGACACCTTGCGTGTAAATCCGCTCCTGACTTCATCACTTCGTGACTTTATTCCATTAAGCTCCAAAATGCATCCAAATCTCCAATTTATCTCCAATTGTACCTGAACCTGTAAAGACTCTATATAGACTCGAAAATAGCCAAAAGACTCTATAAAAACACTTATATCATGGTCCAAAAACGGGTAAAAACCATGATATATCAGTCGATCTCAGGGTCGATTTCTGCTTGTTGGATCTAGTGGTTTGGTCGATCTTGTGGTCGATCTAAATCTTCGAATGGGCAAACCATTCGAATGGGCAAACCAGGTCGATCTAAGGGTCGATCCCATGCTCTTTTCACTTTTCCAAGCTTTCCTTTGACTCCTATCAACTCCTAAGCTCCCTTTTTGACTCCTTGTCCATGCTCAGCATCCAAGATAGCTCCAAGTACACCAAATAACCTGAAAATGATGCATATATGCAAAAAATATGAAAATGCTAATGCAACATGTCCTAAAACCTAAAATGGAGCAAAATTTACAAATAATCTAAATATGAATGCAATATGAATGCAAAATCTATCCTAAATGAGTGCTAAAACATGCTAAATTATGAGTATATCAACTCCCCCAAACTTGCCTTCTTGCTTGTCCTCAAGCAAACAAAGACAAATCCGAGAGAGAGGTTTAAAAATGGGGGTTAAATTCCAAAAGTGCTTTTCAAATAAATCAAATCAATGGTCCTTGTTCTTAGTCTTAGGATGCATTACACAAACTTATACTCCAAAGAACTTAGCCATATCCATCACATATTGAATCTCAAATCATGACTTGCCTATTCCAAACAATCCAAGAATCCTAACCTTTAACATTCAATTAAGCTCAAACCGTGAATCACACTTATTCATTTAAAACCGAATACATTTGGCTAGGGACAAGGTTATGAGATAAAAATGATCTCATTCATGTGGGTACTCCAAGCAATGGTTTATCTTAAAAAGGATTGAACTTATGCATAATGCTAAAGGTAAAAGGCAATATATGCATACATGACTAGACTCTCATCTACCCAAATATACTAACAATGATCCTAATTCCCCTTCTCATTCATTTTTTTATCTCACTCACACTCCTAGAGACTATCCAAATCAAACATGGCAAGAAACACGAAGCAATACCCCACGGAAATCATCAATACATTTTTACCAAGGGAATTCTTCTTCATCCTTTAAACAAGCGAGCGATATAGTCTACATTCTAGCTCCTTTTCACATTTTTGAGGGTTAGCTCTCTTTCTTTTTTCATATATATATATTTTTTATTTGGCCCTTTGGCTCTTTTCTTTTTCTTTTCTCTTTTTTTTATGAGAGAGCTAACCCCTTTTCCTTTTCAAATACATGAGCTCATAATCAATGCAATCATGACTTATCACTTCAAACTATGTTCCCCTTTAAATTCAAACTCCCAAATACCATTCTTTTCTCAAACCGAAACAAGGTAAGCATTTTCTTTTAACACCATTGAACTCCCACCCCAAATCAAGCCTAAAATAGCTTCAATATGCAAAGGTAGCATCATCATGAGAGCCTAAACATGTCGCCCTAAACCTAACACTTTATGCCAAGTTCAATCAAAAAAATAAGGCCTCACAATTTGCAATCACACAAGAAATTTGGCTTGAAATAAGGCAAGGGTTAAGGTGTGGTATTCTATTTAGGCTTACAAAGAGTGGTAAAGAGGAATAAGAAAGCCTAAATATGTATATGTA
The DNA here is from genome assembly GCA_020283515.1 of Alliaria petiolata. NCBI lineage: Eukaryota > Viridiplantae > Streptophyta > Magnoliopsida > Brassicales > Brassicaceae > Alliaria > Alliaria petiolata. The sequence continues at coordinate 389,698,065 of JAHZTW010000001.1, forward strand.
ATCCATGTATACTTTCTCAAATGCACAAGTATGATAATTCAAATTCATGTTAAGGTTTTACTAGATAGGAAAGGATTCAATTCAAGTTTGTTTCAATCTTAAGCCACGAAAATTAAAACAAATGATCCAAATATGGTTAGAGCTTACTTTCAAAGTTTGCACAAAGCATCAAAGAACTACTAACTAGGGCCTTGAACCAATTCATGAGCTTAAAACACTTTAAAAGGAAAATTACCCCTTATGCACGTGAATGCAAGCAACCTATATGATAAAATCTAGACTCAATCCTAAAAATATTCTACAAATGCAAATGCAAGCTACATGAATTGTTTCAAAAATTTTGAAATTTTTCTGATTTTTCTATGCAAATGTATATGCATGAAGAGTCAAATATGCTAAAGGGAAAATAAGAACACAAAACACAAAATTAAATCTCTCAACCTCTCCCCCAAACTTAAATTACACAGTCCCTTGTGTAATAAAAGTTCAAGAGAGACCATCAACAAAAAATAAAATTAAAAAATTAAACAATGCATGATATATACAAGGTTTTGGAATGGTGTACCTTGGAGCTAGCTGTGCTTTGGACTGAGATCGAGCAGCTTGATCGATCTAGGCACCATTCTGCCCAGAAGATCGAGTGGCAGTCCTCGATTCATCCCTCGATCTTTGCTTGAATCGACCATGGCAGGTCGATCTAGCCATCGATCTACCGGACATGCTTCAGTTTCCTTGCCTTTTAAAGCCCCAAGAACTTGGATTCTGATCTCCATCTCCCTTTGTTCCTGCTCACACATACTCAAAAACATAATCTAGAACAGAAATTAAAATAATATACACAAGGATAGTCATGGGATTGCCTCCCAAGTGCGCTTTGTTTAAAGTCTCTTAGCTTGACTTTCCTTACTCTTCCCTAAGCTGGTTTTAGGGTGAAATGGGTGGCTGGAGACGTGGCTGAGTATGCTCCTTGAGGTATATGCATGGTGTAGATAGTAGACAGCATCTCTTGCACCCTTGCTTCATCCTTCTCTAAACCGGGTGGAAGAAAGACTTTGACGTTTACAAACGGTTTGGAGTGGCATGTTGTCTCAACCTCATTCTCTAAAGAGTCATCTTTGAGTCTCAATGGGTGAAGACTCAAAGTGTTAGTAGGCTGAGCAAGGGTCTTGACCACGTGCTTCTTCTTCTTTGGCCTCTTCCTTGCCTTCCTTGCCTTCCTTGGCAATTTCACCAAAATCTCATCCAACTTGGGCTCATCAAAAAAAACTTGAGTTGTGGAGATAGAAGCAGCTCCTTTACCATTCTCTAATTCCTTGATCTTGGAGGCTAATGTCTCAAGTTCAGATTTAAAATCCCCTTGTAGATTATCCATGTTGGTATGGATATCATCCAACTCCTTATCCATTTTCATTGCACCATTCTCTTGACCATGTAAGAGTTACTGGAGCATACCTTGAATGGTCTCTTGAGAAAGAGAACTAGGGCCTTGTCCTTGTTGCACAGAATGTGGGTCTTTCACCATGAAATTGGCGCTCTCATGGTATTGCGCATGAGCCAAATCAACCCCTCCTTGTTTTGCTTGTATGAGTTTCTCCAAGTTCTCCAATTTATCTTGCAATTCCTTCCATGTGGAGTCTTCACATGATCTCTTTAGAGGTGTTGCATCACGCCCTTCATAGTAGCTTTCACTAGCCTTGGCCAAGTTCTCAACAAGTAGCTCTCCTTCTTCTATTGTGAGGTTTGCAAAACGCCCTTTGCTAGCCACATCCAATGTCCATTTGTGATCCTTAGCAATACCCCAACAGAAAATGCTAAGGATTGCTTCTTTCTTGAACCCATGATGTGGACAATCCCTAGTGTATCCTCTAAGTCTCTCCCATGCCTCATGAAAGGTCTCATGGATGCCTTGCTTGAAGCTCAAGATGTCCCTCTTCATTTGGACTGTTTTTTGAGTTGGATAGAACATTTGAAGGAAGACTCTTTGACAATCATCCCAAGATTTGACCAAATGAGATGGTAGAGCTCTCTCCCATTTTTGCGCCTTGTCTCCAAGTGAGAAAGGAAAGAGGATGAGCTTGATGCTATCTTTGGGCACACCTTGAATGCTAATCAAGTTGCACAGCCTCTCAAAGGACTCCACATGATCATAAGGATTCTCCATTCCATTCCCTAAGAACTTAGAGCATTGAATTAACCTCACAAGACTTGGCTTGATCTCATATGCCGTGGCTTCTATTGGAGGAGGATGGATTCCAAATCTCAACTCTTGATAATGAGGAGCATCAAAGCTCCCAATTGTGCGCTTGGTCCCTTGAGCTTGGGGAGGTGTAAATACACGTTCTTGAGGTTGTGGAGCTTGGTGAATGTTTTTTTGGTTGTACTTCTCCAAAACCTCAAGTGAGCTTATCTTTCCATGTCTCTTCTCTTTGGTTTGGTACCTTTTAAAGCATAAGAGAATCAAGGAAAACAAGTTAGTACCAAAAAATAAGAAAAAATTCATCATCTTCAAAAGAGATGAGAAAACAAGGTAAAATAAAAACTTAGTCTCAAATAGATTCAAAATCCTAATGTTTAATGCTAGACATCAATGGCAACGGCGCCAATTGATAACTAGCTTTTTAGGGCTTTAATCAATCCTAAAGCTTAGCATTGTCATTGTAATACTTTAGGTATCAATCCAAAGGGGTAGAGATTAAAAACACTAGGAATGCATGAAACTATCTAATCTAAGCCATTTTCGAATTAATTGGGGAAACAAAACTTTAAAAACTACTTGCTGCAACTAAATGACTACGAAAACTATTTTAAAATCCCGACTAGGATGTTAACTAACTAGCAGAAGACTTCTAAGAATTTAAATGAGACAACTACTAGTTTTATAAAATCGAAAGCTAAAACCGGACAAAACGGGAAATTGCTGAAATCCTAAGATGAATTTTTAAAACTATTAAATAAAATCTAACGACCTTAAAACGATTACTAAGCTACTAAATGAGACTCCAGGCAATTTCTAAAATACTAAAATCATCAAGAACACTACTTTATGAATTATGAGACTCTAATGCAAGCAATAAGAAGGCTAAATTCGAAATGCAAGAATTAAAAGGGCAAGGATTTAAAGATGGGGTAATTGAATAAGAGGATTAATATGGCTAACTTGATGTTCATACTCCAACAATTCTCATTTTTAGATATAGGAATCTCATTTAGACTTTCCCATCTTAGGTGGTACTAATCTCAATTGCAAACCTAGACTTTCCCAACTTAGGTGGTACTAATCTAGTGTTAATCCTCAACCCAATGCCTAATTCTCATTAGTAAAGGGGAAGAATTGCAAAGGTGGAGATCCTAATCTTCATTTAGTTGGTTGGGGCATTTCATCAAACACCTTGTGGGTGTGAAATGCCCTTGTGTTTGGATTGCATAATTTATGCTAATCTAACACTAGAACCACTAAATGAGAATGGGTTTCATGAAATTAAGTCCTAAACACCAAGCTTTCCAAATAAATCTCTCTAATCTAACCCATCTTCAAATCCAAGAAAGACTACTCACTAATCATGTTTGAACTCTCACAAATCATGGGAGAAGGAGAGCTAAACATGATTAGCTAAGCAAAGAAGAAAGATTAAAGCATAAAACGAAATACTTAAATTAAAATCAAGGTTTTTACAAGAAAATCCAAGCTTAAGGTTAATCTACAATGGAGATGAATCTAAAATGGGGAAAGTGATGATAATTTCGTGGCTACCTCTAAAAATTAGGGTAGAAGAGTTTATATAGGTCCAAAAATATTGGTCCCTTCACTAAAAGCCAAAAACATGAGTTGCCAAAAGTTTGAAAACCAAAGGAGAAGGAATGAGGATTTGAACTAGAGATCTAGTGGCCCGGTCGATCTTCAGGTCGATCTGTTTGTTAGATCTAGTGGTCTGGTCGATCTTCAGGTCGATCTGTTTGTTGGATCTAGTGGCCTGGTCGATCTTCAGGTCGATCTGTTTGTTGGATCTAGTGGCCTGGTCGATCTTCAGGTCGATCTCTGCTTGTTGGATCTAGTGGCTGGGTCGATCTCAGGGTCAATCTCTGCTTGTTGGATCTAGTGGTTTGGTCGATCTTGTGGTCGATCTACATCTTCGAATGGGCAAACCAGGTCGATCTAAGGGTCGATCCCAGGCTCTTTTCACTTTTCCAAGCTTTCCTTTGACTCCTATCAACTCCTAAGCTCCCCTTTTGACTCCTTGTCCATGCTCAGCATCCAAGATAGCTCCAAGTACACCAAATAACCTGAAAATGATGCATATATGCAAGAAATATGCAAATGCTAATGCAACATGTCCTAAAACCTAAAATGGAGCAAAAATTACAAATAATCTAAATATGAATGCAATATGAATGCAAAATCTATCCTAAATGAGTGCTAAAACATGCTAAATTATAAGTATATCACTTCTTCAGGTAAGTCAACGAGGGTTGACCGGTTTAATTTGAATTAAACCGGTTTTCCCTCTTCTTTTTCCCCAAAACACGAAAATTAGCCCCCACACTCACACAGTTAAGATTTTTGGCTCTCCTTCTCTTGATTTTCAAGCGATCCTAGTGATTTTCAAGTGCCTCTTGCTAGATTACTTGTGCTCTCATTGATTCTAATTCAATTTCGTTCATCCTTCAAGCCACTCACGAGGTGATAAATCCAAAAACCAAGCTTTTTATCTTTTGCTCTAATGGTAAAAGGTTTGGGGATTTTTGAGTATGGATGTTCGGATTGATTGTTGGTAGCTTGGGCATTGCTTGATCATGGTTAGGGAGTAGATTTTGAGTGCTACATTAGGATTTCTATGATGAATTTTTGAAATTTTGGCATATAGGGTTCATGGTGCGAAAATTCAAATTGAACTCTTGAACCTTGCTAGATTTTGGGGCTTTCACTTACATTAGTTTGCATTGATCATGCTTATGGATTGCCAATAGATAGCACTCGAATTTGGGCAAATTGAGAAATTTCAAAATTTTGTATTTGCCAAATTTTGCTAAGTGTTGAATAGGGAGAAGATTTCGTGTTTTTGGCTTGATGTTGCTTGTTGCTTGCTAATTGACACTATTAGCTGTTCAAACACGAGTTGCTTACTCTCTCTACAAGCTCTGTCTCTTGTAGTAACAATGGAAAGAACTAGAGGAGAAGCAATAAACCAAGGAGCAAGGTCTTCTAAACGCCAAGGGAAGAAGCAAGTTGTTGAGGATCGAGAAGTAGGGAATGAGGAGGAGGAACAGTTGGTACTTGGAGCAGGTACGAGAGCTGCCACGAGAGCCTCGAAAGGGAAAGGAAAGGCCACACAAGAGGAGCCCAAGAAAAAGCTCACACCCGAGGAACTTCTCAAAGCATCCGTGGGTATGCGTTTCAGGGCAACGAATTACCCGCACGAGCCGACGCTGCAAGCTTTGGGAATCTTTGAGGATTTCCAAACCCTCTTCAAGAACATGGGTTTGGCAAAGTTCATCACCTTGGCACGTCCCGCTTACAAGCAGGCAACGTGCGAGTTCCTCTCATCACTCACTGCTCACTTCTATTATGACGGTGAGGATTCGCCACCGCTACATGGTCATGCCTACATCAAATTCAAGATCCATAGGACCATCTACACAATGACCTTCCCGCAGCTAAATGAGATCTTTGGATTCCGAGAAGGTGAAAGGAGGACAAAGCTGCTCACCGTTGATGAGTGTGAGCTGAAAGGGTTGTGGAAAAATATAGCGGTTGGAACGTTCAAACCGGTAGGAAGCACGGGGACAAGGATAAGGCATCCGGTGTTGAGATATGCACACAAAGCCCTTGCTCATGCCTTCTATGCAAGGAAGGAAGCCGGGAAAGTAGCCAAGGAGGAACTCGAGTTGCTAGATATCGGTCTTGTAAAGTTCATTGGGTTTCACACAAGAGGAGGCACAAGAGTCTGAGGGGATAGGACGGGAACCGGGATGGTTACCATGTTGGTTAAGCAGCTGCTCTCCTACCAAGATTGGGTTGTCACCATGAAGGCCAAGGACCCCGAAATAAGCGTTGGTGGGATCATCACCCCAATTCTCAAAGCTTGTGGGCATCGGCTCGGGACGGATGGTCTTGAGCCCGAATGGATGGACATCTTCTATCTTGGGAGGACCGTGTTTCTTTCGGGAAGATTGAGCAACCGGTTCGCATACAAGTTCGCGGTAGACACAAAGACCGAAGCAAAGATTCTTCTCCCGAACTTGCAATCCACCTCGCTCCAAGACATCTCCCATATCGACTTCGTGCCACCCTATGAAGACCTCTACAACCCCGCTATCTCTCCTCCTCTCCACTCCATTGCCAAGAAAGAGACATTTGACCCTAGCCAAGTGGTTGAAGAAGAAGAAGAAGAAGGGGAGGAAGAAGATCAACCCCCAAGTCCGATTTATGCTAGCGAGAGGTACTACTTTCCCTCTTGCATTGACCCAATGCCAAATCTGGCATTAAGGGAAGCACATGCACACATTAGTCTCCTCAAGAGATGGAGCAAGCATCAAGACCGGTGCATAAAGAAGCTCGGTGAGACTGTGAAGGGTTTGAAGAAAACGGTAAAGGGGCTGAAGGGCATCATAAGAGGAAAGTCTTCAACAAGGGGTAGACAAGAGGGCACAAGCGAGGCAGCAGAAAACGAAGATGATGGGGAGAGCGAGACGGACCTAGATAGGCGCCACTCCTTCGAAATGCGCCCAAGGAAACGGTCCAAGAAGAACCACCTCGCTCCTCCTTCTACGAAGCTCGGCCAAGGAAGAGGAAACCGAGCCGATCTCCCTCCTCAAGCAACCAATCGATCTCCCTAGGATCATCCTCCTCTTCACAGTTTTGAGGTACCTCTACCTCCTTTGTAAATATCTCTTTAAGTTTTTGCATTTTGTGTTTTATGTCATATTGATTGCGGTCTCCTCTTGACTTTTATTACACAAGGGACTGTGTAATTTAAGTTTGGGGGAGAGGTTAAGAGATTTGACATTGTGTTTTGTGAGTCTTATTTTCCTTTTATGCATCTTGAGTCTCATGCATTCACTTAATGCATAGAAAAACCAAACAAATTGAAAAATTTCGAAAATTTCCAAAAAGAAAGTCATTTAGATGTTGCATTTGCATTTTAGGATTGAGTCTAGTTGCATTACATGTTGGAACTGCATTCATATGAATTGGGAGCAATGATGAGCCAATCCTTGTAAAATGTCAACTTATGTGATCAATTCAATGCCCTAGTTAGTAGTCCTTTGTTGCATTTGAACAAATCTCGAAAGTAAGGAAGAACCATTCTTGGACCACTTCACTTGCCACTAGATTTTAGTTGAAATAGGGTCTTGAAATTGATAGCCAACTCTACTCACTTGAACCGAAATTTGACATTTAATTATCATGCCTTGCATTGGAAGTGAATTCATCGATTGAACACATATTTGAGCTTTCTTATCCACTTTACCACTCTCTTGCTAGCTCAAGTAGTACCCCCACCCTACCTTACCTCCTTAAAAGCCAATGTTCTAGTGATAATGATTGTGAGGCTTTATTTTGATTAAACTTAGCATAAAGTGTTAGGTTTGAGACGACAAGTTTAGGCTCTCTTGTAGATTCTAGTCTCACATATCGAGGCTAGCTTTAGGCTTAGGAATTGAGGTTTTGGGGCGCGGTATTACTTGGTATTGTGGAAAGGATTATATGCTTGCATTTTAGCATAATGTGTTGTGGAAAGAGGATATAAAGAAAGGGAATGAAAGAGGCTTGGAAGGAGAATAAGGGAAGCATAGTTTGAAATGGTGGATCTTATGCTTGAAAAGAAAAAAAGTATAGCTCTAAGAGTAAATAGAAATTAGGTAGCTTTTAGATAAGAAAAGAAAATCAAAAGAGGCTAAAAGGCCAAAGAAAAGGGGCTACCTAGGAATGAAAAAGAGAGCTAAATTATAAAAAGATCACACCATTCGCTATGAGTTAAAGGTTGAAGAAGTTTCCCCTATAAGAAGGAGAAGTGGTTTATGAGACTCATGGGGTTTAGCAAGGCACAAAGAGCCTTGATATAAAAGGGTAGCTTTAGTGGGTTCAATGAGCCTTAAAAAGAATAAATGAGAGGGGTTTAGGACCATTGATAGCATCATGGGTAGATGAGAGTCTAGTCTTGTATGCATCACTTGTCTTTTACCTTTAGCATTATGCATAAAGTTTAATCCTTTTGAGTGAAACCCTTATGCGAATTGGAAGCCAAATGAATTGAGATCATTTTTATCTCAAAGCCTAGTCCCTTAGCCAAATGAATTCACTTGCATTGCATTGTCATGATCCACGGTTTGCAACTTAATGAATGTTAAAGAGTTGGCTTGATAGGGAGACATATTTTGATTGAAATCTTAGTGCACTTGATTGTTGACATGGGCATGGCTAACTCTTTTGGAGTAGAGATGAATTCAAATGCACCTTAGGATTAAGAACTAGGACATTGAGTTGATTGTATTTGTTGGCATTTTTGGATGATGAGCTCCCA
>JAHZTW010000001.1:389708668-389721321 GCA_020283515.1 Alliaria petiolata
GTTACCTTCTTATCCTTATGGATCTTGAGGTTTCTCAAATGGCGCGTGAGTAGTCTCTTTAGGATTTTGATGGGTTGAAAGGACCAAGGGACTCTCGGGTTTATATTTCTTGCTTAGCTAAAACATAAAGTTAGATTCTTTCTTGTTTATCATTCCCAAAGCTTAGTCAAGTCTGGCCATCTAGCCTAAAGTCCATAGGGGGCTTGACACGAACGCCACGTGCTTGCTTAGCCGGATCCATGAACAAGAGTTTGATTCCTTAGGCTAAGACTAACCATCTGTCTAAGGGTCTTACGGTTCAATAGGGACGTTGTAGATGCTTGTTTCTTCTATTGTACCGCTTTGCGAGAGCTAGTCTATGGTGATAGAGATTCAAAGAGTTTAGACCCAAACACCATGGGCTAAACGATTTAAGGATCCTTTTACCTAAGAATCATCAAAAGAGCAAGTCTTGATGTGATTCAAAAGCTTTAGCTTGATAAAACAAAACCGAGAGTTACCTAGTTAATAAAACCCATCTTGATCCTTCTTTTATCTTGAAAGCTTATCTTTTTACTGTTTAAATCTCTAGTTTCTGCTTAATACCTTTAAAGTTATTTTATTTACGGTCTTGAGTGACACAAGATCTATCCTTTAGTCGTTTTAGGTAGTAAAGTCTCCTCAATCTTTACCCATTTCGGACTTGACTTATGACACCGATATGACCGATCTGTTCACTAACGCTCCCAAAATGGTTTGATACCCCATACACTAGATCTATCCTTTAGTCGTTTTAGGTAGTAAAGTCTCAATCTTTACCCATTTCGGAATTGACTTATGACACCGATATGACCGATCTGTTCACTAACGCTCCCAAAATGGTTTGATACCCCATACACTATACTGCATATGGTTAACAGTGTTGGGACATTGTTAAAAAGGAGAAAACCCTATTTATCAATTGTCGCCGTTGCCGTTTGGGAGAAAGTCTAGTCATTTCGGTACTAGGTTGTTATAAGGACAAGTTTCAATTTTTCCAGTCATTTAATACTTTTACTCGCATATCTCTGTTTTGACAGGTATATGAACCTACGCTCACACGGTACAAAAAATCTTGTTCCCCGAATAGACGATATCCACCTGCTCGAAAGATCAGCTAGAAGAAATCGGGAACAAGCCGATATTGCAAACCGTGTGACGATGGAAAACCAACAAGGTGCTCAAGGAGCTGCGGGCGCAGCTGGTGCACAAGGCCAACAAGGCCACCAGGGACCACAAGGTCCACAAGGCGTACAATGCGTTCAAGGACAGCCTGGTGTTGCAGCTGCTCCAAGGGCTGTGAGACAAATCGGTGCGGAAGATGCACCGATATCGACTGCAAGCCGACACGGTATCCAGCCACCACCAGTGCAGAACAACAACTTCGAGATCAAAAGTGGTCTCATCTCCATGGTGCAGAATAACCGATTCTTCGGTTTGCCTTTGGAAGACCCACTTGACCATCTCGACCAGTTCGACCGTGTCTGTGCCATGACCAAGATCAACGGAGTAAGCGAAGATGGATTCAAGCTGCGTTTATTTCCCTTCTCACTAGGGGACAAAGCACACGCATGGGAGAAGATACTGCCCCACGGATCTATTACCTCGTGGGCAGATTGCAAGAAGGCTTTCCTGACAAAGTTCTTATCCGCATCGAGGACAACCTGATTGAGAAACGAAATCAGTGGTTTCACTCAGAAATCCAATGAGACCTTCGGTGAAGCCTGGGAGCGATTCAAGGGTTACACCACTCAGTGCCCTCACCATGGATTCAGCCAAGAATCACTCCTCAGTACACTATACCGAGGTGTCATTCCCAAGATTCGGATGTTGCTCGATACGGAGAGCAATGGAAACTTCCTAGCAAAAGACGTTGAAGACGGTCTCGAGTTGGTTGAAAACTTAGCTCAGAGTGACTCCTCTTACCACAAAGACTATGACAGATCCAACTGCGGTTCCAAAGAAGAAGTGGATGGAAGCCGGAAGGTGATCAAAGAGCTCAATGAGAAGCTTGACAAGTTACTACTCGTCCAAACTCAAAAAGAAGTCCATTTCGTGGAAAAACTCACTCAAGTCCAAGAAGGGGAGGACGTTCAGTATGAAGATGTTAACTACATCAATGCTCAAGGCGGGTATAACACTTGGAGATCCAACACCAACCTTTCTTACCGAAGCACGAACGTCGCAAACCCACATGACCAGACCTACCCTCAGCAACAAGCAGGAGGAGTAAAACAATTCGTAACATACACGAACCAACAAGGCTTTGTACCACGGTTCCAGAATCAAAATGGCTACCCGCCACGACAACAAACCGGTGTACCTCCTGGCTTCCAACAACAACATGGAAACCCACCTGCTCAAGCTGGTTTTGACTTGGAAGGCACTCTAAAGCAACTTCTCCAAGGTCAAACACATATCCAGGCGGATATACATAAATGTTTTGCTGAAGTGCATAACAAGATTGATGGTGTCAACACGGAACTATCCGGGAAGATTGAAGGTTTGGCCGCTCGTGTCAAAACACTTGAAAACAACAAAGGCATTGCATCTACAAGCCAAACAAGCAACCTTCCTGGAAAATCCGTCATGAATCCAAAGGAGTATTGCCAAATGATCACCACTTCCGACGAGGAAAAACGGGATCTACTCGAAATCACTTCACCAAAATGGGCTCAAGTCGATGAGGACATCGACATCCTAAGAAGGGGAAGGAGTTCTAAAATTTTGGCAATCCCTGAAGAGAAAGCAGCAGATGATCCACCAAAAGCACCATTCTTGCGAGTCTACAAACCGCCAATGCCATACCCCTAGAGGCACAAGAAGCGGTTAATAGAAGAACAAGATGCCGAATTGATTGAAACCTTGAAGAAGGTGGACGATCTCTTCAACAGTGGCGATATAACGAAACCTATTCCAGTTTTCCTAGTAGCTTTGAAAGACAAGCTCTACGCTGATGCAATAGCAACAATAAGAAGGAATGCAGCAGCTCGTGAGGAGAAACCTAAGGAAGAAACCTTAGTATTGGAGAAACTCGAAGATCCGGGATCATTCACTCTGCCATGCACACTCGGAGGAATCACCTTCGAAGATTGTTTGTGTGATCTCGGGGCAAGCATCAATGTGATGAGTCTAGCCACGGCTAAGCATCTAGGCTACGACATTTATATCGACTGCAAGAAGCCGTTATCGCTGGCCGATGGAAGCGAGAGGAAGACAGTTGGGAAGCTGCTAGACCTACCTCTCATGATTGGAAATGTGCTATTTCCAAGTGATTTCCTGGTGATAGAAATGGATCAAGATGTCAAGGAAACTCTCCTATTGGGAAGACCTTTCCTAGCCTCTGCCGGTTGTATGTTCGATTGCAGAAGCGGCAAGGTAGAGCTGAGACTAACCGGAAGCTTGGTAATGCATTTTGACACAAAGGGGAAGAGAATCAACGAAAAGGAGCATGCATACTCCCTTGAGCTCAAGAAGACGATTGAGAAGACCAAAGATCCATCCTTGGAGATATGCTACGATGGAGCTAGCTTTGATGGGGTCTATCTCAATGCAATATTCGAGGGACAACCAGGAGAAGCCCGAGAAGAACCAAAAGAAGTGATAACTTGAAAGAAATCCTATGTGAAAGGACCAACCCTCGGTGATCTTCTGGAAGGTATGACTCTTAAACCTATTCTCTCTGCTAATGGTGAGATGAGATACAAGCTGAAATGCAAGGGAAAGGTTAGATTCTTTGCTTACCTTAAGGTGATAAAAGACACCGATTTGACCAATCAAAAGGGTTCTAAGGCAAGCAAAGAGGTAACTTCCTATGTATCTCTGGTTGATTTCATCTCGATGATCAAGGAAAGTAAGGATCCTACCACAGGATCGAGGGGTGCTCATTTCCCCCTTTCACACTGAAAAAGAATCAAGAAAAATCAAGCTAAGTGACTCAAAACAAAGCGCTCTTGGGAGGCACCCCAAGCTTATCCATGTACATATTCATGCTTTTTCTAGTTTAGTTTAATGATCTCAGGATCCCATGAAAGATAGGGTGGGGGCACTTGCACATAAGAGGAGCTAAAACCTATGAGGAGTTGTCTAGCACAGCAACGGGATGTAATATCGGGTTAATGCCATGATATATCATGGTTTTTACCCATTTTTAGACCATGATATAAGTGTTTTTATAGAGTCTTTACAGGTTCAGGTACAATTGGAGATAAATTGGAGATTTGGATACATTTTGGAGCTTAATGGAATGAAGTCACGAATTGCAACACGATGAGTGTCGATCGACACCAGGTTTTCCAATTTCCAGAATCGAGAAGTTTCCATATTTTGAAGAAAAGGAAACCTCCAAGACTTTTCCTAATCCTCCAAGGAATTGAAGATGCGAACCTAGGCCTATAAATAGAGTTTTTCAGCCATTGTTTAGGAATAGAACACACATTATTTAGAGAGAGATTTTTAGAAAGATTTTAGAGAGAAGAATTTGTCTCCTTCAGAGCAAATTCGGAACTCCTTTGTTTCTATTGATTTCTTTTATGCAATCTTCTTTATTCATGATGTTTGTTTCATTCACCTTGTCTGAGTAGTTTGCTAGTTAGGTTTAGGGTTTTTCAAAGGTGATTAATGAATTGTTAGGTCAATTAAATTGTTAGGATAAAATCATTAGAGTTCTTCATCTGGATTTGTGTTTAATGCTTATTCTAGCTTCATGACCTAGAATCTGATCTTAGGTTAATTAGTAGACACGAGAGTGTTATTGATTGCCTGAACTAATGTTAGATGAGCAAAATACCTATTCGCAAAGAGATTTGGTTTAGAATTTTGTGAACAATCGAACCTGATATTAATGCTTGTCTGAATTGTTTGAATTTGCAAAGAGATTTGGAATTCTAGGGTTTAGACATAGATAATCTTCGCAGCGAGAGTTGGTTGATTTTACATTAGTGTTTCGAGTTCAAGAACAGTGCTTAATAATTCATAACATTCTGTCTAGACCTGCAATTTGGATTACCTGAGAATTTCCCTGAACCTAGCGTTTTGTCTCCTGAATTTACATCGTTTTTAATTGTTTTCTGTCTTTTAATTCCATCTTATTTCTTAACTTAATTCGAATTTAGAAAACTGCTGTGTGACTATCCCTTCTCTGTGGATTCGATCCCTAAGTACTACAACTGATCTCTTAATTTGAGAGAGTAGCTCTAGGTTAAATTTGAGAGCATATCATGCCACGATATTATCCCTGGGCATTCTCTGTCGAGCAGGCACAACGGTGTGTAGCCGATATAGAACGAAGTCCAAGCTAGACAACCTTCACTATGGTCATATATCGGGAACCAGCCGATATCCAAAACGCCAATCATACCATATCGGAGTCAACCCGATATGGCCGTCCAGGTAACAGGGTATTTCGACTTAGCCAATCCGAGAAAGGCGCTCAAATTTATGGCCCACTTTTTCGGATAAGGCAAGAATACTTGGTTGGAGTTAGCCGACAGCTATTCCCCAAACCGAGAAACCCTAGTCAAACCCTTTCTCTCCCCTTATCTCCTCTTTATAAAAAGCTATCGCCTCTCTCGTTTTCATCTCCCATCGCTCTCAAAACCAGAAAATTATCTTTAGCTTTTAATTTCGCAACTCGAATCTGTGAATCCTTCCAAGAATTTTTGCAAATATCGTGCTAAGGTAAATATATGCTATAGAACGATATGATTGACTATTGCTTAGGATTGTTTAGATTCGCTGCATTAGGGTTTTGAGAGTGAATGGAGAAACGTTTGGTAGATAATTTTGCATAATCACTTAGGTTTTTGGTAGGATTTTCTGGAATTTCGGCATATCTATTTGAGAGGATAAGCTTCACGGCTACACTTTTGAAATGTTGAGACTCTGGAAATCCCCTTTTCCACCTTTTGTTTAACATGTGCTTGTCTAAAACCTGAAACTATGAAGAACAACTTATAAGGAATTTTTTTTTTATCCTTCACGATTTAGGATTTATCCCGATCTAGTAGTAATTCGAATATGTTTGCTTGGGTCTCTTTAGTCATGAATAGAGTTTCCTTAGGTTTAAACATACATGCAAGATAATCTTTGCTCTTAGAGTTTTTCCTTGTGCTTACACACTTTCGAGTGTTTTTTATTGTTAGGTACAATGGTAGGAGCAACAAGAAGCGGAGCTGTTCTTGGGAGATCAAGGGAATACCAAACAGAGAAGAGACAAGGAAAGAGACCAGTGGGAAGTTCCAGCCGAGCGGCTGTAGTGCGCTCACCCACACGTGCATCGGGAAGGAAAAGTACGAGTTCCCGACACACCCTAGCCGATATGCGTGCAGCATTCAGGCGAATGGAGTTCAAAGCCACACGCTACCCCCATGAGGAAACAATGGCCGAGTTGGGCATCTATGAAGACTGTCAGATCCTTTTCAATGCGATGGGTCTGAGGAAATTCATGGAGAACGCCTATGCGTCTCACGACGAGGCAACCTTCCAGTTCCTGGCAACACTGGAAGTGACCTTCTATGCTTTTGGAGAGGAGACTCCAGAGAAAGATGGAGACGGCTACATCTGTTTCAAGTATGGAAGCGAGACACACCGAATGTCATTTCGGGATCTCGAGTCGATATTCGGATTTAGCCAAGGCGATATGCGAGAGATGACCCTCAACATCGAAAGGGAGGAGTTGGAGGCACTGTGGGGTCACATTGGGGTGGGCACTTACAAGCCCGGAGTGAACAAGAGCACCAGGATAAGGCACCCAGCCTTGAGGTATGTGCAAAGAGCCATTGCACATACTTTCTTTGCAAGGAAGGAATGTGGAGCTGTCCTGACCAAGGAGCTGGAAATAATGGACGATGGTCTGGTAGAGATCATTCAAGAGACCCGAAATGGGAGGGAGCTGAAGGGAAGCAGACGTAGCACCGGGCTAATCACAATTTTTCTCAAAGAGCTCCTCCACTACAAGTCGTGGATGATCTCCACACCAAGCGAAAGGCCTCAAGTAGGCTGTGGAGGAGTCGTATCTGCTATCTTGAAGGGAGCTGATGCCGATCTTGAGGAGCCAACACACGGGATTCGCTGGATAGACATCGATTACTTGAAGAAATGCCAATTTCTCGAGAAGCCATATCAGCATGAACACCGATATCAGTTCACCCTTCCTACAGATAGAGCAGCTGTGATGTTCCTGCCCAACCCATACCTGACCAGGATAAGGGAACCTCAGCATCTGGATTTCGAGCCGCAAGACGAGCATCTTTTCCCCTATGGAGCTGACTTCTATGGAGACTATGAGGAAGAATATCGGGAGGAAGCCGATATGGTCCCTGAAGAGGAAGGAGGAGGTGAAGACGACTATGAGGACCCTACAAACGAGTATGGTTTCCCTCTCTACGGAGCAGATCATTACCATTTCGACCCGATTACGAGTGCGACGCATCGACCCTCAAGATGGCTCACGATCGGATCAACGTACTCCAGCGGTACTGCAAATGGCAGGATCGCTCAATTAAGAAACTAGTCTCCACGGTGAAGGGGATTAAAGGACACGTGAAGGGTCTGAAAGGCCAGATCAAGTCGCTCACCTCGAAGCTGAAGGGGTCGACATCATCACCACGGCTTGAAGCCGATATGTCATCCGGAGAACCAGGAGGAGAAGGAGAAGAAGAGTCTGACGAAGCAGACAGCCAAATGCTTCAAGAGAGGCATCCCTTCTCGTTCTTGCCAAGGGAGCATGAGCTAAGTGATCCAGGAAGGCATTCTTACCAAGAAGGAAGCATATCGAGGAAGAGGCGTGCGAGCCAGTCCCCGATACCAGAATCGGACAACCCTTCCTTCTCGACCAGTGAGGACACCACGTCCTCACATCACACTGAACAATGAGGTACCACTCCAAAACCATTGTATATAAGCATTTTTCCTTTATTTTTCTGCCTTTTGTTTAAACGTTTTTGCATTAGGACCATATTCTTCCTCTCTTCTATCACACAGGGACTGTGTGATTTAAGTTTGGGGGAGTATGTAGTACATGCATTCACTTAGATTAGACGTCATGCATTCATCAAAATTGCATAGAAAAACACAAAAAATTGAAATATTTTGAAAATTTTATCCCACAAAAAGATTCATGTAGTTGCATTTCCATATTAGGATTCAGTCTAGATGCATTCATTTAGGATTCATAAGCATTCGCATAGGGTGATAAGTATGATGAATCCTTGTAAATAGCCATTTTTAAGTCATGAATTCAATGCCTTAGTTCTTGTTTGTTTGATGCATTTTGAATTAGACTGAGCTTAAGGTATCACCACATTTGGAACTTGTCTTGTGAAATTCGGTTTTAGCTTAATGCATTGTGATTTGAATCATTTCCCTAATGAACTTGAACTGTTAATTTGAAATTCTAATTATCTTGTTCATACTTGTCAATTAACTCATGGATTTCACTTGGACTTTCTTTCCCTTTTTACCACTCTTCTGCTAGTCCAAGTACCAGACCTCACCCAAAGCCTAAAACCGTTGTTTTAAACCATAAACACTTTTGTGAGAGCATGTGAGGCCTTTGCACCATTTTCGAATCTTCTTAGGCAAAAAGTGTTGGGTTTAGGCCGACAAGGTTAGATTTCCATGTAGACGTTGGCTCACATCTCGAGTCAACACTAGGTTAGGTGGTTTAGACACTGAAATCGGCTTGATACCGAAATTTGAGGCCGATATTGCTGGTTAGACTAGGAAAAGGGGGGGTGTATTCCGATTTCTGATACATTGACAAGAAAGGAAAGAGAACAAAACCAAGGAGTCTGACGGGGACACGTAATAAGGAGATGGCTGCACCAAAAAGGCTTGAAAACAAAAGAACAAAAGGGCGATTCCAAAAGAAGGCAAAAGAAGGCCAATCAACAAATTCTAAATCCGGCTAACAATGATAGTAGGATTTTTCTTCTTTCAATTAATCTCTACTACTCATGTCATTGTAGTATTTGAGATGTCAATCCAAATGGGGTTAAGATTAACAAAACTAGGAATACATGAAACTATTTAATCTAAGCCAAACTCAATATTGAAGGAGACAAGGGACTAATAAAAGCAAACTACAAGCTAAAAGGGATACTACAAGACTAATTATACGAGCTAAGGCCTTAAATTTAACTAATTAAGCACTAATCAAGAGATTAACTACTAATCAAGATTATCAAATTAACTAAAACGAAACCTAGGGATGGAATCATTGATTTGGGAAACTAAATGGACAACCTTGCAATCATTTAAGCAACTAAAGAAGCTAACTCTATGCCTAGAACACTTAAACAAGATTAAACCATGATGTGTGGCACTAATCCCTTTCTTAATCACCCTAATGAACTAATGATGTTTTAGCATTAGGATAATCAACAAGCATTAAATTCAAGTCTAAATGGCATGATAAACACTCTAGACAACTAATGTCTTAGGCTAGAAATATAAATCTCTTATTAAGTTGGTTCAAGCATTTCATCAAACACTTGGTGGGTGTATGAAATGCTTATGATCCAAAATAGCAAAGATTAGCTATTTGGCATTAGGAATCACTTAATAAGAAGAGTGAATGAAAGAATCTATCCTAGATTGCAAGATTAATCCATTAGAAATCCCTAAATCTAACACATCCCCAAGTTTCTAAGGAACTACTCACTAACCATACTTAAACCCATCAAATCAAAGATTAAGGATGAGCAAAACATGATTAGAGAAATGATAATAAGAAATTCAAGAGATATATTGCATTAAACTTAAAAGAAATCTCAAAATCTCCTCAAAACCACAAAGGGGCGTTTTTCTGTTCAAAAACAAGAGAGGATTCATAAAAATTAGGTTTTTAAGTATTTATAGGGAAGAAGGTCAAACCGGGTCAACCCGGAACAAACCGGTTTTTGACCCGGAGGAGCAGTCTTGCGGAAATCGACATATCTCCCTAACCACAGCTCCTAATGACATGAAACCACCTCCACATGAAATCAGATTCAATTATCTACAACCTTCATGAAGGGCTCTGAGGCTAAATCGAAATGGAAAGCCTTCATCTGACCCGATCTTCCAGTCACTTCAGGCAGTCTTGCGCCCCATCGGTTTGTTGTCCGAGGTGCTCCAAACCGAGGCAATTTCTGGTGGCTTCATCTCGGTTTGTCTGTCCTAGGTGGCCAAACCGATGCAAACTCTGGTCGTCTTGCATCTGTTTGTTGTCCGATGTACCTCAAACCGATGTGATCTCTGGTTGCTCTGATTCGGACAGTCTTGCATCTGTTTGTTGTCCGATGTACCTCAAACCGATGTGATCTCTGGTTGCTCTGATTCGGACAGTCTTGCAAGAATCGCCGTATCTCCTGAAACGCTGATCGTAATGACTTGATTCCAACGGCATTCGAAAGCACACTGGATCCTCTACAACTTTGTAGAAGGCTTCGGAGTCTGATTCTAAGTGCAAGGCCTTCTTCCGGACACATACATTTTGCGCCTCCAAATGCTTGATATGCTTCTACAAAACTTTTGCTTCTCATTTAGCTGCTTCTCTTCCTTCTCTTGATGATTTCTTGCCCTTCCTTTGCTATGCCATCCTTCTCCAACTCCATTCATGCCTCCATAGCATCCAAATCACCTGATCAAGACTCCAAATGCACCAAAATATGCAAAGACTATGCAAATACACCCTAGAACTCTAAATGATCAAAATTCAATACAACGATGCTTAATTAGGTTCCTAAATGAATAGAAACTTACACTAAATGGAGGGAAATATGATGCAAAATATAGACATATCAAACAACACCAAAGGTGAAACGCAAGGAACGCAACAAAGAAGCCAGAAAGCCGAAACTGATCTCCGACAAAGAAGAAGTCCCCTGAAATAACCAGGAAAGGTGATATCGAGCCGTAATAACGGGTATAAGGTGAAATGCCAAAGCAAAGGGTAGCTTAGGAAGGGAGGAATTAGACTAAGGTAGAAAACGAAATAGGTGTTCGGGTAGATGGAAGTTTATCCTTGTATGCATCCATTGGTTTTTATCCTTAGCATTTTACATTAAGAAGATTCCTTTCATGAGTGATCCCACTCAAACACTTAACCCGTTCACATTACGAGTTCATATTTAGCTCGTGACCTTATTTTGAACCAAGTGAGTTATTTGACAGGCATGAATGAGAACCACGTTTTAAATTTCTTAATGAATGTGAAAGGGAATTGGGAATTTGAATGTGCATCTAAGTTAGGATTGATTTTGCTTGATATTGTGATGAATGTGGCTAAGACTTTTTGGATAGGTTGAATTCGACTTCCATCCTAGAAACCTGAACTTAGACATTGAGTTGATTTCCTTTAAATGGCGTTTTGGATTCAAACTTACACCTTTTTCTTTTAAAATCTCACCCCTCCTGTTGGCTTTTGCTTGAGGACAAGCAAAAAAGCAAGTTTGGGGGTGTTGATATCTCTGTAAATTACATGTTTTTAACGCATATTTCATGCTAGTTAGGACTCCATTCTTGCACTTTCATCTTAGTTTTCATCACATCTTCACTCATGATAGGATTAGATGCATTAGGTTAGGTTTCTGCATAGTCTTGCATGTTTGGAGTGTTTTCTCAGGTGCTTAGGATGGTACGAAGAAGAAACCAAGAAGGGAGATCACAAATGGAGGATGAGCAGGTGATATCGAGCACGGATCACGACCCCGTAGCCGATATAGACAAGCGCACGACGAACCTCGACATCTAGCAGCGACTTGACCCTGAAAGAAGCACCCCAGAGCGAAGATCCATCAAGAGGATTCCATGAAGACGGATATCGGAACAAGGCAACGGGAAGTACCCGATTCGAGTAACAAGTAAGGCGAGCCTTTACGAGATGATCCCGAAACACCTGCCCGATATGGAGCCTACCCGAAGAATTAAGAGAGTAAGCATATCGGCTTGCTCGCCACGACTTGAGCCCGAAACGCTAAAGTCCAAAATAGTACCATTTCGGGAAAGTGGTCCCAACGTTTTAGGTTTTTTCTCTTTTATGTATAAATACATTGTCTCCCACTCTTATCTTATCATCACGTTTTCTAGTTTTATTTTCAGTCTTCTCTTTCAAACCGAGAACTACTTTGAATTTTCACCATTGAAGCTTGTTTCAAAGCTTTGATTTTTATGCAATTTTGAAGTTTTAAGTATTATCGCTTAGTGCATTTCAAGAAAGCTTCTTCATTTTCTTATTTTCGACTATCTTACAACCCATGAGTTATCTTCTTATCCTTATGGATCTTGAGGTTTCTTAAATGGCGCGTGAGTAGTCTCTTTAGTATTTTGACTGGTTGAAAGGACCAAGGGACTCTCGGGTTTATATATCTTGCTTAGCTAAAACATAAAGTTAGATTCTTTCTTGTTTATCATTCCCAAAGCTTAGTCTAGTTTGGCCATCTAACCTAAAGTCCATAGGCGGCTTGACACGAACGCCACGTGCTTGCTTAGCCGGATCCATGAACAATAGTTTGATTCCTTAGGCTAAGACTAACCATCTGTCTAAGGGTCTTACGGCTCAATAGGGACGTTGTAGATGCTTGTTTCTTCTATTGTACCGCTATGCGAGAGCTAGTCTATGGTGATAGAGATTCAAAGAGTTTAGACCCAAA